>OU383776.1:19733608-19908381 GCA_910950805.1 Acrocephalus scirpaceus scirpaceus | reverse complement strand
CATCCAAACAGAAATTCCACACATCAAAACTCTGAATTTCCACCACACTGTTAGCAGCACACTTCTCATTGTGACACATTCATACTGTCGGAGGGATCTGTTTACCCACACCAAGTTACTCTTATTCCTAGGCAGATTTCTTACCTTACTGAACACTAAGGAGATGCCTACAAGGACAGAGGCTGCTGTATCAGAGGCACATGGAGGCTACTCTGAGTTAGCAGAGAGGGTTCCCAGAACACTTGAGTTCATTTCGGAAGTAGAGCACAAGTCATGCGTAAGCTACATCCTTACAGGTGCAATCAATAGTAACAAACCAGTGATTCTCTACCTTCGGTCCAATCTCCTAGTACCTTTCTCACAGATCTTTCTTTACTTAGTTAACCTTACAGCTTCTGCAACACTTGTGATAACATACTCTGCCCCTTGCTAACAGGTAGCAAACAACATAAGAATCCCCAAAGGAATTTTCAAGACATTAGGTATCTTCCTTACTTGAAAAACTAATGCCAGTGAAAACAAAAGGTGTATTTCTGTTTGTGCTACAGTACCAAGTAATTTAAAAAGTAATTCCTTAGAGAGATACCATATTTGGCAAGAATGCTCCCACTAACAACCACTAACACACTCAAAGCTACTCTCCCACACTGGTTTAGAAGGCAATCAGAGCAACAAGACAGTTGATTAATAAGCCTCCCTAAACTTTGAGCCTGTTGCTGTCTTCTCTGGTTAAATCGAAAATAGCTTGTAAGACATTCAGAAAGCTGCGTATCTCAAGTGGCTCACAGCAGACCTCAACAGAGCACGCTCTGCCCTTCAGGATCAGCTTCCATGCTTGACACAGGAGTTGATGAAAAATCATTTGAGTAGGCTTCATAAATGAAGAGATCAGAAGAGTTACCCATCGCTCCCATTAAAAGAAATTCACTCAAAGGCTCCCAAGTGAGGATAAAAACATACATTACTTTCTCCCTTCTAACACAAGGTTTCCTTTGCCTTCATCTCCTGTCACAGAACACAGGAAGCAGCAAGGTATCCTATTTTTCCCATCACAGATAAGCAGGCCACCCTCCTCACTTCTGAATCACCATAAGACCACTGCCAAATGGTTCCTTTCCAAACTATGCCAGTCTCTTGCCTTTAGCTGGAAGTGTGTACTTCTCACTTGAAACTTCATACAGAAACACACGTCTGTCTTGATCTTCAGACAGGTCAACAGCTTTTTTGCTTCAATTCAAGTGCCTACTTGTGCTTTAGTTAATAATTTTTCTCTTCAAAAGTTGCAGATCTTGGAACTCTCCTCCATCCAGAGACTCACATCCTTACATTTCTGCATTGTGCAGGTAGAGCTTCCAAAGCCATCCCAGAGTCACTGAGTGAATTGATACTTGTAAAGCTTTTCTTTTTTTTTTTTCTTCTTAGATATTCATACCCTATTGCCTAAAGCCTGTGGACCAATCAATTCTATGAGGACTTATGCTCCTCAACTACATTAGGTGAGATCTTAAGCAGTATTAAGATATCTAAACACTTCTCTACATACAAGGTTCTTCCAGTGACTCTTCAAATTCCTTTGTCTCTCAAGGGTTCGTTAGTACTATAACAAAAGAATTGCAAAACACCTCCCTTCATTCTCATCAGAGAGACACTCAGGCTTTGCACATTAGCAGCAGTTAAACTCAAAAATCACCTAATATCTGTGTCACAAGAGATGTATACAAATTTTCCAAAGTTAATTGAACACTAAAAGAACAGTTATTTTAGCTGCAATTTGCTACAGGTCTTCATTCCAATCCTTCCACTTCTTGAAGCATCTTACCAGTTCCATCATCTGCATCATTCTGACCAGTCTCCCAGATCTCTGACTTTGTCCCAAAGCCATCAGTGGCAGAAGACTCCGTATAGTCTGCAGGATTAAATGTCCTAGAGTTTTGAAAGTTAAGAAATGGAAGAGAACACATGGGTCATTCAATGAGCACAAGTGTCATCATTTTTAGCTGAAGTTGTATTAGATTTAACATCTCGGTTTCCACAAAAGTTATCTTGACAGCTTTTAGTTTCAAAAAAAAAAAGTCTTCTACGGGCAGAGAGAGATAAAAAGGGAGAAAATAGAAGAAGAGAAGAAAGTGAAGAGACTGGTAAACAAAATTAATGTAGAGAAACTGAACCAAATCAATTCCTGAAAAACCAGTTAACAGTATCCCTATTCCTCCCAGTGTTATAAAGCATAAGTTTATACACACAACAATATGACTCTCTCAACTGGTAAGTTTTTCAGCAGGTGGCTGACGGGTAAGTGACCAGTATCATGTCCTTTCAGAGCACCAATAAGATTATTTCAAAGTGCTCTGCTGACACCAATGCCAAAATACAGATGCAGCTAAAAGGTGGAAAAGGTGAAATTATTGAAGAAAAACCTCTTTCCAGTTCATCATCTGCAAGTATAACAAGAAGAATTATTAGAGAAGCAGAACAGGACTCCAGTTCATCATGACATCATTGATGTAGCATGAAGTGTCATTAAAGGCAAACACTGAGTGAAAGTAGTGAAGGCTACATTTCTATAAACTAAGTTATTCCAACAAAATTGAGAGCTAACTTTTAAGCTGCTGAGTAACTTCCCGAATCTGTTTTAAGGTCCATATGAGTCCAAACAGCCAAAGCATGAAACCTCAAAAACAGAAAAAAATTTAGAATTGCCACTTTCAAGTTTTATATATGTTCACTGAACATTCTTCATTGCACTAAAATAAATCTAGTTTTAAATTGATCTAAAACTATATGTAGCACACAACTTTCAGACTCCAAAGCACTATGTAGCTGATAGCAGGTATGGCTCTCCATGTTTGAGATATTAACACTAAGCAGACATACATTAGGATTCTACAGGTGTGCCTAGTTAAAAACACTAGTTTAGGACAAAAATATTCCAGTCATCATCTAAGAGATTTTTCAGCTTTTGCATCTATATTGGTTTACCAAACATACAGCAATATCCATACATACAGTGGCAACACTGTCAATTAATATTGCCACTCAGTTTGATCCTTGCCAAAATCTGTGCTCTGCATGTTTCTTACCCCATGCCTTGGGCTGAAAACCTCCCCGCTCCTCTCCCTCTGCCACGTCCAAACCCTAGGAGAGAAAACACCATTTAACAGCAACAGCAGAGGAGCCGCCAGTCACTAGTCTGTCACATTAAAGAATGCCACAGTTCAACAGAACTACCATAGCTGAAGTTAAATATAATTTACTTCCCGAATTCCCACATAGAATTTGCTTGCCTAACACACTCAAACAAGCCTTGGTTCATGTAACACCACACACTTCAGTAGGATCTGCAATTATTTGCCATCTTTTCTGTGTCTCACGAAGTAGCTCCAAATGCCATTAAAAGAAATTACCTAGAGGCTTAGCCCAAACACTGCTATTGCCAACTTACTAGACATGGTTCAGAATTTTGTATCTATTGTCTCATTCTTTCCTAAGATGCTCTAGAATTCCAGCCTCTCTGAGTATCCTGATCTCTCAAGCAGTTCTCTGTCACTCCTTATCCATGAGGAAAAAGTTGAAATACTCCACTTGTTTCCTTCTCTGACTCAGACCACCTATCCACCCTCCTGTGCTTTTACCAATGTCTGATCACACATTCCTTCTGCCTCACCCTTCATCACAGTTTCTGATAGGAAAATACCCAAATCAAATACCTCAACTTCCTTGCTATCATCCACTAAAATATTCATTTGTTTTACAAAATCAAGTATTTGTTTTCTCAAAGTTTAATTACCAGCCTCAGTTTACAGGCTTCTTGATACAATGAATAGCTTAATTTTTGCACATTATATATTGTCAACAAGGCATGAAAAATTTTGTGGTATTCAAGAATACACAAAGCAAGTGTCTACAAAAAGTGTTACCAACTTTTTTTTATATGTAATATATTTCTGCAGATTTCCTTCCCCACATAAAAATCCTTTTTAGGGGTTTTATGTAAGGCTTACCCGGTTTTTTCAGGTTTTTTTGAGGAAGGGTAAGAATATTATTTTGTATTACAAGAACAGAAGGAGGTCAAGAACTGCATTCAAAGAACACAACAATGTTTATTTTAATGACAAAATTATGCGGTAATTGTAAGTCACCAAGCAACTGCAAGTTTACCAGAGCACAAAAAATTATAATCTTAAATCACCAAAACACTGATCTCCATAGATCAGAATTACCCATGACAGGCTGTTCAAATTTGGATCAGAATTACCCCTTACTTTCAGGAGACCAGCCAAACTGAGCAAGAGCAGTACCCTCCAAGACACAGCAACACCAGTTTATGAAGGTTCTACTTGAATGATTTTCTGTTTCCTGCTCTCAACACTCATTCTTCCCCTTACCCCAGTCCACTGTTTAAGCGTAAAAAGACATTTCTGGGCCTACTTCTTCAGACTTCTTAGAAGCATCAAAGTAGATGAAAGATTGCCATCCAGCATTGTATAGAATAGCTTAAGTCTCACACTGACCAGCTCTGTTATCTCTACATTATTTTCCCCTCTTTGCTCTCTTCACACAACTGGCTGGAGAGAAGGCAGACAGAGGTTAGGAAGGCAGCAACAACTGCTGCAACCTGGCATTTGCCACTCTTCATCACTGAGCCCATATGCTCTTTGCCATAAACAACAGTGCCCCAAACCCTGCTGTACCAAACTGCCTCCAACTTGGCCACTGAACCTTGTTGCTCAGCCTACCTACTCTACTACTATCCTCTCCAAAGTCAGAGCACTCTGGATTACCTTTCTGTCCAGTAAGATTTTTTATGTCCAGTAAGTTTTTTTAAGGGTAGAACCAGCCATAAAGTTTACCTGGGGACATGGTAGGGGCCATCATGTAATAAAATTACTTTCAATCACCATCAATAGAGCATTAAACACCATTTACAGAATTTGTACAGAAGGAAGACCAGCAGTTTCCTGACAGGCTGAGGTATAAGTCCAAGTGGGAGCTGTGAAACACAAAAACAGTCAACCAGAGACAGTTTTGAGTGAGACAGACATTAGGTACAGAGAGATTAACTGAAATAGCTTTCATGAAAGAAGAAAAAGACTTTAGAAGAGGAGAAATCACCCCCGTATCTCAAATGCAAAAGCCTGAAGGAACTTAGGACACTGAAGAGAAGGTGATGTTTTAGCAAGTCAGGCATATGTAAGATATGTTCCTATAATGGGCACAATAAACGCCTAACTAAAAACATCAATAAACAACAATTTTAGAAATTGCAAAAAAGAAAAAATGCTGTTCTGGAGTTCCATGCACAGTCTGAGACTATGAACCAGCAAGGCATTTTTCATACCAGATTACTTTGAAAGATAATCTTGAACTTGCATCTCAAGTGAACTCCTTTAACTTCGTAATGCTGTGTCTATGCATTCTGTCAAAACTGGAATTAAGTTTTATCAACAAATGCAAAAAAAACCTTTCTAACAAAGGCAAAAGGGAGTACCAAACCAAAATACTAAATTCGAAGTTAGAAAAATTAACTCAAAACATGGGACAGTGAATGCTCACCACTGCAATACGACCTCACTCAGACACAGGATCTCATACATCATGGTGACTGCAAGATGCCAGTCGAAAGAGTTAATATTCTCTTTGGCACAACTAGACCACTAGTATATCCTTATATTCTCATGCAAAGAAAGCTACTTCTCTCAGCTGTCAAAATTTAAAAATAGCCTTAAAACAGAAGATACAGTCTTTTAAGAAAGAGAAGTTAGTCACAAAACAACTGTGAATGCCCATAGAGTATCTACAAACTTTTTGTTTTTTAACATTGACTAAGAAGTCAGCAAGCAAATGAAGCTTTCAGAATTCACAGCAGGAACCCAAATAACTGAGCATGCAATCCCACAGTAATTTAAACCCATTTAAATTAGAACAACTACAATTGTGGTCTTCCTCACCAGTGATCAGAAGCTCTGCTCTTTTGTGCACTGACAGTTTTGCACTTTCCAATGAAAGAGCACTGAACAACTACTAGGAAACAGTATTTGTTCACTTTTGGATCAGCTCTCCAAACCAGTTCCCACCTTGATAGATGCCAGAAAACCTTTACCCCAAGCCATCAAAACCCCCTGCTCTCTACAGCAACATATTGCCTGCCTCTTTCTTTGTGATGGTTAGTTTGCCTGTCACCTATCACCTCACACTTTCCAAGTTCCTTAACCTAGTTTCCTGGAGGATCTGCTCCAGGATCTTGCCAGGCACAGATGTAAGATTCCCTGGCCTCTAGTTTCCCAAGTCTGCCTTCCTTCCCTTTTTAAAATGGAGGTTATGGTTCCCTTTTTTCATCAGTGGGAACTCAAATATGATGGATGGTGGCTTGGCCACTTCCTCTTCCAGTTCCCTGGGGACCCACAGATGTATCTTGTCAGGCCCCATGGACACCTTCAGATTTCTCAAACAGCCTCAGACCGGATCCTCTCCAACAGTGGATGATTATTCATCCTCCCAGCCCCTGCCTTTACCTTCTGTAATTCATATGGCTGGAAATCTTGTGGGAAAAGACAAAGGCAAAAAAAGTAATTAAGTACCTCTGGCCTCTCCATGTCCTGGTTCCAGCTCCTGTCTCCAGGAGCCAGGTCTCCTGTTTCCTTACAGAGGGCACCCACACTTCCCCTTGTCTTCCTATTATCCCCAACAATACAACTTCAGCATTCCCAACCAGAACCCTGGCTGCTCAGACAATCTCATCTCCCTCGTCCTCCCAGGCTACATGTATTTGCTTCCTCCTTCTCTGAGTTTTCTTTTTGTGTTTGAATTTGTCCAGGAGTTCCTTTTCATCCATGCAGTTGGGGTAGTTTTGTCTTTCTTTTGGTTGGGATGCATTGCTTGGAAGAAGGAATTAACAAGCTTTCCTGGGCCCCTCTTCCCCCTGGGGCTCTACACTATGGCACTCTACCAATCCTTGTAGAGGCCGAAGTCTGCTCTCCTGAAGGCCATGGCAGTGAGCTTGTTGTGTGTTCTCATCACTGTCCCAAAGATCTCAACCTCCACAATTTCACGGTCACTACAGCCCAGGCTGCCCTTGACCTCCAGATTCCTCACCAGCCCCAGAAGCCAGTTCACTTCCTAGGCTGCAAGCACACATTGCCAGCTCATGACAGCTTTTCATCTGTAAGAAATCCCAAGTCTTTCTCTGCAGGGCTGCTCTCAAGGAGTTCTTCTCCCCAGTCTGTGTTCATGCCTGGGACTGCCCTGACCCAAGTGCAGCATCTTGAACTTGGTCTTGCTAAACCTCATGAGATTCCCATGGGCCCACTCCTCAAGCTTGTTCAGGTCCCTTCAGATGACATACCATCCTGCAGGTGTGTCAGCCCAGTATCACCTGTAAATTTGCTGAGGGTGCACTTGATCTAACTATGTCAGTGATAAAGATATTAAAGAGCACCAGTTCCAAGACAGAGCCCTGAGAGACACCACCTGTCACCAGCCTCCATCTGGACACAGAACCATTCACCACAACAAACTGGATGCATCCATCCAGGCAATTCCTTATCCACCAAACAGTTCAGCTTTCAAATCCCTCTTTCTCCAATGCAGAAATAAGGATGTCATGTGTGACCATGTCAAAGGTCTCACAGAAGTCTAGATAGATGCTGCCAGCCTTTCCTTGTTGTGATCACTCCCTCAAAGCAGAACATTGGATTGGTCAGGCACAACTTGCCCCTCATGGAGCCATGATGACCAAAGATGCTTGTCCTCTTCCCTGGCAGATGGAACCCATCAGTCCCCAGAAGACAAGGTTTCTCAAACCAAGTCCCCTGGTCTAAGAAGTCAAATCCCCTGGTGTGGTACAAGGCCTATAAACATCTGCTGATTCTCCAAATAAAACTGGCCCTTTTGACCTCTTTGTTTCTGACTGGGAGGATGGATGAAAAAACTACCTGCTTCAGCGTGCCTTATGGCCACACCCAGGGCTCTGTAATCCCCCTTGATGCTGTGCAGACAGCTCCTGGCTCTGCCACTGGTGCCCACATGAAACAACAGCAGAAAGTAACAGTCAGTGGACTGCAAGAAGCCTGGTAGTCTTGGTGACGTCCCTGATTAGAGTCTTTGGTAAGCAGCGCACCTCTCTAGAAAGCACAACATGTCACCAAAGGGGTGTCTCTGTGCCTCTCAGAGGAATCTCCTACTACTGTCACCTGCTGCCTTACTCTTCGTATTTTTCTTCTGAATGAATTCTAGAAGGGTCAATAATTATACCCAACCCAGGCAGGAGGCAAGTTCTTCTGTTTTCGTTAAAACCCACTAGGAGTTCAAAACACTCATCACATAATCACTTTTCCACTCTGGTACCATCCATGCATGGTAAGAACTGCTCTCCAGATTCACAACATTTCTTCCCCCAAAGCAAATGTACAACTTCATGGCAGCATGAGAAAGGTATGTAGAAGCACAACTCAGATGGGATTAGCCCATTAAATTAATAACCTATTCTGCAGAAAATCAAGTCTGCTGAGCTTGTAGGCCTAAATCCTTGCACTGCAAAACAGGTGCTTTATTTCAAAACCCAGATTTTCACTCAGGGTTTAAATTAGAGGAAGTTACTTCAAGGTAAAGAAATGGCCTGAAGAACAGCTGCAAGAAAAAGGAAGCATGGACTCAAAGGGCAGGCAACACTAAATTTGTGCTTATTATCTCTGACTACACAGTAACTGAACTGCCCCAGCCTCTGCTCTGGCAGTGCCGAGCCAGCCATCTTCCCAGCAGAACCAAGCTGACAGAGGCTTATTAAGCCTTAAGAGATAAGTATGCTAAGTACAGAAACTTTGTATTCTAGATGCTCCATATTACTAAAACAAACACCAAAGTTGGATTTAATGACTCAAATTACTTTTGTCTTTATCAGTCACCATAAAGCTAGAAGCAATTCATCGGTTTTATATACTGCATTTACTCTAGAAGGCATTTTTACAAGTCATGCTGAAAACTTTCAACTCTAAAATTATATTTAAAAGAAAATGGGTGACTTGTTACAACTAAACTATGATAATATCAAAAAAATAAAAAATGTACATGACACAGTTTCTTAACTAATGCAGAATGAGCCATGGCAAAACTAAACAAACTTCAAATTTTGACTTCCAGAAGGTCTGCTCCACATCCACGTTTTAGAAAAAAACAACATCTTCCTTAGTTTTGGTGAACAAAATCCAAGATATATCCCATGTCAAGTGATCTAACCTTTTAAACCATGGAAATGTTCATACATGCAATTCTGGATACAGAAACTCAATTTGTTCAAGGATAGATACTTCTTATGTTAAAAACAATGAAAAGAGACCAAAAATACAAACTGGATGATAATCAGATCTCTATGAAAAAGATAAGCTGTTTTATTTTCCTATAAAGACAGCAGACAAAACAAGAGCTGGAATTAAAACATAGCATTTTTTTCCTTTCATTTTTATATCTGTTTTGTAGAAACAAAAATCCCTGGCAGAACCCACATTTATAGCATTCTCATGTTGTTCTGGAATAACAAAGTAAAGAGATAAATGGAAGTGCAAGCAATAAATCTATCTTCTCTTTGCAAACCAGGAAAACTACTATACATTAGTCTATAACGATTTCTATGCTGAATAAAATCCAAAAGCCCACCTACCTACTTGTTATTCTTTTATAAGCCATGGTCAATTAGATACCTAGGGAAGAGCACATGAACTGAAACCACAGCAGTTTCTTTGGTTGCTTTTCTGGTCTTCAGCTATTTCTGGCTTTGACTTCCTTAGGCAAAGATAATTAACATACAACAAAATCTTTGGTGGTTTCTCTTTTTCTCGCCTGTGGCTCTTGAAATTGCCAAGTCTTTTTATATGTACATTTTCTGCACCACATCATCTTACTGAAAGTTCTTCAGGTTCACTACATGTATGAAGAACCAACTCTTTACATTCATCTTGAAGCTGTAACCTGCTGATCTCATTTAATATTCTTGCTTTTACATACTTGCTTGGCATGATCAATTGATGCCCCTACAGAAGTTTAACAGATTTCTACCATACACCCACTCAGTCCTCTCTCACAGGGAGAAAAATCCTAGACTACTTGTTCTTCACACCCCATAACTGCAGACTTCCCAATTCCTTCAAAAGCCTTTTCTAGTGCTACATCTTTTTTTTCTCTATATCCTTTTCAATATGAAATAGAGAAACTGGGAAAATCAGATCTGCACTTAAAATTGAAGATGCAAGAACACTAAAAAACATCAACATAAAAACAACCATTGCTTGTAAAGTTTGTCAATTTGTATACAACACTGCAGCTGATTAAAACACAAATCAGAAAATCTTTCTGTAGCTGACAATCCTAAAGACGTTACCATCGGCATCCATAATTTCTTCAGGAGATTCCATTCTAGACAGTTGCAAATCCTTGCTATACTGACAAATATAATCACTTAGATGCAATTTCTGCTCATCACCATTACAGTAATTCTTACTCATAAATTAAACTCATGCAAGAAATTTGGTTCTGAAAAAAAGCACAGATGAGAAGGCATCTTAAAACAAGATATTCCCTGACTTCAATACAAAGTTTACATCCTTAGTTTAACAAGCAAAGATTTAGCTAAGAGCAACTACAGCTGAGACTGTCCTGTTACACATGCTGTGATACATTTTTGCATTCTGTTCATGAGTCAATAATTTGCATATGCTTCAAATCCCTAATGCCCTGCATACAGCACACAGTGGTGTTTGCACTCTGTTTACCTACTATCCTATAAAGTTACAAGGAACGTGACACGGTCATTAATGGAAGATCTACTGCCAGATAAAGCTAGTGCCTTACACACTGAATATCAAATACTCAATATCAGGGTTTTTTCCCCTCAATAAACACCACATTATCACCTCTGTGTCAATCCCATTTTTGCTATTTTCAGTTGCTTATCATTTCTTAAAATTATGTTTTTGTACACTGAAGCAGTAATACATATGACGGCCCAGCAAATCTCCTAGAAGGCAGCCAGTGAGATAACTCCTGCCTGAGAAAGTAGCTTAAAATAGAGAGACAGTGTGTTGCTCAGATAATTAGCTGACCCCTTATTTCACAACCAATGCCTAGTTTTCTACACACACACACTGCATGAAATATTTCTAAAAGTGGGTTCTGTGGTGATTACCAGCAATCTGTTTACTTTCAGCTGAAGTATGTTATCTCTCATTTGTTCTGTGTAATAGGAAAGAAAGACTATAGAATGAAATGGCAGGAAGCCTTTTATTATTATTTCTACTAATATCCAAAGAAAGAGGGTCACGTATCCCTGAAATGATAAAAACTGAATAACACAGCTTTCGAAAACTCCCTGCAGATTTCAAGGGTTTGCATTGTAAAATTAATCAAGTATTTCCTGCCATGGAATACACACACTTGTAATGATCCTGTAGTTGGCCAAGAGGCTCATCACAGACACTTCATTAATATACTTTGCTCACAGTACAGTCTAAAATATTTAGTGGAGATATACAGTAATACTATGGACACAAAGCCAGTGAACAGAAACTCTTTGAAGTTTCTATTCAGTTAGACAGGTCAGTTTGATCTGATGACGAAGTTTGAGATATACGATATTCATCTAGAAAGCTACAGTTTTGACAACAAAAGCAGTGTATGGTTTGTAAGGGTAAAGCAAAAAAACACTGCATTTGAAATTAATCTCTAAGTTTCACTGAACCATTTTTAAAAAGTCCTACTTTTATACGTATCATTTCAATATAAAGGATTATTTTATAAAATAAATAACTGCAAGGTTTATATTCTATCTACTGGAAGTGTAAACTGTTAACATACCAAAAATTGCAGCTGTGAACTATATCACACCTTGCCCTGCAGAGCTACTTCTCTGCACACACCATTGGGTTTTTGCTGATTCACAGGCACTCTCGCAAGGAAACCTTAGGAAGTTACTTCTTTGCATCTTTGCACACCTTCAAAATGCAGATCTGGAGACAATGAAGTTGGATGAGCCTGTCTCTGAATGCCTTGTTACCTGACATTCCCAAGAGAAAGGAGTCCTTTGAATGCAGAATTTTCCTTGAGTCAGACATTACTTACTACGTACATTAGTTCTGCTATACATTTTGTCAATTTAACTTATTAATACCCTCATCCTTTTCATTCCTCTGACTTTAAGAAAAAACAAGACTCCTTCCAACCAGTAAAAATCCAAACCAAATACACATCACTCAATTCCACACCCAATCCATTATCCCACCTCTTTGACAGGACAGGATTGGAGCTGTACCTAAGACTCCACAGAATTCTTTCTCCACAGTTTTCATCAACTCTTCCATGTCAAATTCCTTTTCACAGCAAAATGTCTCTAAGGAGGCTTGTTCTTTCTCTGATTGGCTATCAAAAGCAGAAGGCAACCAGAGCCACCCCAAAGAAACGGTACAAGTATACATCAAATCCTTCCCCAAGAGCCATACAGATGGAATCTTGAGCTCTCCTGCTGCCACGGTACATCCTGAGGAACCCAGCGCACTCCCACTCACAGGAGGCTGGCATGAGTCAGTCTGGGAAAAGAGCTCTCCACAGCCAGTGCACAGCAGCCTGTCACACAGGAAATTACCACAGAAGTGATCTCCATCAATTTTTTTTAAGTTGTTCCAAGACCAAGAAATGATAAAGGGTAAAAAGAGTGAGATGTACCCAAGTACAAGGTGGCTGAAGTGCATAAGGAATCAAAGCATAAACAAAATATGCTTAAGAAGAAGCATTGAAAGAAACAAATGGGTGAGTTCTATTTCAGGACATGAAAGCTGTGCCAGTCCCATAGCAATGCCACCATCTCACCTCTCCCACGGACACGTTTCCCACGGTCTGAAGGCCTGTCTCCTTGATTGTTGTCCACTCCATTCTCTTCAGCTCTAACTGTGGAGAGAGGACAGCTTAAGAGAAGCTTCAGAGACTTGTATATGAGACAATACAGCCTTTTGCTTAATCCACACCCCTCAAAACAAAAGGCAAAATTTCCAAGCAGGCTGGTCAACAGATCTCAGTCACCTCTCTTCTTTGAGGATTCGCTAGAATCAAGTTATGTTTCCTTTTACTGGACAATTAGGAAGCAAAATGTAACAAGGAAAAGTCCCTCAGGAGACAAACCTCTGCAAGTGCCATGTTTTGCAGCCTACTTAATGAGATAGGAAATAGAGCTGCCTCATTCTGTGTTTCCTAGATAATGCACTGGTTGACAACAGTGAAAAAATAAAGGACAATCGGTGACACCAACTCCTCTCCTATCTGCACATACTGCATCCCTGTACAAGCATGGAAACAGATTTCTCCTCTGTATTTAATGCAGAGGGATGATGACTCGGTGAAGGTAAGGCATTAGAAAAGCTCTGCAACCTAACTGTTTTGTGGGAAACTCCTGAGAAGGTGCTTTGAAATATGGCTGGCTACTTGAATGAGAAAAAAACCCAGGTAAACTGGCCTCTTGAAACACTCACTGCTGAGACTTTGTACTGCATTTCTCCTAATGGCAACAATAAAACCAAAAATGCTTGGACAAAGTTGGGAGGAAAACACCAAGATCTGGTAACCATCTGAAATGCCTTTAATTTCAGTTTTTACAAAAAGAGATAAGCAGCATCAGTCTCTGGCAAAAAAAATTTGCCCTTTGCTTTCATTTTGATGGATCTAATTTATACTTTTCTAAGTCTAGCTCCAAGTTTTATTAACATTTTTTCATCTTGACTTTATCCTACAAAAATTCACGTCTATATTGGCACAATAGTTGAATATCTTCCAATTATGAATGAGTTGGCTAACGTTGTAAATATTTTTCCTGCTTATAAGTGGAAAGCTAAACATATTGTATCCATTCTGATTTCTTTTTCATTTATCAGAGTAGCAAAGAGCCATTACAGACAATGAGCACAGCTTTGCAAATGCTGACAAAACTTAGCTATAAAAAGCAACATATATCTGATCATGATCTATTGTGACTATCTAACTTGGAAAAATCCTTTTGTACAATGTATTATTGCAACTGTAGCAAAGCTTTAAATGTTTCAACTAACAATGAATTTTCTCTGTTGCAGAAACTCACCTTTGGTTGATTTATGTGAGAAATATATTTAGAGATTAATAATCATCCCAGTGTTTTCATTCCCCTTATGAGAAGATGAGAACATCTTCAGGTTCTCCCACTCATAAAAGGAGATGGAGTCAAAGCTGGATAATTTTTTCATTAAAAGAAACAAAAAAGTGTATCAGCTGTGCAGCGACATACTTGCTCTCAAGTAGTCTTACAAAAAGTCAATTCTAAAACTTACATGAAGAATAGCAATGTGTACAAGATCAATTCATCAAACAAGAACAGAGACTTACACTAAACTGAGTGTCTCTGAACAAGAACAGACCATCCCAAAACCAAGTCATATAGACAGATCAAGCATACCTGTGGCACAAACAAGCTATGACCCCTTCAATGCTGAGCTATAATTGGATGGGACTTTGCTCTGTTATGCACTCGCTCTTAGCTCAGTCAGTTCCAGCTGCAAGAAAAGTCTCAATCTTTAAAAATTAATCCCTATACGTACACTCTCGTCCACGGCTGCCTCCTCTTCCCCGTCTGTTGGAACTTCCCCGTCCACGACTCACTTCTCTGTCCCCTCGTTTCTCTCTGTTCTCTTTATTTTCTGAACCTTCTTTTCCAAGGCTTTTCTTCTTTCCCCCTACAGTCTCCCAAGAAGTCTATATGGGTAGAAGAGAATTAGACACAAAAGTCAAAAAGGAGGTGACACCTCTCAATGCACACTTTCCACCCCATACCCCTCCAGTTCACAGGAAAAACTCAGGTATTTGCATAATGTCACATATGCAAACTACACTGATATAAATGGAAACACAGGCTGTATTTTTGCCAAGAGATGAGAAAGAAACATTTTTTAAGTTTGTCTTAGGGAATGAGAGAATCCCAAATATTTCTGGCTATAATGGACTTTCACTAGTCCAAGGAAGACTGGATACTATCATAACATCTGCAAAGCAAGCAACAGTCTTCCTCTCAAATATATCCATAAATCTAGCAAGGGAACATGAACAAAGCTGTCTTTTTCTCCCAGGGAAATGAAAAAAAAACCCTTGGAAGTATCACTGAACAAAAGATCGATGAGAATAAGTATCTGGCCTATGGGGGGGAAAAGAAAAATAAAAAACTCAAACAGATAAGAAAAACTTTCATCCAAGCACACTAGAATTTAAGCCCCTGAAGACAGAATGGCAAAACAACTTGGGAAAACTGATGATAAGCCAGACCATCCACTCTTAACAGCTATAGACCATCAAATATAGGAAAACACAGGAAAAGCTATGTCTAAACAAGACATGGGATCAAGGTCCAAACATCAGGCTTCTGTTCTAATATTAAGCTCAATCTTTAAAATAAATTCAAGGATGTTATCAGCTCCACGGGAGTATCTGTAGGAGTTGAAAATAAAATTACTACAACACTTGCCAAGAATAGCTCAGCAACTCGTATTATGCAATTGCATGGTTAGTCTATTAAGCCATAGTTGCAAAGCAAGTAAGAAGAAAAGGTATTATTTGCAAACCATTAAGATGCCAGAGAGGTTTACATCTATATCCCCATTTCTAGGAGCTTACAGCTTAGGTAAGATATTTAATATCAGAATATTTGCACATACAAATTGTTGTGAAGCACTGAAGTATGACATCTGACAGGCGCCTGCATCAAACAAAAAATGTTGTCTATCAGTAATTTTAAGTATTGTCTTATCTCTCAATTCCACCAACAGCAACTCAGCAGCCCTGAGGAGCCAGGCCACGACCAGCTAGTTCAAGCTGCCTAGGAAGACAATGCTATAAAGAAAGCAGGTAACAAAGCAGTTTACGAACTCAAGTGTTACAGAGGCTCCTTTGAGAGAATAAGAACAAAGAGAATAGTTACTCTCTCATTTTTTAGATTGGCATCAGTGAAAAGAAACCAACTTCAGTGAAGCCCAGCCAGCACTGATCAGAGGCACAAAACTAAACACATTTGCCTACCACTTTATCTGTGAGGTAGAAAGCTGCTTCCTCCAACAAGTATCACACAGCTTCACCTGCCACAGCCAGGGTAGCACTCCTAGTGTTTCACACACCTCATAGAAGGAAAAATACCTGCACTGATAACTGAAGAGTCAAGTC
This sequence comes from Acrocephalus scirpaceus scirpaceus, assembly GCA_910950805.1. Taxonomy (NCBI): domain Eukaryota; kingdom Metazoa; phylum Chordata; class Aves; order Passeriformes; family Sylviidae; genus Acrocephalus; species Acrocephalus scirpaceus. The sequence goes on along the minus strand of OU383776.1, from coordinate 19,892,172 downwards.
TGTAGAGCTCAGAATGCAGTAATTTACTGATGGACTTCGTGCCTAAGCATCTTTGACCATTTCAGGAAATACCCCAAACTGGATAAGGCTGCAAAGCTGAAGAGGAAGCAAGCTCTTCTGAGTGAGATTTAAAATAATGTAAGAAGGATCAGTAAAAAGATGACTATGAAAGCATCAGATCCATGCTTTCCCGCAATACAAATCTGAGGAAAGCCTTGAGAAGTCAGGCATGTCCTTTAAGATAAAAGATGGTGCTACTTCTGAGCATGGGGATCCACCATAAATCATTGAAGCTGTCTCTCTTTGTAAGGGAGGTAACTGATTACAATTTCAGCTGACAATGCCTGAGGCAACCCAAAGGACAGTAGTGGGCCTGACCTTTGAAAATCTGTAACAGAATAATTCTTGTTGGTCTGTTCTTACATAGGAAGAATAAAAATCTCAAAGGTCTCTTTTGTTCTGTCTTCAAAAGCTTAGTAAGTAAAACATGGCTGAGCATAAAATGGATGTAAGAAGTTACATGAATACAAGTCTTAGGCAAAGAAACAAGTCCTTCACTACTCATCCACAAGCCTCTAACTACGCCGAGCCAGACTGCTGCAAAAAGAAAGTGTTTACAGAGGCTAAGCTTCTAGATCACAGCTTTAAACACCAGAAGCAAACAAAACAAGACTAAGACAAAACTGGTTGAGTATCAAATAAATTATAAATACACATTTTAGCTATCACTCCTTGCTCTTCTAATTCCTTCAGTTGAATGGACACATCTTTCAAATGAAGTTTGAGGTGCATGAAAAGCGAGTGCGACTAGAAAAAGAAATTTGGAAATCTGCATTCAGAACTTGTGGTACCTCAGCTTACCATGTCACATCAAATCCATGGGTAAACTGTTCTCAAGTGTAATGGCCTTAAAACAAATCCTTCCAACTGGAGGCCCACAAACTTTCAAAAAGAATAAATTTCGTCACACCCATCAATTAATACTCCTTCCTCCTTGACTCCTTCAAGTTCTCTGTATTTGTTTCTAAGTTGCATTTTGTCTACAGAGAGCAGTGGGTTAAGAAGGACTTGTCAAAAGAGCAGAACATATCATTTGTAGTTGATAAATGAGTTCAGAAGGCTTTTTCCATGTCATGATCAGTTACAACAAATTGCTAAAGTAAGAAAGGATTTAATATTCTTTATCAACCAGAAAACTACTTTCAACTAAAAAACAGCAAATACGAGAACTATGAGAGAACACACAACATTACCCACGCAGACTTAACTAAGGTGAAATGCTCTCTTCTACTCACACCTTGTCAGTATCATATACTTCTGTGTTTAGAAGACCTCAACTCTGACAAAAAAATGAAAAGGGGATAGAAAAGAAAGTCCTCTCAGTCAGAACACTGTCTGTCCCAGATTTAGGGTGTGTGAGGGGTGAGTTTCCTCATTAACAATAAGCCAGAGTACACATCCTGACAAATCACAGGAAATACTGAGTGTTCAGCATCAAGAAAGGAAGTCCAGGTTACTTTTCTAACTTGGATGAGATAGAATCTAATTTAAGGACAAACTGTAAGAAATCCCTCCAGCAAAAACTCCAACTGCAGTAAAACGTATTTTCTTAGTATCTCTTGGGATGAAAAATTTCACTGTGTAACTTTTTAAGAAATATTATTTGTTGTTGTATACACATAGTTTAGTTTTCTCTTCCTGTTTTGCAATTAAGTCATGCAAATGAGCAACACAGTTAAAGGAGCAACTACTTGCTGCATCCTTTCTGGCCATAAGTAGCATTATCAATGCAACTTGCAGATGTGGACACCTCCTCCAACTTCAAAACCGGCAACCCACACCTACAGAACTTGCATAACTTACAATATCTACCTGCTCTTAGGTTTACAAAGATTGACCTTTATGATGGTCTCAGGCCTGTGGAGGGTCTACACAGTAACTACAAAACCTGCAGAAAGAAACAGTGTCTAAGGGAGCACAGAGTTCTGCTGCAGAGTTAAAACTGCTGTATATAAATGAAAGCATAGGAACTCTGCAACAGACCAGCTGAACACCCACAACATTTTCCAGATTCAGCCTTCTCCAAAGTATGCATGCAATAGAGCAGCTGCCCCAGTTTCCATTTCCTCCAAAGAAATTGAGTGGAGACATGGAAATTTAAAACTTCTGAAACATGACTTTTCCATTGTCCTTTTAGAATGTGAAAAAATGGCAAACAGAAGGATTAGTTTAACATGAAAGTAAAACCTTACCGTGTCTGAACTTCCTTCCAGCAGTATGTTGATTGCTCTGTTCACATCCCCATTACAATCATGTAGTGCCACTATGCATTCATCTTGGTTTTTCCCCGTCACTTCCATAAGCTGGCAGTAAAAGTCAGACATGTTAAAATATCAAAATCATCATCATAAGAAAGTAAGAGCTAATACAACCACAAATCACAACAATGTGCACAGCTACCATGTCAGAGTAAACTAATATCCTGATTAAAGTAATCTGCATTTTCCAGATCTGCTTGGGATTTAGATAAGAGAGGAAGAAGACAAATTAATTGGTAATGAAGGAAGTACTCTTCTACACTTTTTTTTTTCTGTATGCTTGCAGCAAACATTGCCAGATACAGCAGTATATGAGTGTAAAGATGTAAAGGACCACAATAGTTTCAGTATCATCCTATCTCCTTCTCCACCAAACTTGCCACTCCTTATCCCAGTCTGAGAAAAGACATAGCAAGACACAGCAGAGAACAGATCCACCAGGAAAACCATTCACACTAAGAAGTGCATTATTTTTCAGACATACTAGCTCCCTTGACCTATTTCAGCATAAGGCCACACCAGAGTCATGAGTTGATTAAGGAGACCTAGTTCTGAATTACGCTCCTTGAACTCATGTGTATATCCTGAAGAGTGTGGGACAGAAATAATCTGTCATGGGGCATTCAGCAACTTCATCCAAAGAACAAAATTTCTGCATATGTAGAAATACATATGCAGAAGGTAAAACGTTCTATGCAGAACTTAATTTATCTCCTTCCCATCAGCACAGCAACATGCACTATTGATGAGGGTCCTTTGGCTTCACTAAGTACAAGATTTCATTTTTGGCACAGCAACAGAACTAGTGTGTAACAAAAACAACAAAAAGCATTTAATAAGGCTTAAGTGGAAGTTTTAGAGATGAAAACAAACCAAGAAATCTGCTCCTTTGCTGCATTTATGCATTCAAGCTAATTCTTCCCTCTTGGGTGTACTCCTAGGTTCTTCATGAGTTATGATGTATTCACTAGGACAAAATCACCAATAGCCACAAGAGAACAGAGACCTTTATTGTCAGGACTGCTTGAATTAATGGTCTCAGCTATAGCTGGGTAATGAAAAGTTGATTATCACTAACACCCAACACTCATCACGGTAGAGGAAAAGTGTGAGATTTCATTTATACACTGTAATTCTATCATTTTAATGCATATACAGATCTGTGAGGTCAGATTATTTATTTTTTAAAGTAACACCCTGATCCACCTTTAAGCTATCATCAGACTTTTACTTTTCCTGAAAAACTTCCAAGTTATTAGCAAACCCAGTTTACACAGGTGACATTTTTCTCGCATGCATGTACATGTGGATAAGCTGAATGCATTCTTTATTCTGACAATCATTAATCATCAGGACCATACTAGAGAGATACACTTAGGAAGAGGCATCAGCATAAATGAGTTTTGGCTTAAGAGTTTGTCGACAATGGAAAATGCACTGATATAACTATACAGTCAGAGCTGTATTACCACAAAATTACTTGTAAACAGACTTTACTGTGAAATATGAGCACTTTTTCCTAGTTAAACTTATGTCCTTCTGAAAAAAGTTTCATCTAACCCAGAAACAGATGCTTTAGCTACAAAATGTAAGCCTACTCTAGAGCATCTTAGTGGTGGGCAAAAAAACTTGTACCATAAGAAACATACTTGTTTCACTTTATCTTCAAAATCTGCATCATTCTTATCGTAGATCATCTGAGCAAGGCGAATCTGTTCTGCTGTTGCCTGAAAAAAGATAATATCCAATAAAGTACACAAAGGTAACTATACTTTTTAGAAGTACATTCTAGCGTCCCTGCTTTTTTTCCTATGGGTTCTCAAAAAGAACAGACAATAAGCACAGAGATGCTGCAGAGAAGGAATCAATATCTTGTCTTATTCCCATTCACAGTTTTAAATGTTGTTTAGGATAGAAGCAATTTTAATACATTTTAATCTATTTGAAACACAGTTAAAAGTCACCGCACTGACAAGACCATCTTGTATAAAAGGACCAGGGAAGAGAAGACTAGGCTTTAGCATTAATGCTTTTAATTTTATTTAGGACCTACTACTCCAGAGCTAACAGTTTTATCGCAACAAACTGGCAACAGTATGTCCAAATTAACCACATCTGTGATGATTCCTGCTCACATCACCTTCCACAGCTCTCCCAACAACAACCTGACTCTAGTTTTATAAACACTTAAAAAGACTTGAGCCATGTCTCAGGACTTTTCCTATGAACAGCTGCACTGTTTTTTTTACAAATAAATACTGGTCTCTGAAAACTGGTAAAGGAACTTGATGAATTATCTGGTGCTTCTGCAACGATTCTGGACAAAAATGCACACTGGCAACTTGCATAGAAGCTGAGAGACTGAAAGAGATGCAGTCAAGAAAAATAAATTCACACAGATTATGGCTGCCCCAAGAGAAAAACAACTCTAACACAGATGTCACATCACACACATCACTCTTCCTAGTGTGGCATCTGCAGCCTACAAACTCACTCCGAAGAAAATACCAAAGAACAGTGTGCACAACAAGATTCTGGACCTCATTTGACTTCTGCTCAAAGAGAAGAGGTTACTGTCACTTACAGAGAAAGCTGATACTGAAGAAAACTAGGACTCACCTCTGCTGAGCCTGCAGAGGTGGTTCTTCATCAAGTGGGACCAATTCATCTACTGGAATTTTTGATGGAAAGGATTCACCCCGAACAGCTGGCTGAATCTCAGCTTTTGCCATACCACTTCACAGGATACACACTGAAATTCCACATCTCACAAGGTCAGACCTAATCAGGGTCAGACTGTCTGGCTTTTGGAGTTTACCACAAATGCAAGCTCTAGAGGAGGTCACCAAGCATAAATGCTGAGAAGAGCCTAAAAATACTCCAATGTATACCACCAGCTGCTTATTTGCTGAAAAGTTACTGCAGCTGTCCCAGTTCTTTGAGGGAAGTGACATCTGTGCTCAGAGACAACGGTCCAAGGGAATTAGCGTTTGTAACTTCACCTTTTCAGCATGTCGTGCTGACAGCCTCATATGTCACTCCACCAGTAACAGGGGAAGGGCCTGGCCTGGAACTCCCCAGTTCCACCTTCCACAGAGGCCTCCCTGTCTGTGTGGTAGTGGTCTGGGCAAAGGAGCTTGCTCTTGGTGACTGCTGAGAGCACAGCAGACAGCAGAAGCAAAATGTCTGTTGGCTTCAGGAATTTAAGTCTTGTTGCTCCATCTTCTCCCTCTAATTACAGCCTCCACAGGCACACTGTGGCTTTTAAGCAAATGAAGAGATTTTCTTTAAAGATATCGAAAGCAAAAACATTCAGACAATATAATTTCTGTAGAGACATGATGGCATATTCTATCAAAAATCAGGAATCCACTAATCCACTTTTTCCGTAAACAAATGTTTTCTTCAAGTCCACACGTTAGAAGACAAAAACATACCAATTTTAAGAGAGTTACAAATGTGTGACAGCATCTTTAATTTTCCTGTGTAAGCGGAGAGGTTAGAAACTTGTAGATGCAATATCACTCATATTTATCCCAGCAGATTACACCCAGATGGAATTGAAGATTCAGAAGGAAAAAACAAAAACCACAAGATGACTAACAAACATCAGACCAGTGTCACAAAAAATTCTGGCCTTTTCTCCAGCAAGTGGTGGCTCTTTATTTTTAAGGCACTATTGTCAGAACGGATGCAGTAGTATCCTAACCAAGAGTTAAGTTTTAATTGTGACTTAGAAAGTAGTAGTATTTTAAGACAGTCTGAACTTTACTCAACCTTACAAGACATGTTATCTTTTCAGTATAAGAGTGGAAGAAATTTTAAATTAAAAACATCAAACTACCAGAAAACAGAAGTATGTAAAACACAAGATTAAGGGACAGTAATAGACATGGATCTTACAATAAAATGGCAGATTTATTACCCATGATGTAAATGATGTAATTTGATGTAAATTATGTAATTTGCTAAATAATTTAAATTATGATCAACATGATATTATGAGAGTGGAATCCCTATTTGGGCAAACAACACTGTTCTGTATTCAGAAAAATTACTTAGTGGTGATTAAATAGGTAAATCCACAGATTTCTGCTGATCTGCAAAGACTGCCTAAGCAGAAAGGCCCATCTGATACCTCAACAATAAAATATATGGTGCATTAAAATGTAACTGCTGTGTATGAAATAATCACCTTTTCCACTGAAGTGATGGAACCAGTATCTATTAAGCAAAAGGCAGAGTAAATGGCCAAAATGCAGAAAAAGGTCTTAATGCCTTAAAATCAATGAATCTCATCTTTTGGAAAGGTCTTGCAGTGATACACTATGATCATACTCACAGTATTTTTTTTTTCTTTTTAACTGCAGGAATTACCACTGCTCCAGCTTGTGCCACCTTCTCTCTGAGAGCTGGTTTCTACCTTTCCTATACCCTTTCAGGAGGTATGTGAACAGAACACACACTTGCCTTGTCTTATCAGGGGTGAACAAATGCAGATCTCTGAGCAACCCCCTATTTGTCCTGTGTTTCAGTTTAACAACCATCTTTGCAGCTTTTCACTGGACTCACTCCCATTTGCCTATGCCTGCCTTGTGCCAGGGAACCCAACCAGGAAAAGTACTCCAGTGCCGTCTTGCAAAATGTTCTGTCAGGCTGCTCACTATACTCCTGCAACCTTGTTTTAAAAATAAAACCAAATTCAAGTCGTCTGTTGAAAGCCACTTTCTAAATCCATACCTTAGCATGAATCACCACTATGCCAAGTGCTGCAACTCAAGACGACAAGGGTTTGCAGTCACATGATAAATACTGTGCAAAACAGACCAAGAGGGTCTCCATACTGAAGAACAATAAAAAAAATAACAGAAGGCAGTATTTCCCTGTAGAGCACCTCTAGACTGATACATACTCTGCCAGCAAAGAACTGAGTTTTTGAATTGAGGCGTATCTGTCAAGAGAATACTGAGTTGCCAGAAGCAGAAACATTCTGCACTCTTTGTAACCCAGACATGCACACAACTATTGCTGCCAAGAATTAGTGGCAGCAGGGCAAAACCCGATTTTCGTCTAACAGATACTGAAAATTCGAGCCTGCAAGTGGATGACCATTTCACTTCACGGGTTCACTGCACAAGAAGTTTAGGATTTTGTGACTTGCAGAGACACTGAGTCACACTGTAGAACATAACATGCATTTAACAAAGCTTCTCCCACCCATTCAAACTTCTCTCTTGATCAGAAATCCTCTAGCATCAGGAGGCTGTCAGATGGAAGAGCCGAGATCTGAGGACTGTGAGGTCACAGGACAGAAATCCTGACACAGGCATGGAATTCCTCACTGATAGGAGACATTGGTGAAGAATACAAAACAGGAACGTGTTTAGAGACAACACAGCAATAACATAATGCTGTCCTGATTACTGAGTAATTAAGGCAAGTAATCAAGCACAGTCTTCCAAAACAAACCATGTATTTCATCCCACCTTTTTCAGTTTTTAGTGACTGGGGGAAGAAACTCGTATCATTATATTAATTTCAAAGTAGTTGATACAGTAGCACATACCTGTACTACTTGTTTCTGTGGTTGTGTTGGCTGTGTGGCTGAAATCTGCATTTTGTCCCGAGTGCCCCGGGTACGTTCACTGCCCACCGAAGTCATCATATACAGTATATACAAAACAATGTATGTACAAAATACAAAATCTGAAAGAGAAAAAAAAGAGAATGAGTTATGGTGGATACTGATTCAATAACCAAGTAACATAAGTGCAGTAGTTTAAACTCTTGCCTTTCCTACAGATTCTACAGAGACACTCATGCGAAAGCAGCTTTAATTCACTATTTTTTGATTTACTGCAGTTTTTTACAGTGAAGGGGGAATTGCAGTGGATAGAGAGCCTTTTAATCAGCTGATTGGGATCTGGGTCAATTTGTACTTCTAAATTTCACAGCTTTTTCCAATTATTTAACATACAGACTGTTCTGTTGGCTACTCTGAGGAAGTTTTAGCTCCAGCCCCATCACTCAAACTTCTTTAATACCTCCTGTCTAGTTTTGATGCCTGGAATTCAACTGCTCTCACATCCACTCAGAACACTACAAATAAACTGTATTCACAAACTAGATAGTTCCTCTTCCCCTACTATCAAAACTGCCCTTCCTGCATATACATAGAGGTCATAACCAATTCAAACCCTACTTCTCATCTCTCATTTATAAGATAAATTATGATGATTACATTTAAATCCAGCCTCTGTACTTTTGTTTTATTCTCCCTCATATTTACAATTTATAAAACTAGCTATCACCCTGCTTGAAACACCATGGCGGTATGGCAACAGAGGAAACCCCAAAGAAACCCCAAATCCCATATATACATCATTGTTATCCCATCTGTGGCTCTCAGATTTCATTCTTATTTGTTCTCTAGTATTAAAATTACTTTGAAATAAGAAATTATTATTATTCTCCCTGGTTGTACAGCATTTAGCACAGGACTAATCGATGAACACGGTTTGTAGCAGCTATGGTAACTGGAAACACATCTTTCAAACGGTTAGAATGCTCATGTTCAACTGCCTGGTTTCTGTCCCCATAAGGCTAGAAAGTAAAACCGCAAATTTCTGGAAGTAAAGACAACTTGCAAGAGGTGTAGAAGGGCAGAAGGAGATCTGCAAACATGCAGTGAAGTGCTTTTACTGCAGTTCCATTATATAAGCAGGCCTCAGCACAAAATTTGCCAGGGCAACAGCTGGCTAGCACAGAGCTCAGTGCACAATAATCACAGAATCACACAATAAGCTCAGCTGGAAGGGACCCATCAGGATCATCAAGTCCAACTCCTGGCCCAGCACAGGACCATTCCCAAAAGTCACACCATGTGTCTGAGACTATTGTCCAAACACTTCTTATGCTCTGTCAAACTTGGTGCTGTGACCACTTCCCTGGAGAGCCTGTTCTAGTGCCCAACCACCCCCTGGGTGAAGAACTTTTCTAATACACAAAGAAAAGCACCCCTGATGCAACTTCAGGGTATTCCCTCAAGTCATCACTGGTCACCACAGAGAAGAGATCAGTGTCTGCTTCTCCTCCCTCCTCTTCTCCTTACAAGGAAATCATAGGCTGCAATGAGGTCCCCCATCAGTCTCCCTTTTCTTCAGTATACACTGCAATCCAATGGACTGGGACCTGTTCAGCACCCAACTGAATCACTGGCAGTCACAAGTAACACACACTCAACAATTAAAGCTACAAAGGAGATGCTTCAGCTTAAATACTAATTCACGATGCTCCAGAGCCTCATCTGCAATCAAGAGGACAATTAACTACATTATCACCTAAATCTCTTCTTTACTTTAGAAATACATTCTTGTTAGTCAAAATTGAACCCTGACATTAAATTTATTTATGTACTACTAAATATATGCTTTAATGTCTGAGAGGAAAGTATATTCCCATAAGAAATATACTTAATCAGGAACTGACGGCACTTATAAGCTGAATTGGAATACTGTGCTTCTACAACTTTTTGAAAGCACTGAATGAAGCCAATCTATCTCACAGTCCCTTAAAGTAGTTTAAGTGCATTACGTTCTAAGGCCCAGAACACACAGACTTTCAGAGCACTATGTCTGACAAAAAGCCCAGATAGAGCCAAAACAAAAAGTTACCCAACCCACTGACACCATCTTCTATGGAATGCAGCAAACATAAGGTAGATGTGGAGATGCTCTGGTCATCAAATTCAACATTTATCACTGGCTATCTGCTCATGGTCATTTACTGATACGTTAAAGACATACAGACATTTTCAGCTGAGTCTGCAGTAGTATTACTTCAGCTGTTTGTGTTAGGATCTCCTTTATAAGCTTTGCTAACTAACATCCAAAAACTTCAATTTACATCAACTAATAATGACCTTTGAGTCAGCTTTTTGTTTGATTGGGATTTTTCATTTGTTCCTTTTTTCAAGGATCAGACTGCTTATCACAATTTGAACCTAGCACAATGAGCAATGCAAAAACCCCTGAACAGGGCACACAAGAGAGCACTAACTTCTCTGTAAAACAAGCTTATAGTTTCATGTATGGTTGTCTAGAATTAGCCCATTGTGACTTATTTGTTAAGAAAACATAACTCCACTGGGTCTCAATTTGTTCATAATTTCTGAATTAACATCATATTTATTATGGTACCTAGGAATTTTGGTATTTCTGTTAGTGCAATTTTCCCCAATATCACCAACGCCATTGAAAATATGGTGATTCATATTTTAGACAGGACAGCAGGATACTTTTAATATATTAAGAGTATTCTGTGTGTTTGCAAAGCACATGCTGAACTACACCCTACAATTTGGCAGCCAGGCAACCTACGGTTCCTCAAGCAGATTGTGTCTCTTCTCCTAGCATGTGTCTGTGCCACCACTGCTTAAGCCATATTTGTTCTTCAGGATGAACGGACACTTCAAAAAAAAGGCAGGCACCCAAATGGCTGAAACACTCCTGGGAGATGAAATGGCACAGAAAGATCGGGCTGTTCTGCGAACAGAGCTCAAACAACTTGAACAGTATAACAGGGTTTTTAAAGGAGATCTTCATCCTCCTGATTGTGTGGTACATGAGCAGCACAATTTGGCAGGTTGGAACAACAAAAGAAAAAGCCCAGCAAAGGTACAGGCAGCAGTATGGACTTGTACTCGCCTCAGGCAAGTGTGGAACCCCACACTCAGTTTGACAGTTCCCAACAAGGCAACAAGGACATGTTATAATCCATCAGATACAATCTAGTCTTCTTAAAAGCACAACTGGCAGCCTGATAAAAAAAGAACTTTCAAAATACTGGTAAATTGCTTGCTCTTAAGTTGGCTCCCACTGTCTACTGACAGTGTCCAGAGACAGCAGCTGGAGGGCCATCTCAGATACTGCACTGAGCAGGGACACAGGGCTGAGGCTTCACGGCCAACCACACCTACTCCAGAGTAAGGAAGCAACATGCAGCAGGGAGCCACTGCCTCCAAATTATCACAGTGACAACAGTTTTGAGCATAAGTGGGACATTATTAACTAATTAGATGGGGCTGAACAAGAATATTTCCTCACTCACAAAGCAGCTTCTTATTCTCTCCAACTCCTCGTATTCATCAAGTCTGTTTGGCAGGCTGCTGTCATAGTAATGAGCAGGATATCACAAACTGATGAACTTAATTTTAACTGTAGATCAGATGAAGAAATAAGATTTGAGACTGGGAGGAAGAAAACTCTTAATTAAAATCTGTTTAATAAAGATTAAAAAAATATTCAGGCAAGCAGATGCTTCAGTTTCCAGGTCAGGATCTGGTGCAGTGCAGAAGTCTCCCACCAGCAGTTAACACCTGACCTTCCAGACACTGCAATTCAAATAAGCAACCAAAACAGCTGCATTTGAAGAAACATATAAAACATTAAATGAAACTAGTACTAGTTTCATCACTTTCTATGCAGTAGTACAGAGCATTAGTGAAAAAAAAAGGAGAAAGTATTGAAGAAAGAGGGAGGGCTTCTCAAAACTCTTGTGTAAAGAAGTGGCTGTATTCTCTCATGATAATTAATAAAGATGCACAAGATTCCTGTAAACTGTTTTCTTTTTTCACTGATGTAACCTAGCACCCACAGACCAAGGTTGTCTTTACTAATTTAAAAACAAACAAAAAGCAAACCCAAACCAAAACTAAAATTAAAAAATGCCTTTATCATTAATTAAGACTTCATTTTAAAAATTCCATTAAAATGGAAAGCAACAGAACAATCTAGCATGAAAACCATCCCAACTCTCAATCTTTTGTTTATTTTAGTTTTCTGTCTGTATACAGCATGTTTTAGTCCAAGGACCTACACTACAACTGCAGCTCCAGTTATGTGTAACATGGCAAGGACTATTCTAGCTTACAAAACCATTAACAAAATATTATAATTTAACCCTTTCTAAAACTAACAAATTCCCCACCTCCAAAGTCTTTATCCCTTGTCTTATCCAATGCATTTAGTTGTGTTACTGCTTTGGATTTTAGAATGAAAAGAGAAAGGCAAATAATCAAAGATCAATTAAACACATATCAACACAAAAAGCAAGTTTTAAAAGCTATTATAATGTTTTCTATGATCTGTTGTTCAATCTTCCTTCTGCAAGAACTCTAAGCCTTTTAGAATCCATGAAGTCAGAAAACCCAGAGACACAGAGAATAAAAATTGACTTGACTGGGTTGTAAGCCCCTAAGACACAAGAAAACTATTACTGAACTTCCCGCAACAGACCAGGCATGGCAATAGCAACTGACTTTCAAGATCCTCTAGAAGTTAAATAATCACTCCTATCAGTTGAAAAAAAAATCTGCAGTTTCAATTCCTTTCCTGAGGCAGTCTCAAGAAAGTTACTTTCTTAGTTCCTGGACAAGGAGCTGTGATAAACCATGGAAAGTCCTCTGTGAACACCTTAAAAATGTGATTGCTTTTTTAATATTCAGAACACAAAGCTACCAGTCAAAGACCTCTTGCAGTTACAGAGTTGGGAAAAGGCTGCAGGACACTGCCTCAGGAGGGCATAACTTCTGTATAAGTACAGTGAGCTCAGATTTTACTGCTCCAGCTGTAGAATTATATGAGCATGAGGAAAAAGAACAGCGGGAAAAAATTACGTCTGCAAAGCTTCAATGTAATGCATTTCCCTCGAGTCCTGACATCCAAAGCATCTCACCATTTTTACTGCTGATTGAAACAGGAAGTTTGCAAGAGTCAGATGTTCCTCAGGAAAGACGCTGATGACTCAGTGTCTGTATTGCCCCAAGCAACTACACTGAATGTGAGCATATAGATCCTGGGAGAATTCATGTCTCATCTTACAGTCTTCTGTGGTAAATAGGAAAAATATTGACCTGCATCACTGGCAGAACACCAAAGGAGGGAGTAACTTTACTATCTGTATGCTCTCATTTTTTACCAAGGAAAGAGTATTGCTGGGAGCAGACTGAGTACCAGCAGAAGCACAAACTAATACATAAACTTCAAGCTGTGTTAAACAAACTGTAACCAGTAACCAAGTGGCTATTCTTACCCACCTTTTCAAAGCTCTCTGAGCTGTTACTTGAAACAATTATCCTGCTAGGCCAATCTATAATTAGCTAAGAACACATCCCCATTTGGAAAAATCAAAAAATTCTCTTTAATATCAGAAAAAAAATAAGTTTATTTTAAGGATTTATGTTCCTAAACACATGCTATGCAAAGGAAGACAAAGAAATATACAAATAGGTTTTACAAATAAAAGACAAGACAGCACTTAGTAGAAGTTTTGGAAGAGAAAGTGCTCCTCCTCAAAAGACTGGAGTTAGGCAAAAGCTGGTCACATATTCAGAATCCGAAAGTATGATGTGGACAAGGGACTGAACATGGCATGTTTTCTAGTAGTAGAGCATGTTTCAACCATGAAAGTTAAGTATTATAATTAGCATTTTTTTAAAAATCCTCCCAGGCTATCTGGGTTTTTTCCTATTATCCCAGTGTCTCCAAGAGATGTTTCGCATTTCAGTATATACTGGTGATTCTCTAGTTTTAACCAAAATCTGCCAGCTACACTCAAACATCCTGCAGACTTTTTCTCATTATTTCCTTTAAAGATTGAAGCTTCTGAAGCAACACGCACCCTTATTCATACAGAAATTTCTGAAAGAAGGAATGCAACTTTAACAGATGTTTAGAAGAAAAAATCTGAGACAATCAATCACACCAACATCAGAGAAGTCTGACTGACTTCCACCTAGAGCTTTATCTTCCCCACAGCCAAGTCAGTCTTCAGACTTGTAAAAAACTAGTTTGCAAAATTTACCCAGCTCCACTGCTGTCTGTATGCACCTGAGTGACTCGGGACAATCGAAGGCAGTGAATGTCCTTAAACATCCAGAGGACTTGACCTTATGTTTCAGACTTCAGTATCTACAAGGAATCAAGTTCTGCTCCTTGAACTCATAGTAAGTCCCATGATTACAAGAACCTGCAAGACGCACTAGTTACCAACAGTTGCGATTAACTGTACTGAATCTTCAAGGAACAAAGAGAAACAAACAAACTGCACATTGTTTTCTAAGCACCATACTCTGGACTATCAGAACTAGATAACAGAGATTAGACCACAGTTGTTGCCATGAAACAAACAAACAATAAAAATGAAATATATGGAAAACAGGAATTCTCTTTGACAACCAGCCATCATGATGATCCTATGACGAAGAGGCAACAGTAAGTTACTTTTCAAGTATATTTGTCTGCTGAGAAGTATTTAAAGCAAAGTTTTGGCCTGTCCAAATATTTTAAGACCCGGAAGGCAAAATACAGGTTCCTGCCATCTTTGACTGAAGACCCTCATTTCTTGCCCTCTGTCAGAGAAAAGACTTTCTTACGTGAAACCTCTCTAACAGCCACCAAGGTAGAAGAGATAACATTCTCATCACTGGCCACACAGCATGCTGTCCTGAATTGTCAACTCCATCAGTATCTCAGGTGAGGGAGTATACAGAGACCACAGTGGCTCAGAGGCAGTACTTGTACACCCAGGAACATAATAACTTTTGTGACAGGAGGAAGGGAACCTCAGGAGATAGAAGAAAATACTAACCAAATCAATACATGGCACACTTGTTTATTCAATGCCTGCTACATGAAGCAGTGAAGAACCATTACTATCACAGACCTATTCACACCTATTTCTCTGGGTTTGGAACAATCACAAAGGAAAAAAGAAAAAGTAAGGCCCTTTGGTGTTTTCTCTCCTAAGGTTTCCTGAGTAGCATGCAGTGGAAGGGCACAATTGTGTCTACAACTTCCAACAATGCAGCAGCTGGCAAAACTACAGCCTGGTCCTCCCCTGCAGCACACTCCGACTGAATTATTCACTGTATTAACTAGGAGGCTTGAAAAAAACATTAACTAGTATTTAGTAATGGAAAGGTTTCTTGCAGCCAGGGGAAAAAAGGCAAACTATCAGACTTTTCAGGGTTGAAAATCATTATCCTCTGCAGCCAGAACCAAAACAGCCCTCTTGAAGTCTCTCAAACAAGTAAAGGATGGCTGAGCATACTTAAGGACAAAAAAAAAACAGGCCTGGAGTTTTAGCTCCCCTTTGGGACCTGGCTGTATATTTACTTGAAGTTCAATCCATAGCTTGGGCAGAACCCAGACAGTTTGTTCCATTAAAATCAAGTATCAGCTCACATCTAATACCACACAACTGTGGGAAATCACCAGAAATGGCATGCCTGTTCCCCACTATTCCTTAACCACAAAATATTGCTCCCTTCCTTCAATCAGGCTAATGATCCTGCAGCTGCAGAGGGAATCAGTTCAGTCAGCTCACCAGGAGCAAACTAAACACTAAAAACAATCAGTCAGTTCAACAAGCTTATCCAGTGGAAAACTATGTGGCTATACAACTGCTGAAACTGATAGGAGGGACAGGGATCAAGTTCATGAGGAAAGGGAGAACTTGGTTTTTAGTAGACATGCACCATTACAGCACAGGTAGAAATGTATTTTGTTTTTCCAGGATCCTGTAGAGCATGACTTGATCCTGGTCAAGCCCACTGAGTGCAATCAAAAAGTTAGAAATAATTCCCTGTTGGTATTTTAAAACAAAAGAACTCCCAGCAGAGTTTTGAAGAAAAATACATGGGTGAATAAATGAATATATAACTATCTTGCAGGAAAAAAGAGACTTTTACGTTTACTGAGGAACACTTCATGTTCAACCTCTTAGATACCTGTTAGCATCCAGTTAGTAACTTGTTGTGAAGAGTATGCTTAAAATTTGGAGGTGCTTCTATCCAAAGAAAAGGGCATAATCAATATCAGAACAGCCACATTAACACAGCTTATGTTAACCTAAAATACAGTCCTTTCCCCAGCCACAGAAGTGCACGTTTACATTTAGCTTCGGGCATTAAAACAGATTCAAACTAGTGCAAAGCCACTTATTCACCCATAACAATCTTTAATGATTTTGTATACACAACTAAATATTCAATACTTTTGCCAGTCATCTACGGATTTCACTTTTAAAGGAATAACACAATTAAATGTCCACCCATTCCCTATCAAAAGTCCCACTTTGACAAGGTTTGTTTACTCTGCCAGCTCATTAAAACTCACAGCATCCCCTCTGAGGGGGAAAGGAGGAAATCCAGACAAACCCATTGAGGAAAACAGGGCTGGGTGACTTGGAAGTTCTTTGAATGGCTCTTTCCACTAAAAGAATCACAAGGCAAAGCCTCTTCAGACTGCAATAATTTGCACAGCTTTCCAGCCCGAGATGAACTCCAGGGTCAGCAAGAAGCCCAGGTGGGCTTGGGGCACACACATACATATGTAGGTGAGAAAACAGTTGCAGAGTACCAACTACAGAACTTACAGATCTTCTCTTCAAAGAATACATGAAAGGACACATGAACTCAGGCCACACTCTGGTTAAGTCATCAATACTACAACACAAAAAAAAAACCTTAAGTGGCCAAAGCATCTCAGATAAGACTGAAGTATATCACTGAAGCTGCACAGGGCTGATGACCTTCCTGTACTAACTGTGACTGATTTGTCTCAAAACCACTGTTCCCTGCTCTTCTTGTGACAATGTCAGCAGGACACTTCCAGAACAGTTAAAGCTTGGGCTGTCAGCACACACACCACTCAGGCTTCCAGTTTGTCAACAGTACCAGCTGTAAGATACAACACTTGAAACAAACAAAAAAAATTCACTGTATCACCCCCACTTATCACTACCATTACAATCAACAGCTACCTGTACTCAAGATGAGTAATGCATGCAACCACCGAAAAAAAAAAGGGCTGTTAAAAACAAATTAAAACTTTTAAACCAACTTACTAGGAAAGCTAACCTAGAATAAGCTGTTTCATAAAAAGAGCAGGAAAAATCAAGTACTGGGAACTGCTGGTTTTGGCTATTAAACTGTAGAAATGCATATTTCAGTTACCTGCTCTGATATAACAGCCCATACCTGAACAGCCTCTAAAATGAATTTCTCCTTCTCAGAAAAACAAACCAAGTAATAAGATTCAAGAAGAAACCCAGGCACTCCAAATGACACCAAGAAACAGGTAACACCTGCCAGGACAATACCCAGCAGGGGGAATTCTCTTGGAATGGGGAGCTCAAAAACAAGGTGTCACACAGGAAGCAGTGCTGCACATCAGACATCTCGCTGTCAGATCACAAACACACACCTGTGCTTTCCCTGCCTCCACCAGTGTCACCAAACCACTCTCTCCTGGAACAGCCTCCAAAGAAATTCTTTGAATAGAAACAGATACAAGCAAGAGAACTAAAAATAGCCAAGCAAAAGCAGACATTCTCACACTTGCAGAAACACACTCAACTGCATTAAAAAAAAAAAAAAAAATCCTCTACTTAATTCACACTAGAAATGACAATGAGACAAAGTAGCAAGTGCCACCACAGAAAAGTTTTGGAGGGCAGGATTGATGCCTTAAGTTTTAGCTTCCATATTTTCCAGATTCTGTGCTGCATTAGTATGTAACTCTGAATTTCACATAACGTGGTAGCAAGTTCTTTTCACAGTTTATATAGATAATCCTTTTCCAGCATGAGAACCAAGGACACCATTGCAGCTTCAGGCCCAAAAAGTATAAACAACGGTGAATTGAGGAGAAACTGGGAGGATGGGACTTCATAACCTGAAGCTGCAATTGGACGTTACCCCAATATGTCAATGGACAAAAGCTTGTAAAAGTGTGAAAGCATCTTGGGTGTAACCTTAGCCAGACTCTTGTCCAAGGTGTATCTTTTGAAGGCCTTTTTAATAAATACCTCCTTTATTCCTTTAACACTGTCTAGCCTCTGTCTTAGGTAGCCCCTCAAGGCATCAGGATTAATTCAGACTTATGCCACTCATCAGATCACATTACAACACTCACAAAAAAAAGCAATGCCATAATTACAAGCCAAAAGTGATATAAAAGGAAATATACTCTGTAATCAGTAAGGCTGTATTTATAAAATGTGATAGCAGATTTTTGATTTTAGCTTCAGTTCTGGTAGTAACACCAAACAGTTCAGTATCCTTCCTGCACCTGTACAGAGCCCAACCCTTGAACTAGACACCAAGGGAAGACTACCAGCACAAATCACTCCTTGTGATTCGTTCATATATTCAGAAGACCAAGGAAAGCTAAGAGTCTTGCAGAAAAACACTTTTAAATACAGCAAATTATTCCAGAACATCTTTCTACATTTTTGTCCCAGATTATGGTATTTCTCAAGATACATCTTAGGCAGGAGTATCCACCAAAATTAAAAAAAAGGTTCTTCCCGCCACCCCCCCCCCCCCCCCCGCCAGTGACATAAGAACTCTGAATTTAAAGTTTCAGAATGAGGAAAAGAAATAAGAGTTTGTAAGGCAGTGTTAACCATTTCCTTTCTTCAAAATCACTGTACATAACATCTTAATGAAAACTATTAGCCATTTGGCTCGGTTTAGTATTTCAAAGTTAAACACTGTGAGAAGTGAGTGAAATCCTTTTACAAACTTACTGTCAGGTGCTCAGAAACAAGAAACAACTGAAACACCACCAAAACTTGAAAGCCATCAAAGATCACTTCCATTTTTCTGCCACCTCTGGATTGCTCTTTCTTACAGTCACAACCATTACTACCATTTTGTCTAGATTTAAATAAGCAGGTTTGACATTGATATTGCTCCTTGGTATTACTCCTCATGTTAACTTGCTTCAGTCAGAAAACTTGGGTTTACCCCAGATTTTCCCATCTGATTTTGAGTATTATTTTCCTCACAACCAGTTTCTCAATTTGGGACGCCAAGTTGTAAAGTTCAGTTATTCCATCATTCTAGAATTCATGTGAGGTCAGGTCTACCTCATCTGCAACAAAATGATACCAAACATTCAAAAGAGATGAAGGATTAACTATCTTTACAACCTAAAACTTAAAACATGCTAGAAAGGAGCGGGCAAATAAAAATCCCTCTATGCAGAATTCAATCTAACAGCAAGAATACTGTCATCCATGCTGTTTTCACCCTTGCAGTTAAATCAAAATGAAATTCATCACTCACTTCTTAGCTTCATAAATTTTCTGAGGAAGGTATCAAAGAGACAAGGTGCTCACATAAAGCATCAAACTGCCTACAGTTTTACTGCAGTTAATTCCATATTTACTTTCTCTCTAAACATAAATGGGGTGGAGAACATCTTGTATGCTTTTTCTAAGACCCACAGCCACTGTTCCAGCCCCACCTGTGCCTTTTTCTGCAATTCTGGTCTGACTTAAATGTTATTTGTGTTTTCTGTCTTCAGTAGGAGGTTGTCACTCTCCTCCACCATTTCTTTCTCCACCAAGTCACACTAGCTCACAATAAAATTCACAAATGGGCAAGAGCAGTATTTTAAGTTTGCAAAATCTGAACAAGTATATAAAGCTTTTCTTCAAAACTTTCTTCCTATTGTTAAGCCATTAAAAAATTCCTTTTCATATTTATGTATTCCCTTATCTTTATAAAGCCAACTTTCCCTCTTAGTATATTTTTGTGGTCTGAGTTAGTTGTGTACAGCATAGTAATGAATCACAGTCCCTGATTCCACACAGGTATGCCAGGTTTATATATGGTCCAAGGCAATATTAAAACGCCTGTAGAAAATGTGTTTTCTAAAACACTTCAAGAAAAAAATAGTGACCTGTCCATTTTACCAGTGGAAGTCTGAAAGACCAAGCACTTTCCTGCAAGATTAAGTTACTCGCTTTTGAAATAAAATGGAGTTGTTCTCCGTACACATCTTAGCACCTGAAACAGCTGATTTATACTAACTGTACACCTCATCCTCAGTACACATATGAATTCTGAGACGGCATCTGGAATATACATTGTACTAACTGCAGTGTTCAACTCTAGCAACAGTGTTAAAATATTACAGGAACCAGCTACAGAGAGCATACTGCACATATAAAAACTTCATTAAACAAAATGGTTTGACAATGACAGTCTTGAAAACCATTTCAGAAGATGTGTTGTAAACATTAGTTTTCGCCAAGCAAACCAGAAAGCCGTACATGCACAGAAATCAAGCGAAGGTTCAGCAAGGAATAACCAAGATAAAATATTACAAGTTCTACAAATTGCATTACACACTTAAGTAACAGCTTTTTAAACACAGTAATAATTTTCAGTCATTTAGAGAGTCTTGTTTAAAAATTCTAGCACAGCAGGGGGCTGTTAAGCACACTACTGAAAAAGCCAAGATGACACTGTAAATAAATTCAGGAACCAATGGCAGGCAAGTTTAAAATGCAGAACAGTATGATGCCTTAAATGTGTTCTCAACTTAACACAAGACTGTTTTTCAAGTTCAATGAGTACACTGTCCTTTTGGCTTTTTGAAAACCAATAAGAACCTGAATGAGTAGAATAAAGTGAAAATAAAATTTGCAAGGAAGAATGCAACATACCTTCCCTCATCAGGGGAAAAAGTACAAGAGACAGCAGTCATCCAAAACTGCAATCAGCAGAAAGTAAATGGCTAAAAACCTGCTCATTGTCTAACCTTCAGAACTCTGAAATTTGCCATTCTGAAGGGCTTTATGTAGCTTTTTTTGAAAGTATACAAAAGCTTCATCTAAGTAGGTACTGTCCTTTTGGTTCCTCCAGTTTTTGATGTCTGATATTAGAAAAATCATACTTACCAACCCTGTTGCTATGCTCTAAAACTCTAAAGAAGAAAGTGTTAGAATGGCCTTGGTTTTGATATTCAAAAGAACACTGCCCTGAAGTCTGCGTTTTTGAGATTTTTTGGAAGATATGGTGAGCTCACAGTTACATCATAGGAATTTCTGTGCAGGATCAAACATAAGGGACTGATAGAATGGGACAAAACAACACATTTAAATATTATAGAGTACACATACAACTGCTGAAAACAGCAACTTGAAAGACTAGAATTTTTACTTCCACTTATTCATGGAAGTCCATTTGAAGAATTGCAAATATGTCTAAGAAAAACATTTTGTGCTCCTTTTAGATTTTACTTTGCCAGAAAAAGGAAAAAGCATGTTTAAATGAATTATCTCATTCTAAGAGCTAGAGACATAATTTCCCTTAAAACCATTCTAAATTCTCAAATGTTTTATACAGAACAAATAAAGCCGAGAAAATTCCTAGCACACATAGCACCAAGAGTAAGGCCTTCCATATCCGAAATTGTTAGACTTTTACATATATTCTAATATGCAAGTACATTAGAGAATACAAACCTTTTTTTGACTAATTTATTAATTCCTACCAAAATCAAATGAGGAATAAAACAGATCAAGGAATGCAACAACATTAAGGGAGAAGAAAAACTAGGACAAAAGCTGGTGAATCAAAAAAAGAAGCCCAAAAAAAACCCCACCACCTTACAAACTAATGTGAACACACTAAAGGCTGTAATTTTACTTCAGAGGCAACTAAAATTAAATAAACCTTTATCTGGAACTCACTTGTCAGTAAATATTTTACCATGACTGAAATGCAAGTTGTTGAACCATTAGAAGTACACTGATGTCAAACTAAAATTCTCAGACTACAAACAAGTATTTCTTTAGATGCACTCCTCTATTTTAGCGAGATTACCAGCTGCTACAAAAGATTTGAAGGTGTAAGTTCCAGAAACATATGATAGTGTATTGGTTAACCTTAAGCCATTTAGAACTGTGATGTTTTAAATTTAATACAAATGGAAAACATTCCCATCATCATCTTCAAGATGAGCTTTTGGGGAGCTTTTTTTCTTTTAAATTCATCTGAAGCTTAATAGAGGTCCTATTTTTTTTTTTTTTAAGTTAAACTGAGGGGATAGTTCCACTTTTTTTAATTAGAAATTTGGGTGATTTTTAATATATATATATAACTTCTGAAAAAGAGAGGTGAAGACTATATATTATAGATCAGTATTTCAACAAGCTTTGATACATCCCTGAAGCTTAATGCTTGGGAGGTCAATGCACACCAAGTCCTGGAGGAACTAAACATACCACTTCCTCCCAGCTGGTCTTTAAGATTTCAGGAAGGCAGAGCCCCACACCTCTCTAGTTATAAACACCATACCAACATAAAATACAATAGAGTTATAATGCCCAAACATGCATTTAGATAAATCACCCTAGTGTGAAGCTCTATTTTCAGGTTTTGCTATGCTTCCAGATTAATGCTTTTAGGTTTTAACTGTAACAAAATCAATAAAGTTCACATATACATTTTCGCAAAGTTTAGCACAGTGTTTGACCTATGTTTACATGAGGTCGCTGCACCTGGCAGAGAACTTGAAAAGCATGAAGTTGAGATTTTTCAGGAAATGTAAGAGGTAGTAATGTTCTTATTTCATTCAACAGAATGATTAAGTGAATCTACCAAGAGAACTAACTTTCCTCAGAATTACTGAGTGCCAGAAGAGATAGCTTATCCCCTTCAACATTTCTGTTTTAGAAAAGAAAAAAAAATTATCTTAAGAAGACTTTCACAGTCTTTCCAGCATATCTGTTCATATACAAACTTCTGGGGAATACAGCAAGTTGTCAGTGCTGCACTACACATAGCCATAAATGCAGAACAAAAACACATTTGTAGGAATACCAAAAGATGCAAAACAACCTCACAGCTTTGCAGTCACCATTACCATAGACATAGCCACTGCACCCTAACGGAGCAATACCATTTCAAAGGACGGAAACATAGCATCAAATAATTCACCAAGCAGATTTAACAGCCAAAAGGGATGTTGAGAACAGAGATCCCTTTCTCTCCCCCAAGTACTCCACCAGGGCTGATCATTCCTGGCATTATTTCATTACTCACTTTCAGTGCAGTTCATCAAACCAGGAATTTTTTTTGTTTGTTAAGACACACCTAAGGTTCCCCAGCATTACTGATTCTGCTTATATAAATCAGACTCCAAATAATTTGAACAAACAAGTCAAAGTAGCAATCCATCATATCAAGATCAAGAACACCAAACTTTTCTCCCTTTTTCCCCCACCCCAAACCTGTCTTCTAACTAGGCCCAAGCCATATCCTCCTCCTGCTCCTCCACAAGCAACTCACTCTGTCCGTTTCCCTCTACACACTGCATTAGAACCCACCTGTCCTAATGTCAAGGAAAGTATCATCAAAAGTCCATGTTAACAACCAATCCAAACTTTTCTCCAGTCTGTGGGGCAACTGGAAAAGGAGAAAGAGTTATATGTCAGCTTTTTAATCAGGGTCTGTCAATAAAGGGGACCTACAACCATAAAACCAGTTCTTGGCCACTCACTACTCCTAAACCAAGTCCCCAGAAGGAAAATTATGCTGACTTCAGTCACTCAACTCTTTCATTTGTTTTCCCCTACATTCAGTTCCAGTTCCAAACAGCTACCTGCTTTTTTATTGGGTGTAAAGGACTTTAGTTACCACAATCTGGCTCAAATGTTCAAAATAATCTTGTTTTTGCCTGAAAGGCAAGATGCCTCACTTAATGTTTTTGTGTTCTATTTCTACTTAAGTACTATAAAATTAACTAAAACGGGATGGTTCTGCAGTTTCTTGCATTATGTTTTATCAGATTTTATAGTGCATGAGTAATTTCATAACTAATGAAACACGTGAACATCTTCTCTCGATCAGTCCTTTTTATGGATTTGTTTATTGAGAAAAATATAAAACTTATACATTCTTGCCTCACTCTCTCTCATGGCCAAAGTTCTCAACAGCACTCCCCAGCAACCGACAGAATCAGCAAGGGAGTGAAGTCATCCAAATATTTGAGGTAAGTTTCTTAGCGGAAACTACACCTCAGTGATGTTTCATTTTGGATGACTGTTCAACAACAATCATCCCAACACTTCCCAGATTCAATAATCTTAATTACGAAAGTAATTTTAACCATCTAACTTTATTTCAACCTTTCTCTACAGCTGTGGAGGTCTTGGAGTTTTTGGGTAAGGTGTCTGGACATGTGAGAGTATAAAAACTAGGCTAGTCCAGTTTGCTTCTAATTTAGGACTCATATAATTCTGCAAATTTGGGCTTTGATCTCATGAAAAAGTACTTTTAAAAATAATTTTCATGTACACAGCTTCATAAAATGGATGGTTCAATACACAGTAAGAACTCAGTCTAACCTCTCCTAAATGATGTACTCTACTTTAAGTCATCATTTGTAATCCATGCAATTCCTAGACAGAACATACAAAGGACCTGGGCAATTTTATCACTATCAGACAATCTGTTCAACCTGTTTCTTTCCTCACAGACTGAATTATTGTCTTCAATTCAGCTAGAACCAGACAGATAACTACTCCTCATTTGCCAGCACAGAAATTATTCAAATTTGAAATATGCCTCTTATGACATTTTCACAGTACTTTCTCTAAACCTACCCATTTCTCGACCAACCAAGAATGATGAATTACTGTGGATACCACACCACCCATACTAAATTCAATGCTTAATCCATCTCTTTCTCAGAGGCCAATAAGGACATAGTTGAGTTTGCCTGAAGGACTACAGATCTGACTATGTCAAGTAGCTGAACCCTGAGAAAAAAGCCGGGGGGGGATGTGGTGCCTCACCAATACATCCAAGTACCTGAGGGAAAGGTACACAGGCACAGCCAGGTTATTTTCAGCAGCGCCCAGCGACAGGACGACAGCCAATGGGCTGAAACACAGGAGGCTCCCCATGAACAATAGGGAACACTTTTGTGCCCTAAGGGCAACCAAGCCCTGGCACAGCACAGGTTGCCCAATGAGGTGGCAGAGTCTTCATTGGAGATATTCAAAACACATTCAGGCATAATCCTGGGCAACCTGCTGTAGATGACCCTGCTTGAGCAAGGGGAGGTTAGAACACTTTCACAAGCTCCTGTGAACCTAGGCCAGCCCATGATGAATTGAAGCAAAAAGGCAAGAAAGTCTTTTAACAGAAAAGTTGTTATCAAAAACACCTCATAAACTTCATTAGAGATAACTCTTAAGCTATAGCATTTCTGCTCCAACAGTAATAAAGACCAAATAAAGGGAATCTTCAATTAAATCAGATAGGCTAAAAGTCATTGGGACAAAATCCAGAAACATACACTGGATAATAAATAAATAAATGCTCAACAAATAAAATGGTAAACAACAAAACCTAGAGTACAGGTATGAAGTTGAAATTACTTTCATACTTGCAGTCATAACAGAGAACTATTCAAAACAGATAATAAGCATCTTTTTTCTAAGACACAAAGAAGAGTTCCTGAGCATTGCTGCTTATCTGGACTTCAAAAAAAAAGAAATCCAACAGGTTGAAGACATGTATCAGAAAGTGTTTTCTCAAACACTAAGGAGAAAACAAACACCCTTACATACTCATTAACTTAACTTCACCAACTCCTAAGTCTATTTCAATCTTCCTCTTACAGGAATTTCAGACAGCTACCCCTTGGCACTTACCCATGTTCAAAACATTCAGAAATTCATTCAGAAGCTAATAAAAGAAAGTGAAGCACAAGACCAGGAAGTGCAATACTGTTCCCCCTCATCACACTTAGTCACCCAAAGTTAACATCACTAATTTAGGTCTCTCTTATGTCAGTCTCAAAAACGGATCACAAGTCAGTGATCTCCAGAATGCGTAACTGAAAGGTGAAATGAAAACAGATATCCATCCCTTGGCACAACCCATCAAATGCATGGACCAGAGTTTCTTGAATACAATATACTATGTACAGCTCAACAGTAGTGCAAGGTTTGGCACTAGGATTCCTTTTGGATTCCTAAGGAAGGATTTTGCTGAAATTGTAAGACAACATAAGATTTTGAAAAGCAAAGAAGAGCAGAGAAAAAAATAAATCAGCAATAGCTTTCAAATATGGAAAGACCAATATAATGAAACAGTACAAAGCCAAGTGTTGAGGACAAAATAGCTATCATTCAGTTAACATTTAAAAACAAACTGAAACA
Source organism: Acrocephalus scirpaceus scirpaceus (assembly GCA_910950805.1). NCBI lineage: Eukaryota > Metazoa > Chordata > Aves > Passeriformes > Sylviidae > Acrocephalus > Acrocephalus scirpaceus. The sequence continues at coordinate 19,865,821 of OU383776.1, read as the reverse complement.
GGAAGCAAAATGGTTTCTGAAGCTATATGCTTCATTCTATATTACTATACATCCATCATCCTCAAACCACTAAGCAAAACAAATACTGTGTTTTCCTTGCTCAAAAGCAATCTCAATATGGTCTCTAAAGTATCATCCTACTTCCAGAAACACTACCTTAGTCATAAGAAATACAAATGAAATGTTCTAGATTAAACCAATACCAGATGGAATAAAATTGCACAAAGACTTACTCTCTCTACGGCTAACCATTAAAAATGTTTAGAAATACAGTCATAGCTAGTGAATTTAAATCTTACACCTTCAACCACAGGGCCTCCTAACAGACTGAGGTAAGCATTTTTTCACCCCACAGGAACAGTCCTAAAAAGCACAACCTGATGATTCAAATCTAGAAGTTAACAAAGTATTTGTGTTTTCTTAATTTAATTGTAGATTCACATACTGAATGATTCTGCAACACCAATTCCATTGAACCTGCATCTTCTAGAGCAATAAACTGTATTTCCTGTATGATATAGCAGAAAAACAAAACCATAAAGCTCACCATAGGAGTATTACTTCAGGCAAACCTTAAGTCTCAAGAAAGATCAAAGCTCTCTCAACATGAGAAATATTTCATTGTTTTTAATGCAAAATGCTACACACCGCCAGGTTAAGGACTCCTCCAAGCTCATCTGTTGGAAGACTGACTTAAGAAGCCTGGGGAGAGAGAGGAAAAAAGCTTGACAATTCTACCTTCAAAAGAAGCCACAATATTGCAGAGCAGATTCCACAAAGACAGCTGGACAAAAAGAATTTCAATAGCATTGAGAATAGAAACAACTCCATCCAAGGGAGCTGCACAAAGTTGTTCACATAACCTATTTTACAGGTTTTGCAATCTAAAGAGAACATAAGTAAAACAATATGCTCAGCAAAACATTTATCGTGTAGTAAAAGCAGGCTAAGCAAGCCATGAGATCTTAGGCATCAGACCATACCAACTCTAAACTGCCTGTCTTTAGTTCCTGTTTACTCCTTGCAGTATTGAGAAGTAATGGGTAGAGAAGGGCTGAGGGTACCGCACCTGTGGAAGGAACAGCCTTGTAGGAGCCTCAGGCAGATGGGGAGTTCCAACAGACTCCCAGTGCAGATGGCCAAAATCAAAGAGTGTGGACTTTCATGTTAGAGCAAAACAGACAAACCCTTTGTATGTTTTTTGTAAAATATGAACCTGAAGTAATTGCAAAGGAGGTATTTCACAACCTTTCATCCCAGCTCTCACTTTAATCAATGTAACCTGTTTAGGGAAGTTATATGAAAAACAGTGCAAGTCAAAACTAGGCCTTCTCTGAAAAGCACAGAGGACCCAACTGGCTACAAGTAAACAGACTGTATCAGAAATAAACCTAAAATTCACCAAAAGCTCTAGCACAATAACAACACTGCAGTGGATATCACTTGTATTAACAAGCACCTTCCATTTAATAATTCCAAAGTCTCAAATACAACACAGTTTCTCTCATCTCTATTTTATAAAGGGGACAAGTCACTTGACTTTTCTTTCAGCAAGGTCACACAAAGCTGTTGCAAAGCACTGTAAATGGGTCTTCAGAGTCCTGCCCATGTGCTTCAACCAAATAAGAAACAAAGACAAATAAAAAGATTCATAACAGATCCAAAGTTTTACTCCTAGTCTTTCATGAAGTACCTATTCTAAGGACTGGTAGTAAATGTGACTGAAACTGCAAGTAAACATTACTACTAATAGTAAGACTCTCAGTACTGATTATTAATAGAGCATTAACAGTATATTACACATACACCTTTCAAGCACTGTTCTTCAGCACGTTACTCTGCTATGACCAACATCAATAGGACAACACCAGCAACAAACAAAGCATACCAAAAAATTGAATTTTATAAGGAAATCATAACCTAAAATAGAAGTCCATGGAAGAAATATAGAGCATCAACAATCTGCTTCTAGGTTCTAGAACTACAGCTTCAAAAAAAGTGGAAGAGCCAAACAAATAAAAAGTTTAAAAGAACAGCTTCTGGTAGCAGACAAGATTATTTTGTTGGCTTTCCCCCTAGCTTCCTTAGATTTTAGTGGTGAGTCTGTAGCTTCTACGTCCCCTCAAATGACCAAACCCTTTTGCAAGTCATGGCACCAGGAGCTTTATGGAGCATGGGCCAAAACAACTGAAACAGTCTAAATTTCAGAAATGTCACCTTTTTTTTTACTACAGACAGTTTTCAAAATCAACATACTGATAAAACTACAACTAGAACAAAGTAGAACAGAGCTTCTCCAATTCCCACACCTCCCCACCTCCAAAATCACCAAGATCACTGAGGTTATAAACACAGAAGCCAGCTAATTTCAGGAGTCACAAAACATCATTAATCCTGCACAGTGATTTAGCCTTGCTTGCTTTCAAGTTACCTAGTGTAAGGTTAAAAATAAATTCTTTAAACAAGTTAGGTCAAACCACCACAGAGAGATTGGGTCCAGGTATAAATACCTGGTAAGAATCCAAACCCAGATTCCATTAGAGAACATGATACAATCAAGGGAATTGTTCAAGGGCCTGGTAAGTATTAAAAAAGCAAAAGCCAGGAGCCTGAGTCGCTGACATTTTTTGTGAAGGGCTCTGTTTCAATGGCAAGCACTGCTCCTTCTCCCTTCCCTCACATCCAGCTCCAATTTCTCTACTTGGAAAAAACCAGCTGCTCTCAGGCCAGGACAGCCCCTTCATTCCCCTTCCACAGAGTTCCTTCACACAGCTTTGTAGCAAACTCCGAGTTTCTGCTCCACAAGACATCCTGCTCCTCTGAGCACAACCAAGGCTGCTGTGCACATCCACACTCCTGGTCCTAACGCACTTAGAAGAGAGAAGCTTCAAACCAGTCCACCCTGCTCCCAGGTGGCACCCACTGCACTGCACACATTCCAGCACAAGCTTTTAAACCTATTCCACATCAGAGAGTTCAGATGCTTGCCATTAGACTCAAACATGCACCAGGTCCTTTCTACATCCAGCTTCTTGCACAGGAATGCCTACCAATTCACTTCCCTGCTGCAAGTTTCTTCAGCAACAGAAAAGGCAGAAGAGCTTTTGTTGTTGTTGTTTTTGAAAGCAACATAAATCAGGCCAATAGCGAAGCCCTGTCATGACACCCAATTCAAAGCAACCACGCACAGCCGATGGCAAGAAAGGACTAAGGTGGAGAAGGTTAACGGAGAGAACGGTTCATTCATTGTCACGTCCTCAAGTAACCCACAGTAGCTGCTGAGATGTTACTGTCTGTAGCTGTGACCTCCCACCATCAGCGAGGGAACACCCGGGAAAGGGATGAGCAACAACAACATGGAAGTAAAGCTCTGCGTAAGTCATAGATCGATACTTCATCATCCACTTGTTCACTTCTCGAGCTGCCGCTCCCCCTCTGGCCTGACTCCTGCCGCCAGCCTCACTCCTCATCTGTGGGGTCCAACTGGTCCCGCTTTCCTCACACCCCGCAGAGGCACCAGGCAGAGTCAGAGGCACCAACCCGCCAGAGGGAAACCCTCAGTGAAGGAGACGAGCATCTCTAAGATGAGATGAGAACCCCTCCTCGAAGGCGTACGGAGTGCAGGACCCCCTCCCGCGGATGTCAGTGGGTGCAGAGAGAACCCACCTCTTCCGGGGCCAAGGGGACTCCCCCTCCCCAGACAGGTGGGCGCTGCCCGCACCCGCGGCCCTGCTGAGCGGGAGAGGAGGGGGGCGGAAGAGGGGGACGGCGATCTAGGCCAGGGCGAAGCTTCCCTGGGGCGGCCGCCACGGCAAGTAGGGCAAAGCCGCGTCCCCCCGCAATCCGTCGGCGGGCGGGCCGGGGCTGGGTGGCCCGAGCGGGCACAGACCGACCCGCGGACCGAGGGACCGCCGGCCGGACAAAGCGGGGCCGGGCCCGCGGGGCCTCGGGGGAGGCTGAGGAGGGGAGCGGCCGCGCGCGGGGACCGTTGGCCGGAGATGGGGGCGGGTGAGGGGGGCCCCGCGCGCGCGGTACCTGCCCAGTGCGCTCACAAAGCGGCGGAGGCAGCGCCCGCGACCGTCACGTGACCTCCTTCCTCCTCCTCCTCCACGCGCGCGCGGGGTCGTTTTCCCCACCCCACGTGACGTGACGTGAGGCGACGCGCTCGCGCGCAGGCCCGCCCTGCGCCCCTCACGCACCACCAGCGCGCGCCCATCCACCGGCGCCTTCTTCCGCCTCTGCCTCCCGCCCCCTCCCGGTGACCACGTGAGCAGAGCGCGGTGCGGGGGGGGGGGGGAAAGCCCGCCCCTTCCTTTCGCCTTCACGTGACCGCTCCCCCCCCCGGCATGCGCGGGGCGGGGGAAGGGGCGGGGCAGCGGAGCCCCGCCGGCGGGCGCGTGAGGGACCCCGTGAGGGAACCTCTGAGGGTCCCCCTGGGGGTCCCCCTGGGGGCCTCGCTGAGGAACCTTTCCTGGGGGCCGTGTGAGGGATCCTCTGAGGGCTCCCGGTAAAGCACACCCAGAAGTACCCCCGGGAAGACCCAGGAGAGGTCGCGGGGGTTACCCCGCGAATGATCTCCTGAAGAACGGCCCGACAGACCGCATTAGAGCCCATGCGAGGATTCCTGTGAGGAACGCTCTCAGGGACCGCCTGAGGGACCCTATGAGGGACAACGTATGACGGATCCCCTGAGAAGCCCCCCTGAGGGATACCATGACGGGCCCTGTGAGGGACCCCCGTGGCTTAGGAACAGGGCATTTTGGAACCAATTCTGGACTTACTTTAATGTAAACGTCTCCTATTGCGAGGTGGACACAGGGAGGGACCCTGCTGACATGCAGAAATCCAGGACAAAAGATAGCTGCACTACAGGAGGAGAAAATCAAGTAAAGTATTGTGGGGTTTAATGGAGAACAGGGAGGGATTGGCACAGCAGAAGCTTCTGGCAGCCTAAACTCAGTGATGACAGGAGAGACGGCAAGAATGGATAGCCAGTAAAATTTGACTCCCTGAGATGAATTTTGGGTTGTGAGTCGGGGGGGGGGGGGGGGCGGGGTTGGGCGAACACAAACAAAACCGTTTCTTCCATTTAGGCTTTTTCCTACTATGCGTTTTTTCCCACTGTGTACAGCACCTCTGGTTGCCCAAAATGCAGTGGTCCTTACCCTTCAGGCATCATTGCAAGGCTTGGCATATTAAAGCCAGGCTTACTTTACCCTGTGTGAAAGTTGGTCCCTGATTGGTGCTGAGCAGGCAGGGCTGGTGAAGGTGATGCTCAGACTATTCAGCCCCTGGTGCCACCAGTGATGATGTCCCACAATTCTTGACCTTTTCTGATATCCTTTTCTACTGTTTGCTCATCCTCTGTCCCTTGAGCCCATATTCTCCATGTAAGTAAAAAGGGCATTAAATCTGTTTTTAGCCTAAACAGTATCTGAAAATTAATTGGTGTTTTTCATGCTTCTGCCTTTTCTGTATAGAGTAAATAGATTTAGCCAGTCTGCATCCTTTATGGTTACTGCATAGATGTGCAGGAGCTACAACAGATTCTGCTGCTGAGGAGCTGCAAGATATGCCTGTTCTCATTTTTTTCTCAGTAAGATAGAGGGCCCTTTGAACAGAATTGAAATTCAGACCAAACAGTGCACAGGTATTGTTGATTTTCTTGATGCAGCTGTTGATACTGTTTTATTACTATTGCAGTGGGACAATTAATTACAGCTGTAAACAAAGTTTCACAAGCTTTGTGACACATATGTCTGCAGCTCCATAATCTGCATGGATTTAATCAGTAGTATTAGCATTCTTCCATCATGATTTGGCAATCCTTTGATAATCAAGATGGAAATTTGGTATGCCACACAGAACAACAAAGCCTAAGAGCTTTTGGGATGCTGATGTCAAATGGTGTAGTGCCAGCTGGAATGTATCTCTGAAAATCATACTGAATCCAGCCCAAAAGCATTTGGAATGGGAGAAGACTAAGCAGGGATACCAGGACCAAAGTGTTGTAGGCTCTTTCTGCTGTACGTGAGTAAATATAAATGAGAAAATGGCATACTGCACTCTCCCAGAGGAGAGCTAAAGGAATAAACTGATAGAGGTTTGGAAACAAAGACCTTCACTCCAAATATTGATCAGGAGGAATTTCTTCACTAAAAGGTAGTGAAGCATTTGAATGGACTACCCAGGGAGGTGGTAGAAGTGTTCAAGAAGTGACTGGATGTGATATATAGTGCTCTGTTCTAATTGCCAAGTTGCTGATCAGTCACAGAATGGACTCACTCTCAGGTATCTTTTCCAACCTAAATGATCCTGTGATTCAGTACATCAGACTTGGAGAGACGACCCTGCACTAAACACTGCAAAGGTTTGACCAGGTCTGGCAGGCAAATCCTACCTCCTACCTGTGTGTCCTGGTTTAGGGCAAATTTGGGGAGGAAACCTCTGAATGTGGTCCCTCTAGAAAAACAAATTCAAGCAGCCTCTTCCCCAAGTGGTTCGGGAAAAGATTTCCTTGGAGAAAAGTGGACAACCAGTTTATTTAACAAGCAAAGTATTCACAAGCATTAAAAAATTGATAATATTAAACAATAAAACCTCTCGCTGTCTGTAGAGATGGCAAATTTTGAAAGTCCTTGCCGTGAGGTGTAGCTTGGCTCACTCAGTCTTATCAGTCCCTCCTGTGCTGGAATGCAGTGTGCCGGCCCCAGTGGACCACAGATGTGAATTCCCAGTGTTTTTCTGGGTTTTCAGTCCGGAGCAGATTTGAACAGTTCCAAGAAAAAGAAAACAAACAAACAAAACAAAACAAAAACCACAAAAACAACAACAAAAAACAGTCTGGGGAACTTCTCTGCCTCAGCTAGCTAAAAATCTAAAAGCAAAGGAGTGCTCTCTCTGGCTGCCCGTGCTGCAGACGAACACAGTCAGTGTGAAGGATGCGGGGAGGCAAGTGCAGTTTCTGAAAACAAACTGCGCGCTTCTTTCCCCTCTCTTCACTCTCGGAACCAGTCTTAAAGGTTCAGAACTTAATATCCAGCATAAACGGAACAGGCGATTGGGGATATGTCTTGGTTTGAAAAGACAGGTATCTGCCAAAGAGGGGCAGGGCCTCTCTTGGAATGGATAATTCAAATCCCTTCCCCCCAAATTATTATAATTTAGAAAATTAAAACGGCTTTCGGGCAGAGATATGGGGATAGGAATAGCAGTTCTTTACTAATAGGTATAACAAGGCAAAACAAACAACAAAAATTGCAGCATTAATAGTGAACAGGACCAGGGACCTTGACGGGGCTTTGTTTCACAAAGCCCGGGGCAGTCTGATCTCTACGGACTCCGAAAAGCACCAAGCTGGAACGGTGAGGGATCCCGGGCTGGTGGATGGGATATATCAGGAGCTCCGTCAGTGGTCACTGGAAGGGCAGGGATGTCCCGGCAGGACGGGGCAGTGCGGGGCCACAGCGTAGCAGAAAAGCCTCAAAGCAGCGCCGAGAAAGCGGCGGTGGGACAGGGCTGGCCCAGCTCCAGCAGGGCAGCTGGAGGAGAGCTCAGGATTCCTGGGCACACGAGCAGAATGATGGTAGCTTTCCTCGGGCTCAGACCCTGTGGTGCCAGTGAAACTCCTCCCACAGCAAGCAGCAGCCTGACTGTCCTCTCTCCGATTCCGAGAGCAAGAGAGCGAAACTAACCCCAGCCCTGTCTTTTTCCTGCCCCCAAAACCTCGTTACCTTCCCCCTCTGAGAGAAACTCCCGGAGACAAAAAAAAAGTGCAGCTAGGTGCTATGCTCCATCCTTTTGTCCCACCTGAGTATCTACAAGTATCCAGTATTTAATTGCCTAGCAACTCTTGGGAAAAAATTCTATAGGTTAAAAAAAACCACCAATCAAACCTAACCCCCAACGGGATACAAGCATCATAAAGTCACCCCAGGACACTGTGTCAGGATTCTTATCTGCTGTTACAAGGATTTGCAACCTCTTCAGTTTTCCAGCCAGTAAACAGCAGTCTGGTGCAAATCCAGATAGGCTATTTCAGCTTACTGCAGGATTGTTTTTCTCAGTCACTTCCTTCAGATTTCTGAAATGGGCTGCAGTTCACATACTGCAGGCTGGACACTAGTGTTCTGGTGCTTTGGCATTCTCCTTGCCTATCACATTCGTGAGGGAAAACTGCTTTTGTTAAAAATATCACCCTGTTCCTAGTTCAGGAGTCTGCTCTACCTTTGTTGCAGTTAAACCATCTCTTCTTGACAAGCTTAGGTGGTACTATCTTCCTTGTTGCTAATGCTCTCTCCCACTTTCCACACTACCAACCCTTCCCCCTCAGGACCTCCTCATTGGAAAACTGGTCTGACTAAGCTGAATTTCAGAGCAGTTTTTTGCTATTTATTCTGAAGTTTTTATTTTCTTTTTTACATCACTTGATCTAATAAAATATTGTTCTTCACTGCAAACTGTTCTCACAGCCTTGACCCTGATGACACACTTCAACAGCACTACCTTCTTCCAAAATATATTGCACTAGCTTCAGACAATCAACATAATCTAGGTACACAAGCTCTGCAAGAGAGAGGCTCAATATAAAGAAACCAGTCTTGACTTTCAGCTTTGAGCTGAGTTTGCAGGGAATCTGTAGAAGCCCAGATGATAATGGAGCGAATCTCAAACACCAATAGCTGGGTGGCCGTGGAGCCAACCAAGGACTGTTGGTGCCAGCAGCCAAGGGTTGTTAGCAATAACATACTGGGAGAATGAACAGAATGTGGCTGGAGAAGGGACCACATGGAGATAGAGCAGAACATTTCTGGGACAAACATCCTTGTCCTGGCTCCTGGAGATAAGCACAACACAGCACAAGTGTAGGAATGAGGTCAAGAAGCAGGCATGGGCTGTAGGGAGACCACCAAATACCTTGAAGCCTCCAACCCATTTCCACAGTAACTAAATTGCACAGAAACCTCCAGTGCAGGGAACTAATCTGTAAAAAGGTACCCCCACAAAGCTCAGGTGTGTGTGTGTACCCCAGGACCCTGCACACCCCATCAGCTGCATCAGCAATGGAGCCAGGACTGCTGATCTCTCTTTCTCTCTTTGTCCCTTCTCTTCTCCTCCTCTTTAATATGTCTCTCTCTCATTCTCTCTTCCCTTTGACCTCCCTCCTTTATCCTAAACCCACTGCCATGTGTTTATACGAGGTCAGAGACTAACATAACTGTTTCCATGGAAATGGAACTTTTAATGGAACTTTGTAAGATTTTGTGGACCCTCTGACTTTTGCCATTTCTTTTGTCCATGAGCATCTGTGAATCTTAGGTGCTCCCTTCTCCTGAAGAGTGGGATGCCACAATATGGAATTCTCCCTAGATATAGTAGAACAATTGAAAATTTTGGTGCCAAAGTGGAGTTCTCTCAAGAGTACTGTTACAAGGAATTTATAACAAGAGATGTTATCTTTGGGCATACCTGGGGCTGCTGTTGTGTTTAAATGTGGAGTGAAACTTGTGGGGATGCTGCCAAGAAATGGGATCTAATGTGTTAGATATGTGTGATTGTGTTGATATGCCTGCACAAGCAGAACTTCTGCAACAATTGTACTTGAAAGGGTTGCCATTTACATTATGGAAGCAAGCCCTTCTGCTAGAGATAACATTCACAATGGTGAAGGCAGGAAGGATAATGATGTCATTGCATCCAGACTTCATAAAGCCCAGGCCATTAAATTCCCAACATCCATGGGCTGCACTAGTCCATCATGTCTCAGCATCATCCTTGGAATTTGTGTTGGGTTGCTTGATCGTTCTTTAGAGTCAGTGTGTGCCTGGAGATGACCCTCTTCTCTAGGTGGTCCCTGCAGGCCTTGGTCCAAGTTTTCTTACCTTGTAGTTTGACTGTATGAAAAATGTGGTGCATTTTCATGTGACTAGAATCTGAAATTATACTGCACAGCCACCTTAACCCTATTGTTATTTTCCGTTCTTTCAACTTTTTCCAGAAAACATTTTATCTGAATTTGTATTTATTTCCAGATTGTTGAGACAGTTCCACATGTCTGAGCCTGATACTGATCCTGCAGAACTTTGTTTAAACACCTGTTTGGGATGGATGCTGGTAGGGGCTAACCTGTGTAGTGCATGCTCTTCTAATGGTGAATGCTGAGTTTGTTCTGTCATATTCCCTGATTTAATTCCCTGATGTGCCTATCCACTGTTACCAGACAAAATGTTTCTAAGAATTAAACAGGCTGTTGTTAAACAGACTTGTTTTCCATACAACACTGTTGTTTGGCATTAGCTGGGTATCTAGCCTTGAATTATCTATTTAGTCCTTTTATCAGTTTTCTATTATTTTTCTGTGACATCAGAGAAAGTAGTCTGCAGATGCCTGGTCACTTTGTCCCCTGCTCTAACAATGTAATGCTTCCTGCCTCTTAAAATTCCCTGAGATTAAATTATCTCTAAGAAGCCAGAAGTTTCCTTGGCCAGCTCTTAAAGAACTTGGTGGGGCAGTGTTGCAGTAGATGATCACTGAAGGTCTTTTAAACATCCTTGCACAGTGTTGCACACTGCCTCTTGCAGCACAGACCACTTGCCTTTATCAGTTGGATTTTAACAAGCCCGGTGGAATCCCAACCCTCCCTTACTCCAGGTAATACAAAGATTCCTGTAATGAATGGTAACAAACTAACAGTGTTGTAAAGTGGAAGCTGGATTTGCACCATTTGCAGTTTTCCCCCCAAACTTCATCTTAGGATAAATTACAGGCATTTTTATCCTGTGATACAGTTTAGGAGAATGTTTTGAATAGTGTGTCCAAGGATATTTGCCAACTCTGGTTAAATGTTAGCCATCTGTTCTCAGTTTCAAAAGGACTGTTTGTAGAATCAGCAACTGGCAATGGCAAGAACAAAGCATTGAGCTTGGGAGACCCCAGGGAACTGCAGGCTTGAGAGACTCCACCCAGCCCTGCAAAGATGATAGTACTGAAAGCCTCAAACATTAAGGGCAAGAAGATGATTGGCAGTAGTAGTCAGTATGGATTTACACTGGGGAAGTCATGTCGGGCTGACCTGGTCACCCTCTGTGATGGAATGACTGCCTTGATAAATGAGGGGAGAGGAGAGGGATGTTGTTCACTTTGAGCAAAGCTTTCAGTGGTGTTTGCTAAAAGAATCTCATAGACAAACTGATGGACTACAGGCTGGGTTTATGGACAGTGGGTTGGACTGAGAACTGCAGAGCCGCTGGATTCAAGGCATTGTGATCATTGGCACAAAGTCCAGCTTGAGTCTAGGTGCTGGTGTTGTGACCTAGGTCCTCGGACAAATACACATTTGAGCTCCAGATGTTTCCCTTCTCTTTAAGCAACAAGTTGGGCAGCCCAGAGCACAGGACTAAAGGCTTTCCTCAAAACCAAATAAACTCCCAAGTGCAACAGCAACAGCCTACAAGGTAACAGAGACAGTGGGGTTTTTTTAGAGTCAAAACCTGTTTATACTGTTAAAAAGCTGAAGTTGGCTTTCTGTGATTAACAGGAAATATGCTCCTATAAAAACACATGGCAAGTCATCATGACTCCTGGAATTTATTTCCAGGAAGGAAAAAAGTCTACATTAAGTGGTTTTATCAGGTGGCAAGATCATAAATTATTATAGCTTAATAGTGCTCCGCTGGCATCCTTACTGGCTGGCCGCAGTGTGGTGTCCAGCAGCCCTCAGCAGTAGTACACAGGCTGCCACCACAACACACAAGGAAGTTAATCTTGTTGTCTTAGTATTGACCAATCTTTCCTCATACTTTAGGCTCTGAAAGGCACCTTTCTTGGGGTTCATATACATGGAGAAATTAGCCAAAATTGCTGCCTAGGTTAATACTTGCCTAGAACACTGCATTTATCTGGGGTAAAGTTTTACAGCAACAGTGTCAGTCTCTCTCCCCAAAGACAATCTTTAGTCGCATTTTTCCAGTTGTCTAGAATCTGTAAAATTTCTGTTGTAGCTGAGTCTATGTGCTTCACATTCAGCATACATCAGGCACTGCAGCGGGTTTGTAGAGAGAGGAAACCCCTGGGACAGGAAAGCTTTTGACAGTGCAGGGGAAAAAAACCCACAGGCACTGATTACAGGGGTCACAAATCTTTCTGCTGATGCTTCAGCATCCCTGGAACACAACCCTCACTCTGTTTATGTCTTTGGCACAAATAGTTCAAACAATGTCTAGATGACATTTTGATTGCAGCTCTGCACTTGAGGCCTGTAGCTTTTCTCTCACCTCTGCCAGCTCACAGTACACCTCAGTGCAGAGGAAGGAATAAGACCCTTTGTGCAGGGCAGTATTTTGGAGCAGCTGACCCATAGCTCCCAAAAGCCATATTGGCCACATGGTCCCTTGAACCCTGTAAGGGGCTGAAGCCCTCCTGGCATTTGTTCTTCAGAGTAGGTTTGAGAGGGACTGAGGAAGTTGGGAGACAAAGCACAGAGATTCTTGTTTTCTAATACATTATGAAATTTCTCACTTTTGATCTCTCAAAAATGGGCCACCTCTTGCCCAAAAAACATTTCAAGCACTCTGTCCTGGCATCTCTTTATTTATTAATTAATTTACTGGATTTTGAAAGCAGCTTGTATTTGAAAGACTATCCTGACACTCCATTCAGAAATAGACAGGACGAGTACAGCTATGGCTAGGAAGAACTAGCAGAACAGTGTGAAATTATTCCAAGTCCTGTCCTGGTTTGGCTTCCTCCTTGAATGATAGTGGTGGCACCAGCTGGCAAGAGCTGAGGCCCCAAGTCACAGACATCAGAAACAAAATACACCCAAGAAGGGAAGTGATGACAGCCAAGGAAGCCTGTAGCAGCTGGGCTGGAGCTGGAGGCAGGCAGCAGATTGAGTATTGAAAGAGGTAATGTCAACTGCCACGTTTGTAGCATACAGTGAAGGCATCGTTGATAACACCATAGACCAGCTGCAGGCTCCAGGCCAAGGAGTGCAGTGGATCTCATTTTGGTTCCACAGACAGAAATGACAATGGCCATACATGCCCATGGCAAGCATGGCCAGTGAGAAAGCACTGAGGGAACCTAGACTGTTTGGCAGTAGTGAAGACTCTGGCCATGAAACAGTTAAAAATCTCTACCCCAGAAATGGTGAGCTGCCTCACATAAGAGAACAAATTGATTCATCTGCACTGTGAACAGGAAAGCAAGGGGACCTGCAAGACAGGTGATGCAACAAAATAGATCAATGCTAAAATTAGTTGCTTGGGGACAATTTAGACTTTCTATTGTTGAGATATATTGTTGAGATTTTTTATTGTCTTAAGACAGTGACAAGTTTGAGATAATTTTATAAAGATCAAGGTACCAGAAGAGGAAGGCATGCATGTAAGAGGAGCTCAAGGAATACCAACAGCTTTGGAATTTGTAAGCTCATTTTTGGTCCTGTAAGTAAGCTGACAGGCCCCATACCATCTGAATGCTGTTGTCAATGGAGCGAGCATCTGAGGCAGGTGGGGAGTCAGTAAACCTGGTTGCCAGAGCCCTCTCTAACCCATCATTTTCTGTATGTCTCCAAGGCCAGGGGCTTTGGTTTTCCTTTGTATCTCTCAAACAGTTTGGTTAGAAGGCTCAGTGGAATGACAGTGTTAGTGTTCCTAAGTCTTTTTAAAGTCTGCCCTTCCAGCATTCACAGGCATCAGTAATGCCTACTATGGGGAGCGGAGATGGTGCAGCTGAAGACATGGTCTCCCACCTAGCTTAAAAATCTTTATTTACACAGCTTCAGTTTGTCCCTGATCATGGAAACTAGTCTCTCAGGATGAGGCCAAGGGTGAAGACAGGGAGGCAAAAGCTGATTTTAGGCATAGGATTTTAACCTCCAGCATAAAACTTAGACCTCTTAGACGTTCCTCTTCTGAAAAAATAACTTTTCCACTTATAGGCAGTGTAATAGAACAGCTGTGTGAAGGCCTTACACTCTCCTGTGTAGAAGTGCTACAGATGCAGTTTGGGGATGCAAGACCTCCCTAAAACCTGTAGTCCTATGCCTGACTAGCTCTGTCCAGTTACATTTACCTGGGCTGTTCAACACTTCTAAGAGGTAGGTCCTTCTTAGCAAAATAAAGTGGTTGAAAGGAAATTCTTGCCTCAGAGCAAATGAGGTATCAGATGACAAGAACAGGAAGGAGATGCTTTGAAGTGTAACAGTCCCAACTCTGCCAATAAATAAATTTCCTATGGAAGTAATGAGTATTACTACAGCTGTACAGAAAACTATGACTGATGTTTAGGCCATGAAAACCCAAATTCAGCTCTTGGGTTATCAATTCCACTCACTGGTGAAGAAAAAAGAACAGATCACTTTGTTTTCATTGAATCAGTCATGCCCACACAGAGATTGGACTGATGCGTTAAGAAACCCAAGCTCACTTGCTTTTAAACTGCCCTGAATTTACTTGCAATGGGATATTAGCAAATAAGGGAAAATATCAGCCAAGCCAACACACTATACAAATACATTTTATTTAGAGATACCCATAGTAAGATGCACAAATACTTTTTGTTCACTGATTTTCAGATCACATGACTTCAAGTAGTGGAAAAAAACAAACTGCAGTTAGTTACAATTATCTGTGTAACAGGGCAGTAGTAAAAGATTCATTTGTTGGACTACAGCATGGTTAACAATACTCAGATGAGAATGTACAGATCTAGGTATTTAAAAAGTGCATGGGGCATTGCCACATACACTAACATGCTTCTTCAAAGAGCAGTATCTTTCTGGCATGTGAACACAGTAAACCGGTTAATGCAAGAGGGAAAATAGGCTTGTAATTTGATCCGGAAATGTATCTACTGAAAGTTTTCCTCCAAATAGCAAATTATTTGTGACTGACACATGGAAACCAATCTATAAAAATCACTGTTACATTGTCCATGTAGTCAAGAAACACACACGACCTAAAATTTAAAATTATCAGTTCCAGTCTACGCCTTCACAGCTTTTACACAGTCTTTTTCAAAGGAGTCTGGACTACTTAATTGCATTTAACAAGCTGGCAGAAAATCTGTAAACTGAGCTCCACTCTTGCACCCACAATAAGTTCTTCCACAAGAGAAATCTCAATCTTCAAATTTAAAAAAAACATGTTCCACCTGCAAGGACATCAACAGGCTCATGTACTGCTGGATTTATTTTTAAATTCCCATGTAAATGGAGGCAAAGGTAGGAAGCTGTGCTGGTTTGAGAGAATAGCTGCATTGGTTTAAAGTTTTATTTAAAAACACATGGAACCTGGACTCTTATCCCCAGGGTCACTCTCAAACCAAGGAAATTCATTAGGTTCCACTACTCAATGTTTTGGTTTTAAATAGGGATAGTGCTGAATAGTGCATGGGAAGGACCAGCAAGGACTGTTGTGTGGGTGATTACATGTAAGAGCAAGAAACACATTAAATCGGTCTTTAGATAATCTTCTTCCATTGCAAACAAGAAAGCAAAAGAGATTGACTTTGCATTGTAGTTGAGAGGCACATTTTGCATTGATGGACAGAAAAATCTTGGGTTACATTGCAACTTTCTGTGGCTTAAAACACTACCTAACTTCCTGTTAAAACAATTTTTTAAAATGAAACACGACCCCCTCAATTACTGATTTTATACTTAAATTTCTAAGCTGCTCCCTCACCTATTTCTACTCAGAGATACTGTTCTGCTTCTGTATGTGCAGCTGCTTTCCTCCTTGTTTAAGAGATCCTTGTTTCTCTGCACCTTGAGAGTAAACAAATAATTCTGATGCCTCAGGATGGGCTCCTAAACTATGTTCAGGAGTTGAGAAAGTCAGTATGGATTTGTACATTTGCAGTGAACCCCAGAATAAAAACAAGAAAAACTACTGAATTGCAATAACCAGCAGTACAGGAATCAACTCCGTGGAGCAGTAGTGACTTCAGAGCAAACCTTTTTGGACTGAAAGGGATATGGCAGTCCAAGAAGATACCTAGAGCTGAGTAAAAAGAATAAGGACATTGTGAGCAAGGCACCAGTTCAGAAAATCACTGCTTAAGCCAGTAGAAGTTTCAAAGTGTAGTAGGGCTCTAACAGGTACCCCAGGCTTTGCAGAACTTGGTACCTGAACTAGTACACTGTGAGAGAACAGGGAACTTGCTCAAGTCCCAAGCAGCAGTGTGACAAGGTGTGAGTGTGGCTGGGACAAGAGACTGTGAGTTGAGACAGCATTTTGAACAAGAGGGACAAAGGCCACCAGAAGTTATTTACCCAGTTCTTTCCCACTATCACACCTGCAATGTGAGAGAAGCCCAGAGCAACAAGCTGAAGCTGTAAATCACAGCTGGCCTGTAACATCCCTACACTGTCAACAGCCAGCCAAGTGGAGGACAATGCAGACAAGGCCCTTTCACTCCATCATCCCTGCACAAAGCATGAGGATGGGGCTGGTGGCAGCTGTGAAGCACATTAGTCATAGTCACTCATGAAAACAAAGACAAGTGCACTGGTAATCTTGAATGTTGAGGGGAAGACTGAGTGACCACTGATAAACTGGTCTTTCTGCATGCCATCTTCACATCTCATCTGAAGAGGGATGACCACCAGTTTTGAAAGCTCTGGGAGCAACTAATTTGCAGTTATCTAAGGCATGATGGCACAAATCCTCAGGGCCTACCCTTCCAACATTCTATTGCCAACTCACTTCTGAGCATAACGAGCCCTTGTCATTCTTGCTGGCCAAAGTACATTAGAGTAAGTTTTCTCTTTTGAACACAGTTATTGTTTTGCTCATCTTTAATGATGCCACCTCCTAAAAAAATAAATCTCTGGAGGAAGCCTTTAAATGGGATCAAGTCAGCAACTCACCCTCCTGGTATTGCCCTGAATGAAACCTTTAGTCAAAATTTTGAGTAGCAGTTGAAGATGTCAGTTCTCCGGCTAAACCACTATGGATCAGTTTGACAAACACACTGGGTGAAGGCACAGGGCACCTCCATTTCCTGATCTGTTGATATCCACTGAACAATATGGATGCAAGAGGATTTCAGCTTCTGCAGACTGTGCAGGGGTAGAGTCTCCACTTGCAAGACAGGCATCCAGCCATGGAAGTTTATGGTAAAAGCAGAGTGATCTTGCCACACTGGGCTACAGGTTTTCTTTTTATTATGACTCAATTTTCAGAGTAGGCAGACAGCTTTGAACTGATTGTTACTGGTGAACTAGGAAGAAATGGGAGAAGAGGAAGATGCTAAAGATAGAAAATTAAGTTAAATCAATTTGTTCTACTCAGAAAAGTGACTGTCATAAAAACATCACCTCACCGAATTTAAAGGAACTCTGAAATTATCATGAAGCAAAAAGAACTCCACAGTAAGTCTGCACTGCAGACAGAACAGATACAGAGAGAACAGATACAGTTAGCACAGAAAACATACAGACCTTAGGGCTCCAAGACTGTGTATTAATGTCAATACACTGATGACTGATCATGCTGATTTTAAATACAAAGGTAGCCTCATGGATCAATAGAGGGCAGTACTGTAATTCAGTTAGTTATGCATAGTCCATGGAAGGCCACATCAAGTGAAGACATATATATATTCCTGTTTCCATGCTCTTATGAGACATAATGTATCAATTGTACTGACTGCATAAGAGTTAGAAACTCAGCCCAAGTTCCAGATGTCATTTTGAGGTTTGTAAACAAATATATCTTTAGAAAACTAAGCCAAATGTAATGTCTTTGTGTTGAAAAAAAAAAAAAAAACCAACGAAACAAAAAAGCCTTTTCAGAGAGGAGAAACAATTTGCAAGGTAATAAAACACTGAGCACCATGTGCAGACAGGCTGGTTTCACATACTATCTGCAATTTCCCACTGTTCTACTTGCAAGCTGCATCACTAACTTGGAACAGGTTTATCTTACAGTTAAAAAATGTGCACTGTAATATTTGAAGAGAGCTGTTACTGCTTTTCTTGACAGCTTCTGTGATAGTTCAGGATTCAGTGCTGTTTCTGATACAGCTCATGACAGAAACAAGCTGAGAAAGCCTGTTAGATGGGTGGATTTGGAGGAGTAGTTAACAAACATGACAGACCCTGGATTCAGAACAAAAGCCATCAAGTATCAGCAAGTCCTGATTAGTTTTTTTTTTTTCCTCAAGGCTTTGGATCTTATTAAAAATATTTGGGAAAATAACATTAAAAATAATTCACTGTAGGACATCCTACCTTCAGGCCACAACTTATGATCACTGTGCATTTTAAAACCGTTTGTGTATTTCGTGCATCTTATGCACCACATGCAGTGGGGAAAATCCAGAATTTATCTACACATGAACACACAAGCAAGGACTGACAGGTGTCACTGGCAAGATTGATACCAAGACCAGCCAGGGCATTGATTTATCTACACCACATCCTAACACAAATGGAATAAGTCACAAGTAACAGTACAAACCTGTTGCAATTTCAACACATACATCTTAGAAAGAGACAATGCATGTACCCAGCTTAAGACAGTGACAAGTTTGAGATAATTTTGTAAAGATCAAGGTACCAGAAGAGGAAGGCACATTCACCTCTGGTTGGTCTTAGTTTCAGTCCTATTTGGATGAGTCATAGTGATTTACACCCTGAGACTGTGGGAGGCCTTGAAAATGAAAAGAGACTAGGTGAATGGGCAAATGAGAAGTAAAAATTTAATGAGATTGTAAGATTCAGCACTTAAATTTTCCCTTTTAGTAAGGGAATCTAGAAAAGCAGTTCCTAAGAAAACACTGTATTGATTCCTAATTTTTTTGTCCTGAAGGCAAAAGAATCAATTCAAAAGAATCTTGGATTAGACATTGCACTGTGTTGCAAGGGGTTTTATACACCCTCTCAGTATCAGTACAGCAACCACAATTTGTATACAATCAAGTGTTGGTGGGTTTTTGGGTACAGAAACAGTCAAGACAGCCCACATTTTCCCAACTCTGCCAACCCCACTGCTCCATTTTAAATCTGTGTGCACTTTCTTAGACCATACTGCTCCCAGCAGTAGGTAGTAGTAGGATATCTAGTGGGAAAGGCTGTTAGGAAATGGGAAGATTCCTTTCTTCAAGAGCATTTTTTAAATTAGGCAATCAATTTAAATATGATTTTCATGAAAAACCCCAACATCACAAGCAAAAAGATACTTCCTAATTTTATCATTGAAAAATAATACAGAGAATCAGAAATGTCAGGGATATATACTTGACCTCTCAAAGATGTTTCCGATTAAGCATTGACGTATCCCCTCTAGTTTTTTAATTCTTCATGAGTCCTGAGAGCCATACCAAACACTGTTTGCCTTTTACAGTTTCTCTGGTGTTCCTTGCCCATCCTCACCACACAAAGTGTTCATGTATAGGGGCAAAGGAGAGCACCTCACCCAAGATGTGGCTGTGTTCTCTTTTCCACTCTCCCTTGTCCTGGGTGTCTACTTCAGAATTTCAAATAAGTTACTGAGGGCACTGTAAACACTCAGAAATGCATTTTAAGTTGAGGTCACACCATGGGCTCAGACTGTGGGGTGGCCAGCAGGGACACGGGATTTAAGCTAAAAAGTTTGTGCCTGGTAACTCAGGAGTCCCTGGCTCAGCATGGGCAGGTCAGAGGATTTTAGCTCCACCTGCATGACACACAGCTCTGCAACAGAGTTCCTTAGGAACAAGCTGTACCCCAATCCAGTAATTCAGTCATGGCAGCAATTGCAAAAGTAGCTAAGTAACAAGATATCAGACACCTTGGAAAAGTGTATTTATTGAAAAGAAGAGTAACAGACCACTAAAAACACCTCCCACCTGGTTGCTGAAAGATGCTGCTGCTTTCCCACATGCAGTAACTGACAGCCCATCTGTTCTTGGTTTCTTGCAATGCTAGCAAGTGACCTCTTAAAGGGTCTAGGCAGGTCTGCCTTGTTTCACACCTGCACCAGGTGAGGCACAGCAGTTCAAAAGGCCTGAAAATGCCTCTCAGCTGAGTGGCACAAATCAAGACACCAAAGCACCACTCAACATAGCTGGATCATAAATTCAATCTGCTAACTTTGCAGCTGCAAGCTACAGACAAAGCAAGGAAGAAATTCTGGTAGAGAATGATCCCCAAGTATCTTAATCCTTTAGATACAAAAAGCTGCCAAAGACCTAAAATGGAGGCAGCAAATATAAATCCCTTAATGCTATTCAGGAGTTCCTCTTGTGTAGAGAGCCACAAGAGTCACCCACAATATGAGTCTAACTTTTGTGAACAGACTAAGTCCAGCAAGATCACTGGGCAAATGGATCTGTGAGGAGAATGAACAACTGAGACTACGAACATAAACCTACTATCAACTATTCTTTGGTAATTGACTCACCTCAAACTAACACCAGCAGCACTGATGAGAGAATCAAACAAATGGACTCACTTTACTGCAATCCCAGAAAGCACCCGAGGAGAGCACTAGCAATTCTCCCTACAGAACTTGACTGTACAAGGAAGAAACCTAGAGGAATTACAAGAATAAGATGTTTAGTGAGGAGGGTGAGCACAACCCTTATTACTGTACTCAAGCCAACACTGAAAAGTAGCTTCTGATTCCTGAGGAATGTCTCATGACGTAACATCCAGCTGTTACTGAGGAGTTGCTACCCGGTATTTACAAGCTAGGTATTACCAAACCTGTAACTGAGTCACTAGCTCGATTACCTGTCATGAATACTGAAAATGTAATACCCCAAAATACCTAAATTAACATGGTAGTCTACTGAAAAGAGCTGAGCTGTAAAATCAACTGCTTCCTAAACTTACTGGTAGCACAGATCCCACACAACTGAGAAGTCAATGCAGCCAGTCTGAAAACTTATGCTGAAAGTTCTCTCCTTCAAGCCAGATAAACCAGAGTATGTTCCCCACCCTGAACAGACTGCTACTGTGTAATCGTATCAGTCAAACATGTACAAGGGCAACTTCCCAGTTCAACAGTCTGTGCTAGCCTTCAACTTCTACCCAGTTAAAATAGAGCAAATTGAAAGTCTTGAGCACAGGTTGTCATAATGCCAGCAAGCCTGTTCCTGCCCAACAGAGGTCACCTCTGCAAGGACAATATTGCTACAGCAAAGACTGGTATGATTTGGGTTGGAGGAGGCAACCTCAAACAAACCATTCTAGCAGGAAAGACCAAGGGAGGGAAATCTACAAGAAACAGTGGAAAAGATAAGATGGTCTGAATATATGCATGTCACTGGGTCTCAGCAGTGCACGGGAAGCTGTTCAAGAAGCTACTGAAGTGCTGTCATCAGACAGCTGACTCCATTGCAGGGTTGTATCTGGCTTTTGAACAGCAAGGTTCCCAGCTTGCCTCTCTGCAGCCATTCCTGCACTTGGATGAGAAACACACTCACTTCTAACTATGATCCTGAATTTCAGTAGATATCTAACCCAACAGGGCAATGAAATAAAAGTCAGGAAAAATTGAGTTTTTCTCCTATTACTTATCTTTGGACAATAGGCATATTATTATCATCTTTCTGTGCCTCAGTTTTTAACAGTGATTGGAACAAAAATTATGTATAACCAACCACAGAAATATTCTGAAACTTATCTATATTGCTATAAGCATTTATAACCACTGAAACTACCTAAAAATTGTTATCTCTGGCCCAAATTGTTTATGTGCTTGCAGCACTATCTGGTTTGGTTCCTAGGGTTTTTTTGTGGGGATTTTCATACAGCAACAAAGATGGCTGCCTGCTTACCATGAGAAGTTGTTTTTGCAAGAAAGCATCCTGAAAGCAGAATACACAAAAGCATGTGAGACTTGAGGAATTTTACATTGTTGTCCAGATTCATCTGAGAATTGTGCAGAGCCTTCTATGAAGAAAAAAAAAAAAGGAGGAAAAGGGCATTCACATTACCAGGCTTTAGGAGCACATATTGAGGTACTTGTGGAGATCACAGTCAGCAGGGAGGGACAATTTCCAGTGGTGGTCTCTAGGTTCTTCAGTAACCTAGAGACTGCAGAAAAATCAGCCTCTGTGTTTGAAGCCCATACACCTACTCTTTTTTCTCCTATCATGACCTAAAATATGCTTCAATTAATAGATAACATCAAGGCTAGAATTTCCAGACCAGGATTCTCCCTTTGGCACTGCTGAACTAAATGCCCAGCTATTACCTGTTGCTTCAGCAGAACTGGAGGACACTCAGGTAGACTCAAGTGTTCTTTAAAAAAAAACCACAAAAAACTTTAAACTAATTTTAAAAAATTAAAAAACAATTGGAAAAAAAAAACCCAAAGCAGAATATGTTCCTTGTAACAGAATAATCTTACACAGTAGTTGTAGAAATACAAATCCTGCCATTCTTCTCCAAGACTTGTTTTTCTTCATATATTTTCCACTTTTTTATGCCACTGAAATAACCAAAGCTACCCCATGGTATATAATTTTACCTTTTCAGGTATGGTATCTAGTCATACACACAGTACCTTGAACTGATGCAGTTTAAACAACCAGGCCACAATGGGAAATATTATGAAACACTAGAAGATGATCTGCTTGTGAAGCACCTGTGTTAATGCTCAGTGCTAATTATACTTCTGGGACAGGTGCACATCTGGGAGAGAGTTCTTCTCTTGCCAGGATTTCTACCCGAATGAGAGGGACCTGCACTCCTAGGATTTCCATCCAGGTCTCCACACCAAGAACTTAAGCCTGATGCTGACTGCCTGGTGTTACTGATGAAGATACTGAGTATGAAGATGAGAGAGTCTGCAAAGACACATGCAGATTGGGTCTTGGCTGTGGGCAGGAACTGCAGTGGTAGCTGTGATTTCCCACAGAGATGGCAGAACAGAGCATGTCCCAGCTTTGTCTTTCCTCTTAGTTTCAACCAATAGCACGTTTGGCACCAAAGCGGTGAGGTGTAAGCACACTTTGCTTCACCAGCATCAGGGGAAAGGCATTAATTCCAGCAGAGGACAGAGGCATCACTAACAAGCTGAGAGTTTGGTGCCTGCCAAAATGAGGAACACCCTGGAGTCTTGCATTTTAGCTGAATTACCCTGGGAGGCACACACTTCACAGCTGGACATGTTCTCCCCTCCCAGTCCCAGGTGAAGGAGGGAGTCTGAATGCAGAAGGCAGCAGGGGATTCTGAAAAAGCCTGAGGCTCTCCTACACCATATGCTAGCACAAAGTAAGGGAATACCAAGCTCCTTCACAGAAAGCTTCTCACTTGCATTAGTAAAGTCTGAGATGCACTCTTTAATCTTGGAGAAAAAAATAGTTTATTTATTCCATTGGCTTATTTGAGCAGATGGCCAACCAGAACAGCAAAAAGGGGAAAAATTTCCACAACCTGGGATAAAAATGGTCCTAGGTTATAGGCAGTTTATGAAGAGCTTATAAGCTACCATAACAGCATACTTAAGAAACCATTTTTCATCTGGAGAACAGATAGATTTAGTTCATTTTGAATAACTAGCCCCCATGTCCTCTCAGCATCTCCAGCCCTCAATGTAATGTCACCCTGCTACAGCCAAGCTGCAGAACAGCCTATACAAACTCCAGCTGCACAAGCTGATACCTGGGACAAGCAGTGAAGAAACAGATCAATTTTTGCTTCTACCATTGCTGAAAACTACCATTCGAACACAAACGTACTTTTAAAAACTGCAATTTGGATTTGATGGGCAATACCCCTAGGGAATCCATCCCTGGGCTCCAGTGAGTACAGCTTAAAATTACCATATCCATCTATGTATAAACAGAGTCATTAGACTTGTACTTTTTAAAAATACGATCAACCCAGGCCAGGGCCAGGCTCTGCAGATAAAGTAGTAGCTTATATCTTATAAATATTTTTAATAATTTTTAATTACAAGTAGTCCTCACTCCAGGTAACGTAACTGACTCAAAGTACCTGCACACATGCAGCCCCAAAACTTTCACAGAAAGCTCAGGAGCAACCACTCTATAAGAAAGAAATCCTACCTCACAGCAAAGTAGAAGAGGGGACACATGGCCAAGACAGCCTAAATGGGGGAAGAGTCATTTGGAGTAAATACAAAAAAGGACTTAAAAACCCCTCAGTATAAAGGATCTAGGAGGTTAAAGCAAAAAACTAGTTCAAAAAGATGTACAAAACTGTTGGAGACCAACAGAAAACTCCGCCAAAAAATAACTTGTGTTTAAATCAGGAATTAATGGCATCACACAATTTTGTTGTTAAAAAAAGGAAAAGAAAAGTGGAAATCTGTGTAAAGATCAGCATCAGAATGAAGAGTTATCATTAGCTCCAGAGACCAGCATAATTTCCATGAAGTCCTGATGGAAGAGGGCCTCCTGCCACAAAGAGTTTCGTTCCAGACGAGTCGTAGCAGTGGGTGTAAACAGCATTTGGGAAGTAATTTATGTCAGAGAAATAATTCCTCCAGGTTTCATCATGGTTCTGTTAAAGGAAAGTTTAGATCGTTATTGTTGCCAAACAAACCCAAAACCCTGTTTCCCAAAAGCAGAAGGTAGCTTCCAGAGCCTAAAAAAGGGTATTTTCTCTTAACAGTCCTGAAGCTTTATGCAGGTCAACTAAAAGATACCTGAGTTGTCCTGAAGCTTCTTCTGAGAACATTTACTTCAAGCATTGAAACGGGGAGGTGAAGGGACATTGCACTGATACAAAAAGTAATGGAGCTAAGTTAAACAAATCCATTAACTGCTTTACGATAACATACAGGAAACCAAACTCAAGTGCCTGCCATGGCATTACCTCAGGAAGCCACATTTTCTAAAACTGCACACCATTAAATTTAAACTCTCTTGCTTCGAGTACCACATTAGATTGGCTTTAAAGAAAGAAAATTTATTTTCTGTTTGAGGTTCTATAAAAACAAGAAATTAGATTACATTTGAAAATATAAAGATATAAAATTTAGTTTATTTATGGTTTAGTGCATACGAACTGTAATCCCTACACCTTACACTCAAGCAAATGCCCTTCAGTACCCTAAAGCTTTCGTAGAAAGCAATTCTGCAGCACTTCTTGCTCTTCATTATTAGTTATTAGTTACGTGAATACTGTTTGACTGAGACACATTTCACACAACAGGTCCAATAAGAATTGGCTCAAGCTCTATGCCACTCCTGTATAATGGGTCTCCTTCCCCCCACCTCTATCACAGCTACAAACTACTTACCAGCCAGCCTTTCCCAGTTGTCAACTTCAAAATTTCACTTCCTCCTAATTTCTGCTTCTGTCCATAGCAGGCACGGGGGGGCTTTTCTTCCAGGAACCTCTGGGCTCTGATATCATAAAACAACAAGGACCCTTGTCCTGTCCCCACAGTGATGATATGCTCGTAGAAACTCACTGAGCGGATACCTGTCAAACAGAGAAGGGACAGACAGTGCAGTAAGGAAGAGGGATGCTTTGGCTCTACAGTGCTGTTGCTTTATGTCTAGTATTACCTACTAGTATTCTTCACAACACACAAGTTTTCCCACCCCTACAGAACAGTGCAGACAAATCCCACTGATGCTATTGAAACAGCAGCTTTGATTGCATACATGACTACCCCTTGAGACCATCAGCTACACCAATGGTACATAGTAAGAAGCTTCATCCTCACCAGCCCGCAGGTCTGCCAGATAAGCTAATTAGGGTCCAGAGTACCTTTGCTCTGTCTGCACAAGCCTTTAAGTGAACACAGTAAGACAGAGGGAAGAACATCATGCTGTTTTCCTCCATGAGGTCACATCCTCTCTAACTACCTGCCAACCTGCAGTAAACGACCATCTGAGAAAAGTAAATCCCAACTGCCACCAAGTGCATTGTGCTGATCAACAGGCTAGCTGTAAGCAAGTGTAACCATAACAATCACCAGCCACTTTGCTGCTAAGCTTGTGCCTGAAGCTTGAGCCTGATCTGTCTCCACTCAAATATTCTCAAACAAGCACACCTTGTTTTTAGTAGCTGGCATTTTTAGCACTTTAGCCAGAAAAGAACACAGAATAGGACTCCTACCATCTAAACACCATGTTCCACCAGTACATGGGAAGGTACAGTTCAAACTAAACACGTTAGCACAATTCAGTTACCCCATTACATTGAACAAAAGAGTATATTTTGTTTTCACAAAATCTAAATTTGAAGTCTCAGCTAATCAAGAATCCCTTGAAACTAGTCTTGGGGAGATTCTGTATGTAAGAATTTGCAATCTGCAAAACATCCTGTGATCTCATCTCCATTTATTGTGCAAATACTGTTCTGTGTAACCACTCTACTCCAAACAATGCTTCTACGTAGGTTAAACTCCACCACATCTATACTTATCCTTTCTTCATGGCACGATGCCAGGTTATAAACCCTAGGGCTTTTAGGCCCTCTTTAAAGTACCACTGAATTACAGCCTAAACAAGCATTCAAACAGGAGACGAAATACGTGAGTTATGCCAACTACTTTCACATGCCAAGTGTTGTCACCATACCAAGCAGGGCTGAATGTCACAGAACTTGTATCATCCTGGAATATTCCCACAGTCCACATGACAGCAGACAACCGGGAGCTGCAGATGCAACGAGGGAGTTTCCCCTTCCCCTCTGTATAAAGTCCTAACAAGAAACATGTCCTCATCCTTCTGCCTCCACCACTGGATGTGACATCCACAGCCACCAGCATTCATGATACGCACTTAGAACAAGGCAATGCCACACTGTCCTGCTCCAGATATAGGGTGAAGCCTTGGCTGCATGCTTAATGAGCAGGAAACCATGGTGCAAGTCTCTCCACTGTAGTAGCTTATGACATTCATATGAGAGTCTCTGCTTTAATTCAGAGAGCTACAAATGAACTTTGACAGCAGAAGGCCTTCCCCCCACCTCTATCACATGGATCTGGCTCTGGCAAAGACACAAAGCTTTAAGCCCTCTGCAGTCAGCAAGAGAAGTCACTTGGGTAAGAGGAGAAAGGCACAAGAGTGGACCTCCTCTTATTTTTTCTCCAGAAATGCTCTTGACAAGCCACCCAGGAGAACATTCACTTCATACAAACAGCTGATCGAGTATCAAGGCAGATGGCATATACTTTTCAATTAAATGTATTAATAAAAAGCTATAAAATGCAGAACAACTGTGGATCTTTCTCTAACCAAAGAAATTAACTGAAGGAATCCATGATGTACCCACTACTAAAAAGGATATTAAAAACAAGCCTTTCAAAACAGCATTTCAAATTGTCTCCTAAGAGGCTGAAGTATCTCAGATTAATAATTCCCATCAAGTTAAAAGTGCAGCCTGTGCCTAGAACCAATCACAGTAAGTTCTATACTCCCAGTCCTCTACTGCCTGTGGATCTAGATTATTTAGGTAAGTATACTGAGCCTCACTCCCATGCTGTAGGAAGTATCTACAGATCCCAGAAGGAAATGAAGATGCAGTGGCATGTCCTACACAAGAAGTCACAGAGTCTGTGCCATACAAGCTCTGTCTGCTGCCTTCAGGACATGAAGAGAAGGGCACACAACATGGCTCTGCAGGCCAGTATGCAGAAAGCAGTTGCTTTCGTGGATTAAGAACTACCGTCCAAGGCAAGCATTTACCTCTACAGCTGCTACAAAAAGCAACACTTACAAGATGTACTAAAAAGCATTCACTGCCTTCCTGTGTAAACAGGGTTACAGCAGAGGAAAGCCAGGTCCAGCCTTACTGAGCCACCACCTTCCTCTGACCTGCTTTTGTGTGAAGTGAACAACATGAGTGAACTCAAGTTAACGTGGACTTATCACATTCAGCAGGTGCACTTGGAAACTTAAAAGGCACATTCAGGTACTATTGCAAAGCACTTGCAAACAGATTTTAGTCCACAGATCAATAAAGAGGTGCTACACCACTCCAGGTCCCAGGGAAATCAATAGACAGTGGAAACACCCAGTATCTTGGGAATTACTGTTATTGACATGCCTCTACCACCATGCCAAATAAAAAGATGCATCTATTCTCCAGAAAACAGCCCTGAAAAAAGGCTTTTTCCAGACATGAACTGAAGAAACCCCTCAAGGTATTCCCTACACACATTATCCCCTAATACAGAAGATCACGTACTTGAGGCAGAACGTTTTAGCCACCAGCCACCACTGGGCACCACACTGCAGTGTCTGGGTCAGAATCTGGACAGAATCCTCACTGACAGCAAGTGAGGACAAGTGGTCACAGGCAGCAGATCCTGACACTGATCTAGACACCACTGCTCAGCAACTAAATAAAAGTTTCCAGATCTTTGCCAACATACATCCTCCTCTGATAAACTCCCTGATGAAGAGATGGAAGCCCAGGGACAAGCTAAGTAAGGACTGCAACTTATTGGTCTGGGATTATTATGGCACTGATGTGCTTTTTCATGCCTGATAGTAAAGGATATGGAAAGAACTTTATGGAACCATGCACTCTGCAAGCCCTTGGGCCTGGCCCTGGTATAAGGTTCAACTGGACATACTGCATCCATATGAGAAAAGGAAATGGCACTCAAATTACATAGAAAATCAGGAGTCTCACTCATGGCTTTAAAATTACAAATCAAGTTTTCCTTCACAGCACAGACTCCCAATAAGGTAGCACAGAGCAGACAACATGTCTTCTTTCTAATTTATAGAGAAGAATGCAAGAACACTATTAATAGTGGTAAAAAGATTACATTTGCTTTGAGATGATAAAAAAATAATACCCAGTAAAAAATACACAGCAGTAAAATGCACATTTTTGAAAGTTCAGTAATATTTGGATGGTTTACAATTGAGGTGCTTCAAAAGGCAGTGATGGTGCCTTTCATTACATTTCAGAGGCAGTCACATTTTTTTGTTGCTTGCTCCAGGTATACTGTCACAAAACTAAACCTATACATACACTGCTAATTATTTAGCTGATCACTAGACAAGCCCTTCCTGTTCATTAGAAGCTTGATTTACTACAGTTTTAACAGCTACTTCTGCAAGCAAACCATTTGAAGCACCTTTGACAGGTTTCTTACCACTGCCTCGTTCTTTGGAACAGACGGATTTAACGTTGTGAGAAGGCTGCCTCGGATCCAGAAAGGAAACATGCGCCTGTGATCCTACTGCATACACTGACCACTCCTGACCATATGCCAAACATACATTCTCTCGGCAGTATGGCAACTTTGTGGAAAGTAACTGGAAACAGAAAAAATAAAAATCAACCTGTTACAAGGAAAGACTAAGATTTTAAAGGAACAATTTTGTAAGCTATGTTCTAGGAAGTCGCAGGGAAATAAAACACAAAATGCAGGTGAAAAATAAGACCCAGAAAGAAAAAAACCTGAAAGCAATGGAGTGCCTTATTGAAGCAAACTGAGACAATAAATGCCAAAGCCAAGAAAAATGGACATTTTAATAAATTGTTTTAGATCTCTCTAAGCTGCTGCTATTTCTTTAGCAGGTGCACAACAATACCAACTCTTAGCTGAAAAGGCCTATCACATTCACTAGCATAGGTAAGTCTGGCTGTGATTTGCCACTACAATTAAATAAGTGCAACTTCCTTTACGAATTCTACTGAAAAAGTATCCACTGTACTCCATGCAACGGTTCACTTTAGCTAACCCAAAAGCAGCAGGAAGTTAAGAATGCTTCCTGCCCTATAAATTAAGGGGATTGCGAAGCTTCTCTGCTCTTCAAGCTCCAAATTTTAGGACACTTCATTTTACATAGAACTTTTAAGTGTTTTACAAACACTGCTGCTCTTCAAATATTTGAAGGAAATTAAGAATAGTGAACAGCCTTAACTGCTTGCAGTTTTTGAAGTTTAACTCCTACAAACAGAAAAGCACCTTTGACAGTGTGTGCTCTGCTTTCCAGAGATGAAAATACCCATCCAGGGACACAGCTCCCAGCTCCTATTAGAAGGAAAATAAAAAGAAGAGAGTTAGTTTCTGTATTATAGATATCCTTACAAACTCACACTCTATTCTAGGCAGGCTGCATAGTCTGGATTGAACTCATCCATAATCCTGTAAAGGCTTTATCAAGATAATTTTCATTTTATACTGATCTTCATAGAATGCCATATAGTACTTCAGGTGTCAAGTAGAATCTAAATTAACAAAAGAGTAAATAACAGTAACTTTCAAAACCATAAACGTTGCTAGGCAATCAAATAATGAATTGAGACAGTACAATCTAGAGTTGAGAATTCTCTTCAGCAGGTCCCACGCTAATTCTAATCCTGAAGCAAGTTTCAGGCACTACTCGACTGAAAAAGTTACATGAAGTTTCCATCACAGAGGAGTAACTAACAGCTATTGTGAAAAATAAAGCCTACAGGAGCACTGTGCTTCTGACAGCACTGTACCTTTGCTTCAGACCTTTTCTATTCCTTCGAGGGCAGGGGAGGAAAAAGGTGTGAAGGATGATTTGCTACACCTACTAGTAATAACAGGAGATCAGGATGGGGGAGATTGACATTTACAGTTTGTCAAATACCAACAAAATAACCCCAAAGCAAGCGCTAATGCCTGCCCTACGAGTCACGCACCTCACTTGCTGAGGAATCCAGAAAGGATTCAGCCATCAAAACAGAAACTGTTAAATGTTAGCTGGTCTTCACAGAGGGCAAAGGAAAGGGGAAAGAGCACTCAAGAATGGGATTCAAGCTGCAAGAGATGTTTTAGTGCTTTATCTGCTTCTTGTAAATATTTCTTTACTCCCATTTAGGATGCAAATCTAAAATCAAACCCACAGGAAAACTGTGCCTTCTAAAATGTCTGGGGTTGGTTTGGTTTTTTTTTCCCCCTTCTGGACTCCTCCATTCACTTGGGGCAGAAGCAGACAGCAGATTAAAACCACTGCCTCACCAGACAAGGATGCAAAAGAATCAGAGAAAAACACATTAGCTTGCTTCTCTGGTATATTATATTTAGATTACTTTTTAGTTTTTCTAATACACAAGGACAGGTTTAGGACTTCTCAACTGTATTGCTTATCTTACTGACCTTGTTCTTATTGTTGAAAGCCAATGCTCGGACTTTGCAATTGTCAGGATTGGTGTTCTCCTTGGGGATATCCTTCAGAGCACTGTGTGTTATGTGGGCATAGACAGGAACTTGCGAGAGATTATGACTGGCATCACTTTTGGATAATACATCCTCTGTGACTTCCCAGAGACCCATCGAACCATCCCGGGAACCTGATGAAATAGTCCATACATGAACAGTCCATTCCACATATAGAGAACTCGTATTTTCAAAAAAAAGGATTAATCAATAGGGTCTGAAAAAAAGGATACTCTTAGTTTAATCTAATAGAACCCACTGTTAGTGCCCACATATTATTGCTAAAAAAAGGATGATTTTTACTGAGCTGTAAAGTTCAGAATATTATGAACTCACTGTCAACGGTCTATATAGTTTACAAGCAGCTATACCATCTCGTATGTTTTCAAACTGATTAGTATGCATTGAAACCCACAACCCTGTGCAACAATTATCATCATCTCATACGCAGAATGAACTCAGAAGCGACTGAACAGTATAGGTTCAGCCTGAGCCTGTCACTCTCAGCCTTAGTAAAACAGTCTGTTTAAACCAATGCAAAAAATCTCCACAAAAACCTCAGCTGGTTTTATGCCAGTTTGGGTTTGCTTAATATCTATCAATTGCTTATGGCTGAGTACACAATCATTTGTGAGCTGAACAGAAACATTTATTTCAAATCACCATTCTACCACTTTGGATGAAATCTACCAGAAAAATTACTTTGCTAAAACCTGTGCAACTTCTTCCTTAAAGAATGTAACTTAGGTTAAACAAACAAGAACTCATTTTATTTTTCTACTGAATTTGAAGACATCAATCCAAAATACAAATCACTGATGTTAAAAACACCAGATGAAGAAAGCTGAATGCCTCTGGTTCACTGATCAACACAGGCTAAATCCAAGGCCTTATACACATCCCTTTTGGTGTTCAGGCAACTTCACTTCCATGTAAGTTAGCTCTGACAGATTTGGTACCTCAATTTCTTCTCTACATAAAGTGAAAAATTCTGTTAAAAGAAATTCTTAATGAAGATGCCAGAAAAAAACCTATATCTATATGAGGTTATTAAATTTATCAGCTTTGTTATCTCATAGGGGAGAAGCTGCAAAGACAGTAAAGCAAAACATCTTGTTGCAATAGGAGTGGTCTCCAGCACAGCAGAGGTGGCTTTCCCACTATCACCTACTAGAGAAAAGTACAAAAAAGGAGCATCCTAATGGCACTTGCATTCAGCAGCACAACATCCTGCCACTCCTTTACATGCCATTGGTTTTAATTGCACCTAATCTTGTTTGTTATGGAGGCTGAATACTCAGCAGTAAAATTTCTAAACATCTTGACATACTTTCGAAGGAAGCTGTCTCTTTTAATAGCCCAGGCAGGGGAAAAGTCCATGTATGTTGCTCAGCTGGTTAGCCCTGAAGCCAAGCAGAGCATTATTTGCTACCCTAAACTCCTGCCATCCTGGGAATTATTAATCTCGAGCTTTCGCCATAAAAATACTTGCTATATCCTCAATGTCTGGAGTTCAAGTATTTCTGCTTGACACTTTCAGATACAGATGTAACTGAAATCTGTAAAATTAAAACCATGTCAGAAGTTAGTTGTCTTTTTTCCCCTCTTAATTAGGGTCATCAGTGAGTTCTAAACAATTCAGTTTAGCAACCAGTCTTGCTAACTGCTTTCCACGAGTTTTCCCTGGTCTGAGGTGTGGAGATTGGAACTTACATTCTGCCTGCTATAAGCACCACAGTAGAGAATACAGAAGTAGAGAACACTTCTACTAATGTATCCACCCCTGACCTTTAGAAAATATCGAGTCAATACAGTTCAATCTCACATGCTGTGCATTCTATCAGGTCCTTTTCTTTCCCCATGACATCTGTAATCATCTGTGCTGTTCTCTTCAAGCTTACTAGTTAGAAGGGCGGGGAGTTTCTGTACATAGCTGGGGTAGAGATTTGCAAGGATCAAGTTTTACAATAAATTCAGAAATGAAATTTCAGGATTAGGTTTTTGGGTTTGGAAAAAAAAATCCTACTAAATGAAACCAACGATTCAAATATGTGACTTTTATATAAGACTGTTATGATTTTCTGTCACCTGCAGTTTGACAACTGAGTACAGAATAGTACATCCTGTTAGCACAGAAAGGTAGTAAACTGCTAAATTAATGCAACAACATATTACTATTTTTGCCTTTACCTAAGTAATTCTTTTTGAAGTTACACTGATTATCCAACTAGTTACCAAAAAGCCATTAACAGAGTTTCTCTATTACAGCCTTCTGTATTAACTGCCATAGTGTAAGTGCATATATACATACACACACACAACTATATTGAGAGCTTGATGAAACAATCTGAGTCTTCATTAATCACTCTTTCACATGACTTCAGGAAACCGATATTGATTTCAAGTATTCCAAAGTTATTAACCAATAACCAACACCCCTCTTAAAATTACTCCTCTTATGTGGAATCCTTCCCAATAACTCATTGTGTTCAAACATTCCCTTACTAGAAACACAGTAATATTTTAATACTAGAAAAATCAGATCTGGACTAAGGCCCAACAACAAAATAAAATGAAGCACTGTACTAAGTCCAAGAAGTATTTTAATAGCCTAAGTAGTTCCAAATGGTTTCAAATGCCCTGATAGAGGTGCTTTCCTAACACTTATCAAATGCTGTACATCACTATAACATTCAGACAGAAAGAAAGCTTAAAAAACAAGCAAACAACAAAACCTCAGGAGAGAAAATATGACTTTACCAGAAACAGCCATAGTATCACTGATCCATGCAATTGAAAATATCCAGTCCTTATGTCCATCCTAAAAGAAGAAAGACAGATTTTTCTGTGCCATTATACTCATGAGCAGTCTCAAAGCAGACAAGTATTCTTCACTTTGATTTTTAGTACAAGCTCAGAAGGACGTACCTACATTAAAAACATACAGGTAATATTCCAGTATCAAACTGGAGCAGTTTAAGTACCTAGTAGTAATATTAACTTCTCTGGGTTTGAAGTGTGTAATTAACAAAGAGCAACCAGGTGTTGGAAAAACAGGCCTCTGACCAAGGAAAAATTATTCTCAATTCTATGATTTTCCAGAATTCTCATGTTTTCCATTCTGAACGGAGCATTTTTCTGTAAAGTATCTACTTGTTAGGGTTTTTTTCAAACAAATATCCTACTATAAAAAGTAACCAAAATCTTATGTTTACAATACATGACTACAGATTAACGTTTCAAGACTTTTTCCTTTAGTGTGGGAGAAACCTATTGGGGGAAGAAAAGACCATAAGACTCTAGTTTTGTTCAAAAAGCTAAGAAGTCACACAAATAAAGAGTAAGTCATGCAAATCTTCAGTCAAGTCTTGCTGCAGCTGGTTTTCTGCTGCTGCAGAAACTCGGACCTGACCCGCTGCTGTTGCAGTTAATGTCTACATGAAGTCCTGAATAAAAAGGAGAAATGAGAGAGAAGCACTCACAGGATACCACTATATTCTCTAGCTTGTTTTTTTAAAGACTGGCTGTTTTAAAAGCAGCCTCAGGATGTTTTAGAAATAAAACCAGTACCAGAGTGTATCAAACTGCCACAAGCCACTGGGTTAGAACTAATCTTCAAAGCCAAGTTCTACCTCTGGAATCCATAAGCTGCACTAGGATAAGGGGAAAATTTTAACAATTTGCAACATTGAGAGCTTTTCACTATAAATAGTTTCAGAGGTCATCACCACAATTAGACTTTAATACTTCGGATTTTGTTACACTTTTGGTGCTGAAAAGGAAGCTAAAGTAGACCTGAATGAAGGTGAGGAAGAAATCTGACTCAAAGCCCTGAAAATCCACTCACACATTTGAGTACTCAATTATATTTAAGATATCACAACAGAAATGACAACTCAATCAGAAACGTTTTCTAGCATTCAGAACTTTGCTTTCTTGCAAGACTCCTAAATATTAACCTTGCTCAGATCAAACACACTTCAAAGCAGTAACTTTTTAAGTGACAGAATAAACTTTCTCCAGATACTCCCACTTACATCTCCCACACAGACAGGATCAAGTGTAGGCAGACGATAAATTGCAAGACTGTTGGGGTTGTCTCCACCTGTGGCCAGGAGGGTCCTCGAGGGATTGATCTCAATGGCATGAATGCCACATCCCTGCTGGTTCACCATGCCAGGTTCACGATCCTTCAGGATAGGAATCTTGGTAATTTGACCAGTCTGGACATCAACTACAAATAACTGGAAAAAAAAGAAAAAAACCCAGACATGTATGTCATCATCAAACAGATAAGAAAAAAAGGTGGTCAAACATCCTCCCTATTTTGAACTGACATTCTTTTTGAATTGAAATCCACAAATGCTCCAAGGATTGCTGAAAAATGCATATTTTAATGCATTCTTAAAAACAGGTTTTTTCTTCTTAAAACAGGTTAAGTAACAATTACAGTGGGTTTATTTCAATCATCCCATTTCATTTTCACAGTAATGAAATTACTGTGAAATTTCATGGAAGGGAGAGGAGAGAAATCTGTCCAGGGAGGTTTCCACTCAAAAAAAAAAAGCTCTTGAATATAAAACTCTTTTCCCTGTTCAGTATGACAAAATAAAATTGTTTTTCAATTTCTACCTACCACAGTGAAGAAAAAAACCACCTCAAACAAGCCATTAAGCCCTATGGGGCTTACCACAATTCTCCCAACTTTCAGATAACACACTTACCATAAAGTTTTGGCTTTAGCAGATTGACAGTTTATGCAACTGGAATTTATTTTCTGGTGATAAACAGAGAATAGTAATTAAATACATTACTGCCAGTGTGAACATCTGAAAGATATTATATTTACCTATATACTTCATCCCTCAAAAAGACAAGAAATTAGAGGAATATGTTGCTGACACCTTGCCAGAAAACTGTTATGAAGCCTTACAACTCTTCAAACAGACATTATGCCCAGCATTATGTATATGGACATATACAACTACGAGGTTACAGTTTAAACCAGAACAAAGGTTTACACTGCCTGCCAAAGTGCTGGGTCACAGATGGTGCTGAGAGGGCAGCTGCACTGACCATCAAATAGGTCTAACAGAAGAGTTCCTGTGAGGGAACATGAATGAAGCAAGGAAACTGAGGATCTAAAGCTGACTTGGCACCAAGGAAAGTTATCCAGAATTTATAGCCCAGGATTATAATTAAATTCTACATCATCTTTAGTCTGTTCCTTCTATAACCAAGAATGTTGTCTCAAAACCTCTGGAAGTGAAACCAAAGATGGTAACAGCAACAACAAAAACCCCCAAAACATTTAAAAAATACACATCCCGAGAAAATAGTTCTGAATACTTTGTCAGACATTTCTAGAAGACCAGAAGAGAAATCTAGGGGTTCTTAGAGAGAAGTTATACAAAGAAGTTGCTTTTGGTGAACTCTTACAGAGTGTAGATCTGTTCTTTAATAAAAGCATGGGAAAAATAACATTAAGATAATTTAGCAGCATATCTATTATTTGATGTACTAAACTGGCAGAATATTAATGTCCTATCAAAACCTGATGAAGTATGGTATGTTACACATATTCCACAGAGGAAGCTGAAATTGACTCATCACTGTTTGTGTGTTGTGTCTAGAATTATGCATCACCTTCATCTGCAACTGATTGTAGGCTGTAGTCTTGCACAAACAGATGACTCCTACAGAGACTGCATTTTCATGTTTACTTTTTTATTTTGCACACGTGTGGTGTATGGCAACAGCTGAGGCGTAGCTGAGTAGGAGGCAGGCACTCCTCACTCTTCTCAAGCCTTACAAAGCCTTCACTGCTGGAGATAATTGGTAAAAACACAATGCACACAGCAATCCCTCTGCCCTAACCACCTGAAAATTAACACTTGCACTGAAGGATCAGTAATTTCCTCTCTACTCTCATCCTGCCTTGTCCTTCCCATGTGAGTGCATATTCCCCTTCATCCCTAGTATTTCCCAGCAGAAATGACCAATTCCCTCCCCTATCCTCCATCCAATAACTGAAAAAAAACAAAATCCTAAACAAAATTAACAGTTTAGTAGTTAGGATTAAAGCTTGCAGGTATCAGCTGCAGGTCCTAATGTTGGCACCAAGAGCACTAATTAGGAAAACACATCCACACCTAAGGATGTTTCAGAAGCAAACAAAAGAAACTTTGTGCTTCAGCTGTAACAGATTCACACTTGGAAGTGCAGGTCAACTGGTCTGAGGACAGAAATTATAACCTCTTTGCATTCTCTAGTCTGACACCCCCGTCATACACTTGTGTTAGTTAATAAAAACTTACTCTAATGAAAAATACCTTTATCTAAACTCTAAAGTAATCAGACAAAAAAGACAAAGAACTTAAACTTTGCACAGATAAGGGACCTGCGATGTTGTTTTGGCTGTAAAGACTGGAGCAGTAACATCTCCACTTGCTTGGTAAGGAACTTGGCCACTGAGTAGTTTAAAAACAACTTTCACTTCCCTTGAGTAAAATAAGCAACCGCTGCCTGCACACAGAGATTCTTACATCACCTGGGGCATCACAGCAAGCAAAAGCTCACACTTGAAAGCTGCATCTCAGGCAGAAATCATCCCTATAAATCCAGCACACAGAAGCCAAGATAAGCCACAGTTGATGGACACTTTTAAAGCCAAAAAGGCAGAAATGTTAAGAAACAAGAGAAGCATCCAGCTAAGAGTGCAAAAACTACCACTTCAAAGCAGTGTAGACATTAGGAGTCTTGACAAAGTCCTGATAACTGAAACATACAGTAATTTTCTCTGTCATCTCAAACAGAAATAATAACTTTTTCCCAGCTACTCATTATATAAAAACTAAAACCCAGCCCACAATGTTTTCACTGGACCCCATCAGCCTCCAAACACTGAACTGTGTGTATTTGTCTCTTCATTTTAAGCTTCACACAAAATTCAGTTTTTCCTTCTAGTAAAACATATGCATATCAGTCTTCAGCATGCCAGAAAAATTAACATCTAGGATTTACCAAATCTGGATTGCTTCGGCCATCTGCCAGAAGTGCAAGGACCACACTTCATCTGTGGGAAACACAGCAGACTCAGCTACCACGCTCTCTGACAGACAACTGTGTTCTAACAAGGAAACAGGCTGGATGACATGGAAGACAGAAATCCATCTTCCCTCTTTCTTTTAAAGCAGTTTAGATGTACAGTTTGCAACAGTGCTATCACTCAAAGTTCAGGGTAAACAAGCAAAGATAGGTACTACAGTTGATATAGCCATGAAATTTCATGATCTTTGCACATTTGCAGAGATTGATAGCTGTACACTTATTTCTCTTTTGGCCTGCAGAAGTGGTGAGGAGTCACTTTGGCAAATGGCTTCCCTGCATTACTATATGGCTGTCCTCTTAGCTGTCCAACCTGCTCATGATCAAGTTAATCAAGAAACTACGTCGCTTCACTGATGAGGGAAGTTCATTAATCAGCTTGCCAAAAGTAAAGACTGTGGCAGGGAACAGAGTATCCAAGGACGAGTATGACCTGCAAAACCCATCATACTCTTATATGCAATACTGAGAGCAGAATAGTTTGCCAGGTTTTTTCATTTTTTGACTTGTCTTTTGGGACACAATAATTTAGAAACACCCAGAAAGCTAACAATCCAATAGAGATAAATTCCCTTCCCATGTATCTTCAACTGAAAGCATTCACTTTAAACAGCAAGATTAAAAGAGAGGTCTATGAAATTCCATTTCAAGGCAGGACAGACTCTTGTGTCTTCAGCTGCTGCCCCTGCACAAAGAACAGCAGAAGAACAGACAGTCCTACCCTATATTTAAGTTGATTGTACAAATCAATCAAAACAAAAATAAAGGGTGCCATGCTGTTTTTATTACACAAGCAGGATGGATGGAGATCTAAAAGGCACAAAAAAGACGCACAAAAGAGACTGCTCATTCTTCATGCAAAAGCTCACCACATGCTCTGTGCACCAGCTCTTTACATGGTGCTCTCAGAAATCACGGGCACATTCTTGTCATTCATAGCAACTTTTGAAAGAAAACCAGCACAAGTACACTGCCCTGCTAAAAATAGTCACTAACAGAGAATCAATCACGTTCAAGTTTCACAATTGGCTTAAGCTTATCTTTTGAGAATTTAGGTGCCTCCTCCTCACCATCTAGCTAAACAATCTCATCACCATTGTGACAGTAACTAGCGCTCAAGTAGCTGCAGGGTCAACTGCATCTGCCTTACTAGTTAAGTGAAACTAACCCTACAAGAAAACCTGTCTGCGCACAAAGCAGCAAGTTGATCCAGCTGACTCCCTAGCCACGCGCACATCAGTGCTAGCCAAAACGAGCAGGTAGGAACACCCACTTCTGCAACAGCAGGCCTCCAGATGAGCTAAGGCTGGCTACAAAAGTATCTAACCTGAAGCCAAGTTGGAAAATCATTATTTGTTCTCCTTCAAGTATGTTTTTTGCTAACAAAACAACAAAATAAGACGATGCTTATGGTGTTATTCCATCAATACTATTGCTGATCACACCT
The DNA here is from genome assembly GCA_910950805.1 of Acrocephalus scirpaceus scirpaceus. NCBI lineage: Eukaryota > Metazoa > Chordata > Aves > Passeriformes > Sylviidae > Acrocephalus > Acrocephalus scirpaceus. Next base: position 19,826,191 of record OU383776.1, on the reverse strand, counting down.
GAGTAGTAGTAATTGATTTTTCCAAGTTCTCAGCCTTGAGTTTTATTCAGATTGTAAATATCTTTCTTTTCTGTTTGTAAAACCCTTGGCATCAAGTTCTTTGTTCTGTAGCAATACAGCTTTACTAATATATGCCAAGTCCCAAAGAAACATGGACACTTTAAATTATCAAACTGGCATTGTATGTCTGCTTTTTGCTGAAGATAAAAAAGAACAAGCACAGGATGGTTTGGGTTGCAAAGAACCCTTAAAGGTTGTCTTGTCCAAGTGCCCAGCAGAGAGCAGGGACATCAGCTAGACCAGGCTGCTCAGAGCTCTGTCCAACCTGTCCTTGCCTGTTTCCATGGATTGAGCACTCAGCAGCTGTGTGAGCAACCCATACGGGTCTATCACTACCCTGATGGTAAGGCATCTTCATTGTATCTAGTGTGACTCTGCCCTCTTTTAATCGAAAATCATTACCTCTTTTCCAGTCACTACAAGCCCTGTTCAATTCATCTGTCCCCATCTTTTTTATTAGCTCCCTTTAGTTACTGGAAGAACAAGATAAGGTCTCCTCAGAGCCTTCTCTCCTCCAGGCTGAATAACCAAAACTCTCTCAGCCTTTCCTTACAGGAGAGGTGCTCCAGCCCTTCAAACATCTTAGAAGCCTCCTATCTGGGCTCACTCCCACAGGTCCCTGTCCTTCCCCTGCTGGGACCCCAGAGCTGGATGCAGTGCTCCAGGTGGGTCTCAGCAGAGCAGAGCAGAGGGGCAGAATCCCCTCCCTCCCCTGCTGCCCACGGGGCTCTGGGTGCAGCCCAGGACACGTTTGGCTCTCTGGGCTGTGAGTGCCATGGCTGGGGCATGTCCAGCCTCTCACCCACCAGCACCCACAAGTCCTTCTGGGCAGGGCTGCTCTGGGGCTGTTCATGCCCAGCCTGGGCTGATACCAGAGGTTGCCCTGACCCAGGTGCAGCACCTTGCACGTGGCCTTGAACTTTAAGATGTTCCCATGGAGCCACTCCTCAAGCTCTGTCTAGGTCCCTCTGGATGGCATCCCATTGTTCAGGTGTCAAAGCACCACTCAGCAAGGTGGTGTCATCAAACTTGCTGAGACTGTACTTGATCCCTCTGTCTGTGCCATTAATGAAGATATCAAAGAGCGCTGGTCCCAGTACAGATCCGTGAAGGACTCCTCTTGTCACTGATGTCCACTGGGACTCTGAGACATTGACCACTATGCTCTGGATGTGATTATCCAACCAATGCCTCACCCAACAGCCCATCCATCAAATCCATCTCCCTCCAATTTAGACAGAAGGATGTTGTGGGAGACCATGTCAAAGGCTTTACAAAAGTCCAGACAAATGACATCTGTAACCCTTTCCTTGTCTACTCCTCCAGTCATGACATCACAGAAAGCCTCTGGTTTGTCAGGTAGGAGTTACCCTTGGTGAAGCCATGCTTGGATGCCTCAATTCAGCTCCCTGTCCTCCACGTGCCTTAGCAGAGTTTTAGGAGGAAACTAGATCCCCTGATCTTCCCAGGCACAGAGGGGAGGCTGACAGGTCACTAGTTCCTGGAGTCCCTCTTTCTACCATTTCCCAAGATAGGTACAATGGCTTCCCTTTTCCAATCACCTGGGACTTTATCTGCCATGACTTCTCAAGCGTCACAGGGAATTAGTGCATTTTAGCATGGCAACTACACCAGCCACACTAACATGCACTAATCTTAGCACAAAACTTACTCACAGGTTATGCAGTAGAGGCAACTCAAGTAAATAATGGCCTTACACATCCTTCTTGAAAGGGTCCAAAGCTAAACAACCCACAATATAAAGAAACCATCCGAGAAGTGAGGAGAGGTAAAAGCAGCCAACAAGTTGGTTGACTTTGAATTCACATTTCCAGAGACAAGACCATGAAATCAGGCACTCCACTTTTCTGTGAAACTCTGAAGCACCACCAGCTAATGGACACAGACTTTGATGTTACTGCATTTGTGCAGTGCCAAAATCACATCTATCATTTTTTATTTGCATTTTGCCCTCCCTGCTTAATTTCAGGGGGGTGGGAGACAGTTAACACATGCTGACAGATGGCAAAGGACAGAGAAGTGACAGACATTGTCTGCTAAAGGGCATCCCAATGACTCACACCATACCTGGCACAGAAACTACCAGACAGACACGAGTATCACATGCAGTTGACAGAAAAGCAAATACTCTTGAGAGAAGAAACCAACACTGGCTATTTGGTCACAAGCCACTGGAAGACACGTGAATGGAGATTATCAACTACAGGCATCAGAGGTTTATTTACACCAAGTTTCGCTCACTGTTCGCTAGACTTTGAGTAGAGCTACAAACTGGAGGAGACTTCTCATTCCCTATGTGTAATCAGAAGTGAGCTGTCATCTCAATACTTCCTCACATATGCAGAGCCAGAAAACAGATTAACTTGCAAAGCAAGAGGAAATAATTTTCTGCATAGACAGTTCATATTCACAGAGGAGGAACTTCCCATTGTACTCTCACCACAATCCCAGGACTACAAGACAAGGCTGTAATTGTATGAGATGCATAGAACAGACACAGGATCTCTTGAAACAAGTTTAAAGTCTCTAACAGGAAATGAGAGCTGGCGATTTACAGTAGGGCAGTCGAGGCAACACAGCAATCTGCTGAAGAGAGAAAAGGTTTCAGCCAGCATTCAGAATCCAAGCCATGCATGCCTTGGAAAAGCTGCCTGAGAAATTTGGAGAGAGCATTCAGAAAGGAAATTTTTAAACACAAATACATCTATCAGGCCTGCCTGGAAAAAGAAAAAAAAAAACCAACCAAACTAGATTCCAAGCAAATATATTCTCAAGCAACTGGAAACTAATTAGCATCTTGCATTTAGGGAATTATTTACAGCTCTTACAGTTTTTCATTTTTAACTTTGCAGTTAGCAAAAAGATTATATGCTTAACATGTACACATAACTAACAGAGCAAAAGAAGCTGAAAAAAATATTAAACTTCTTTTTAGATGCTACTTTATTCTTCGTATTTTCCTGAAATAGTAAAGAGGAAAAAAAACCCCCGAAACACAGGAGCCTTGTGTTCTATGCCTTTGTATGCCATAAGCCTGTCTCCTACCTAAGTCTCACCAGTTTCTCTATGAAGCCTGAACAGAAGACTGCAGATTACAGACTGTATCTTCTTCTGAGACAGACAGTTTCTTCCACATATCTTCACAGCATCAATCTTTGGTAATTTAGATACCTATCAGAACACACCCTAAATGTCTACACCCCTTTAAAGTTTCCTGCTCATTCATTTCAATTGGAAAAACATTCAGGAGCCCATTGCATGCAAGGTCTAGGAAATTCTTGCAAACAGAAATCCTGGCTCTGCAAAGCCCAGGTGAAAAGTCTGGGTGATTTCATTTGAAATTTTAGGTGCTTGAATGCTTGTAATAATTCCCATAATTCTAAATCTACCAGAAAAAGCATGCACTTCTACAGAACATAAATATCTGAAATATTTGATTTACAGCAGCTCAACTATGAGCATCATGATCCACTGGAGAAGACTAGTTATTTCACACCCTGGACTAGTTTTAAGGAATAATTAAACAAATTATAACCTTCATCAAAAAAGATTAATTGAGAGAGAGCTCCATATTCCCTTCAGTGTTTTTATAGTAACTAGTACTACCAAGTGACTAAATCCAAACCTCCTCTTCTATGACAAGAGCACATTTTTGTTTTGTCATTAATAACAGTGAATCCTCCTGGCACTGCATAGTGAAAGGCAATTTATAAATTAAATGCTAAGAGCACTCAGTGCCATAGTCAAGCTCTGATTAAAATAACTGCTTGAATTTATATTTTTCTCTTGGATTAACTTTAATTAAGTCCAACTCCAATGCAGCAAACCTCACTGAAGTCAACCAAGGTGTTTTCGATTTACTCTCAACTTGAATGCCACAACTTCAGCATATAAGAATCAGCAAAGGCATTTTTTTTAATAGCTCACTCACTCAGGAGATGAGAGATAAAAATCTCATAATTACACTGTAGAGTTTAACACTTTACTTTTTCAAATGTGAGCACAAAGCAAACAAGGTACAGCTATTACAGCACTCAATTAATGTATGATCTTTCACAATGCTGCAGGAACTTCTTTTGCAATCACTCTATTTTGCTCAATGACAGAGACAGGTCAGGTCGTCTCTTACATTAAGTCTGGCTGTGGACAAACACTCTTGGCTGTGGCATGTGCAAAGGGAACAACAATACTGCTGAATCTCTTTTCAGCTCCATCATTGTTTGGTCCCAAACAATTTTCTGCAAGTGGGTTAACAACGCATTTGCCCATTTATCTTTGCTGCAGATGCACTGGAGTTACAAAAGTTTCAGAACACAGCAAAGTCGCTGCAACCCTATAAAACACCCAGTCATCCTGCTAGAGTTAGCAAGACTTTTGGAAGCTTGTGTTTCAGCAGGAGTTTGTCTCCTGTAAGCAGCCCTACAATCACAACAAGTGCTGGCTGCTGACTGGCTGAGGAGATGAACATACGTCGAGAAAGTGGACAGAGAGATTATATTTCAAGCTTATTGCTGTTAAAAAGATTGCTTTGTTTATACAGTTAGGCCCTGCTTCTTAAGAGCTACTGCATAAAAGCCTCCCCCTGTGCAACTGTGAATATTAACAGAACATCTCAGAATGTTCCATCATTAGAAATGGAAAAAAAAATCCCACTGTCCCTTGCTGGCCAGACCACTAAGCATGGCTTTGCAAAGAAAGATGTTGAGGCAAAGAAGCAATTGCAGCAACTGACACGCTCTGAGAATTAAGAGCTGCTTTATCTATGCACTCTTTCCTTGTAACTCTCAATTCTCTGGTGTGGCACCAACTAACCTGCAATTTAAGATTTTGAACTAATTCAATCACAACTCCATGCCACCTCAGCCACCAGACTTGGGTTACTAACTCTGGTGGAGAGAATATTACCTGAGAAATGCGATCTCCTCCATTTACTAATCCCACAGGACACCACTTTAATATTCCCCTGAAAATTTTCAAAGCATCACTTCAAGAAGCTGAGGAGCCTTTACTTTTTGTAGAAGTATGTAAAGATATATAAACCAGAGAAGCTATTCAAACACTGGAGACTGTTTTAGAGTGAAGAATTATAAAGTCAAGAAGCAAAGGATAACACTGGAGATCTGAAATTAATTTTTTTTTAAGCTCAGAACATTTCTGGCTGCTCTGACCAATATCTGGAGTTTAACTACAGTTTTAGAACAACTTTTAAAAGCCATCAGCACAGAACCATATGCAAAACCAAACTGTGTAAGATTGATGATAACAGAAAAAAGGAACCTTAGCAGCAAGTTCGGCCAAGCGCTGACAGCCATTAGAGATGCTAATATCTGTCCATTAGCTTCTCATCTGCAGGACAACAGGAAAGATCCAATCCCACTGTTGCTCTTCATGCCACAACCAGGTGTAAATCACTGTACAGATCAGACAGATGCCTCGAGAAGGTGCCTCTGGGTCTTATAGAGCCACATTTTCAGATGAGAATAGATCATCCTTAAAGCACTGCTTTCATTCAAAGTTAATTAGGCACGATTTTGACTCCACTCCTAATTCCTAATGTTCTCCCTGGCCATCCACACACTACAATAAGCATCATTTGAGGGTGGAGGTAGAAAATTACCAGAGGAAAGGGAAAACGAGAGATTACACTCACCGTGTTGCATTTTGTCCCGCATACGACTTGTCGGTGGTTTAGCCACTGGGAAGCAAACACTTTATTGAGTGTTCCGAGGTGAAATTCCCTCTCCTTCAGGAGGCTGGGGAGCTGCTGGGCTGCGTATCCATGCAACAAGCGGTGGTAACTGGACTCATTCGGCATCCGAACCTCTCTCCCTTTCACGTAGTACACCAGAGACCTTTTCACCGGAGGGAGCCTTTTCCTTTTGTGAACTGAGTGATCCCACCCGTACTGCGGATAATAAAGTTGGACACTGGATCAAGCTACTAAAACAAACTTTAAGACACCATCCTTTCAAATTGAACGATATTCCCGGCAAAACCCTGAAGCCTTTCAAACCACCCCAGAACATCGCGCACGGAAGTTAACTCGGGAATGCTGATAGAGCCTTTAGCAGCGTGAAATTAAACGTAAGTATCTGCTGAAGGGGTAACTCGGCGATAATATAACGACGGTCCTTGGCGGTTCGGCACCGTTGGTACACCAAATGATCACGGGAAGGAGAGGAACACCTGGAATGGGAAAGGGGCAGCGCCGATAGCCCTCGCCCTCAGTTTGGCAGGCGTAGGGGTGACACCCAGGTGGCTCCCCGATACCGACCGAGGCGCTCGGCCTCCTCCGACCGGGCCAGAGCCATCCAGCCATCATCACTACACGACAGCGACCGGCGAACGGCCGAACTCAACGGGGCACCGCGAGCCCCGGGGCGTGGGGAAAAAGGGGGGGACTGACCTTGGGACCAGGGGCTCCTCCTCCCCAGTGACCCTGGGACTTGGGGGCTCCTCCTCCCCGGTGACTCTGGGACTTGGGGGCTGCCCCTCTTTGGGTGACACCAGGACCGAGGCTGTCTCTCTCCAGGTGACACCAAGACCGGAGGCTCCTCAACCCTGGCTAGCACCGGGACCGCGGCTGCCCCTCCCCAGGATACCGACCCCGCAGGACACCTTCCTTCCGCAACCCCCGGACAGGGTCACCTCCTTCCTCCCAGAGACCGGCACGTCCTCCCCGCCCAGGGACCAGTTCTTCTCCCGCTTCTCACCACCGAGAACAAGCGCTTCTCCTCCAGCTGCCCCCCACCCCTTACCTGCTCCCCCTGGAGTCCCCCGGTCCCCGCGGCGGCAGACGCCGCCGCTTTCCGCTTCCTGCTAACTGTTTTCCGAGCCATAGTAAAAGGATGAGGAAGATGTGGACGAGGAGCGGCCCCACATGGAGCGGGACGGGGCGGTTCGGGGCATATGGAGCGGGACCGGGCCCAGGCTCAGTCCCTCAGGCCCCGCCGGCCGCGCCTCACGGCATTTTACAACACCACGGGGTTTAGGGTTTTTCTTCTCTTTTTTACGACAGTCGAGTCGTAGCTTTGCGGCGGTGGTTCCGCCCCGCCCGGGTGCTCCGTTGCCTAGCAACCGGACGGCAAGCTGGGCGCGCCCCCTCTGCCGTTGCCACGGTAGCTGAAACAGCGTGGTGAGAGTGTGGCTCCACCTCGTGGCAGGATGCCGTCAGTACAGGGTGGTCATTTGGGAATCCCTCACAGGAAACGGAGATTTTCCCCAAACCCTTCGTGTTTGATCAGACTGTCAGCGCACCAGGAAAGCCGAGACACTTTGTGTCCGACCAGTGTGTCAGGGTCTCACTATGGGGACAGAATTACAGAATCAATTAGGTCGGAAAAGACCTCTAAGCTCACCCAGTTCAACCTATGAGTGAACGCCAGCCACCCTGTCAACCACCAGTCTATGGCACAGAGAGCCATGTCTAGTCTTTCCTTAAAGATCTCCAGAATGATGACTCCTCCATCTCTCTGAGCAGCTTATTCCCAGTGTCTAATCACCCATTCTGTGAAGAAATTCTTCCTAATGTCCAACTCTTCATTGAACAGTCCACTGGATCAGGAGATGGTTCAACTGACTTATTCAGGGTCACATGGAAACACAAAAATGTCTTTGAGGGTTTCCAGACCTTTAGCTGGTCTCTTGACACCCCAGGAAAGATCCAGGAATGCACATCAAAAACATTAGAGAGACTCTCTCCCAGGCCTCCACAGTGGAGTATTTTACCTACTGTTAATGCTCTTGAAGGACTCAAACCTCGAAGAAGAGTTTACAGAATAATAATCTTTTATTAATGTAATAGAAAATGGTGACAGGTTAAAGTGCAAATATTGCTGGTGATAGTATCTGGCTGCAAAAACATATTCAGAGCAATGAGATAAACAATCACCATACATACAGTACAGCTCTTACAGGTTCAGCCTGATCAGTCAGTCGATCCCAGAAGTTACAGCGGAATTTTCCGTAACCTCTCCCCATTCTAAACTTACTTTTATACTATTTTTGCACTAGCTTGAGTAACTCTAGTCATACATCATGTTCAGTGTGGGGTGGTTGTACCTTGGAGGTGGGTAATGTCAGTGTCACACCTGACATTAGTAGCCTCTGGGATGGAGGTGGGCATTTGTGGTCTCGACACAGTAGCTGCTTCAGCAGCAAGGCATCTCCTTTTCCCCCTTGTTTTTCAGCTGCTATACAGTTTATCTGCACCACTGAGTTCCCCCTGTTGCCAGGATTTCAACAGAGCCTGGCCCTGGTGTCTCCACTCCGCTCCACCCTCCCTTCAATTTCCTTTAGCACTGATTGTGTGTGGGAAAGTTGGTCATGCAGACTGCATCCCATCTAGGGATGCAACAGCCCTGCACCCTCTGTTTTCTGTACTGTTATAACTTCTGTTAGAATGCGAATATAACTCCCCAATTTTCTCTAATTTTACCCACAGTCATTTTCCCACCCATTCCACCTCGGAAATCACTTATTGCTGGGGAATTAAAGGGATAACATTGTATTTGCAATTCATTGCACTCCTTTGTGACCCATGTGGAAGCGTGAGTGCTTTTTCTGATGTCCACATGGCTGATGCAGTCTTTTTCTATGATTTCAAAGGCAAAGCTTCATATGATCCAAACCCAGCAATCTCTACTTGCCAGTGGTATTGCAGAGCAGAGAAACAAGGAAAATGTGTGATATGCAGACAGGCTTTAAGAAAAACCCAGCTTCTGAACACCTGATATCTGATGGTGCCTCAAATCACATGGAATCAGTACACATTTTCGTGATAAAGCATTGTTTTTATGATCTTTATTCTGTGTTTTCAACCAACCAAACCCAAAGACAAGTGTGCTGTAAGAAGCCAAACTGAAAAAGAAACTATAAAAGAACCTCTCAGGCTTTCCAGTCTCCTCTGAGGACATAAGCTGTAATTCCAGTTTGGCCGTTTTTGGTAATGATTTATCATGACTTCCTCCCTTCTCCATATCCTCCCTCACACAGACAATTATCACACCCATTTTGGACAAAACTCCTCCATTTCGGAACAAGGACGGCTCAAAAGTCTGAAAACGCAGTGGGAATGTTCCCTGTGCCCCTCGTGAGGGTGAAGTGGCCGTGGCTGCTGAGGGAAGGGGCTGAAGGGTGTGGGATGAAACAGCCTCACTGTGTCCCACGCCTTCATCCAGCCCCTTGGGGAGCCCTGGCACGATGCACGGTTGGGAGAGGGGAAGAAGGCGCTAGAGGAGCCCCCGGGGCAGGGCAGGAGCTGGGGACAGACCCGCGGGCAGCACAGGGACAGAAGCAGGGACTGGAGCCGGTAAAGGGTGATAGAGACGGGGCAGGGACAGAGAAGGCACTGGGAATGGGACAGGGGCAGGTAAAGGGATAGGGACAGGGTCAGGAGCAGCAACAGGGGGACAGGATGGGCGGAGATGGAACAGGCACGGGCAGGGACAAGGGCAGAGACAGGGACAGGGGCTGGGACAGCGATGGAACAGGGGCAGGGTCAGGGATGCAACACGCACAGCGGCTGGTAAGGGGATGAAACAGGGGCAGGGATGGGACAGGGTCTGCGCGGTCTGCACCTGGCGAAGGCAGGCGACAGGGAGGGACACGAACAGCACACAGGCACACCCCGGCCCGGCTCCGCCCCCGGGGAAGAGGCGTGGCTCCGCCCCCGCTCCGCCCCCTCCCTGTTGCGGTGACGTCACCACTCGCAGCTCCCGATTGGCCCGGCGGACGCAGGTGACGTCACAGCTTGACGCCATCCCGTCGGCGGGGGCCCAGACAAGATGGCGTCGCCCGCGTTCGGCGGCGCCGAGCCGGGCCCGTAGGGACGGCGGGTGGTGACCGCGGGACTGCGGGACAGCGGGGCCGGGGGCCGCAGGTACCGGGCTAGACTGGGGGGACGCAGGTACTGGGTGGGGCAGTGGCACTGGGGCGCCGCAGGTACGGGCGGGGACTGCGGGGGCCGCAGGTACCAGGCGGGGGCAGTTGGGTACGGACCGCGCCCCTTCCTCTTCTCCGGGGATAGGGACTCTCCATTCCCGCTTAGTAGAGCCGCTGTGAGGTGCCGGCACTCGGCGCTGGGCTGGAGTCGCGCAGCAAGGCGGGGTGACGCTCCTGTCCCACAGGCTCCTGCTTTCCAGCAGTTTCCGGGACCGCCGGAGTCAAGGGAATGTCTTTCTGCCTAGTAACCCCTGAGGAGTTTGCCCTTGGTGAGTTTGCCCGGTGGCTGTTTAAATCCAAGTGAGCTGTTGGTGTCCGTGATGTTCGGAAGTTTCTCCTCGCAATAACTAAATCCGTGAAGAGCCAGAACAAACATATGATTTTCTTTGGGAGTGTGGTGTTTGTCGGGTCTGCCTTCAGGTAACATGTTAATTTCTGCCTCTTGTGCTGTGCAAATCACGGTGTTCATCTTCCTTATGTTACTTGTGACTTTAGAGTTCTGCTAAATTGCGGAGTATTCACTTTTTGGCTGCATCTCCTTGGAGGCTGAAGATCCAGTTATCTTTTTTTCATGGGTTGTAGCTCTACAATTCTCTTTTTATGCTTATCACCTATTTCTGGATCTTTTCCAGTTAGCTACTCTGTTTTTGACTACATATTTCTCAGAGTTAGAGGTGCAAACATCCCATGGATGTATACATTGGTGTAAGAATACATCAGTATGGTTGTTTCTAACTTCCTGATAATGCTTCGTGTTCCCTTTATCTTAGTGCTTACTAGAAGTAAGACGTTCAGTGCATTTATTAATTTATTTATTTATATGTAGTATAATTCGAGGGCTGTCTTCCTGTGTTTTGATAGCTCAAAATTCATCCTGCTAAAGGGAAGGTTAGGTTTGCTTTTTTTTTTTAAATTAGTAAAAGAAATTACAATAGATGGAAATGAATAGCCACCTTATCAACTTCCCCACGCCATTAAAAATTTCAAACAAGTGAAAAAAACCTAGTCGCAGAGAAATGTTTCGACAGTGTTGTTGCCTCATTAGAGAGGAGATAACCAGGTGGACCCTGGCACTTGGCTGTGGAACTAATATAGATGCCATCCTGGACCCAATAAAATGTATTTGTGTTGGATTTAAGCACTTCAAAATCGATATTCCTATGTGACTCACTTTGGCAAGTGAGTGTTGCCGATCTAAGGGGCCACTGGGTTGTGCTTGATGTATCTTCAGCGGCTGTGCTGCTGATGGAAGGCTTGCTCCATCCCACAGTCTGTTGTTAAGGGACTAAGAGGCTTTTGTAGGAGCTTGGTGAGTGGGATCTTACTCCTACTCCAGCTGTGATCCAGGGTGTTGAGGAAAAAGAGGAAGTGCTGCAGTTAGCCAGACCTCTTCCTCACCTTCCCTGATATTATCAGCCTTAGAGCGTGGGACTTTCTGCCCCTGTGTAGGCATTCCTGCAACTGCTAGTTTTCTGGCATTTTTAAGGCATGAGTGGGGAAAAATCTGTTTTGGCCTTTCTCCACAGGGAAAAATCTTTGTAGCTGTGCAGCAGCCACAGGCAGTAGGGTGGGCTGAGGTGCTCCTTGTGGCAGCAGCACGCAGAATGTTTTGAGGCGTGTGCGCGGGGTGGTGTTGGGTTCCAGCACCAGGCAGAATTGCTGCTCAATGACTTCAGTTTCCTGTACGCACAGAGCTGCAATTCAGAAGTGCTAGTGGTTCTTAAGATTACCGTTGCTATTGGGTGGCTTAAAACTTTTAGGCAAAAACCTTATTTCTAAGGGCAGGGAGACAAGAAAGGTTGTATTTTTTTAAGAGCTTTTGCCAGTTTGTGGGTTTAGTCTCAAGAACAGAACTGAAAGTGATGGTCCTTTCCTTGCCTCACCACCTGTATTTGGCCTGCACTTTGATACCTCCTTTTGGTTGTGGTTTTGTTTTGTTTGTTTGTTTTTCCTGTGCGTGCCCTATGGAACAAAGGAGTCAGGGAAGAAGTTGCTGCTACTAAAGTGCTATTCAAGTGTGAGCTGAAACAAAGGGACGTGAAACTTTAAAGGGAAAACCAAGAAACTCTCGGATCTAAGATATGTGAATCAATAAGTGTTAGTTTCTGTTAGTGAAGAGAACTTAAATTTTCAGAATATTCAAAGAGCATACTGGTCAGCTGGGAGATTTCCTGTATAGTTTATGTTGATGGATAGAAAAATCATTATGGTGAAAAATCATCGAAAACACATGGAAGAGCTCCATCTCCATTATTCACATGATGTTTTGTTATCCTCGAGACAAAAACCTGTAACTGACAGAATTGAATCAGGTTTCTGGACCAATCCAGCCTCATCTGTCACACTGTGACAGCCACAGCTGTTTAGCTAGTGCTGGTAGCAGAGGTGCTGTAATGACACAGAAGGTGTCACCTTATTCATCCTCCGTTTTAATCTGTGTCAGCTTGTGGTTTCCTGTTGCTTTCACAAACTCTAGGGACTGATAATTTCGTTGCCCAATGTAGTTAATTGATAATTGTTGTCCATATCCAGTCTCTGTATCGTGAGTTTTTAACAACAGTCTGATCCCATATGTTACAGTTGATACTGGGTTGAATATTTTGATAAATTGGTCTGCAAGAAATTTAGTTTTCCTTATTACACAGAACTTCTGTCCAACCTTCTCTGTTTTTTTTTTTTTTTTTCTAGCATAATCACTCCCGGTCTCTTCAATCATGAATTCCAGAGTTTCAGCTGTCATTTTACAAGGATCTCTACCTGAAGGCATGATTATCTATTTAAAATTGATCAGTGCAATTCAGATCAATGTCATTGTAAGGAAGGTTTACTGGAGCCATAATTGGAAAGCTCTGAAGCTGTTCGTGAAAACAGTTCTTTGAAAGAAAGGTTGTTTACAATTTATAAATAGTTTTCTTGTTTGAAAAAGTAGGTCTTCTAGGATGCATCAAAGATTGGTTTCTCATCCCTGCATTGTGTGTGCTTAAGCTGATAACTGAGAAGGCAAGGCTATTGATCTTGCAGCACATACCACTCTGCAATCGACCCTTGGGATTAGTGCAGTTGATCGATACAAGCCTGAGCTCACAGTTGTTGTGTGTTAACTACTTAGATAGGTAATCCTCTCTGGTATGCAAGTGCATTGCTTAATGCTTTGACCCTCTGACTTGGTTTGAATAAGCTCATGTTCTGTGTCCCTAATGACCTTTTGCAGGCAATGTAGTCTTGTGCTGAAGTCTTCATCAGAACCTGAGCACTGGGGGCTTTCCCTCTCTCACATTATTAGATTTATTCCAAATCCTTTTGCGCAGAGGTGTTTTTCTTAAATATTAAGAAATGCTGTCTTTCTTGTGGGTGGGAAGCTTTTAAAGGACAGACTGTATGCCCAGACACAGTTTCGTTTGTGTTTTTTTAAGTTTTGAAAGCTACAAGGTCTTTCCAGAATCAGTTAAGCTTGAAATGTACTCGAAGCACAGAATTATATCAAAGGGGAACAAAATATCATTGCTCTAATTTAGGCTTAAATCTTCCCTTCTAGAAGTAAAGCAGATTGGTTCAAAATGCCATGTTGTATTAGTAGTATTAGAGTTTTTAACTGACTGAGCTTGTATTATCTCAGTTGCATTTTGTGTCAGAAACTCTTACACAAGAGTAACTTTAAATCAGAGGAAGGTGAGTCCTATCCAAGATGTAGTCAGTTCTTCATCTGGAGGATGATCTGCATATGAGCACAATTCATGTATTTAGCTGTTGATGGTGGGTCTAGTGGAAAGTAGTGGTAAAGGGTTGTGAGCTCTTGTTTGGTCTGTGTTACTGGAGCTCAGCATTTTTGGTAGCTATCTACTAGATTATGTGGAAGATTTTATTTTTAAGCGCCTTCCTTATGTATACGTTTGTGCTTGCACCATTTGTCATCTCTAGGCTAGCAGCAAGAGGCAGCCATGACTGAAATGACAGATTTATTCCCTGGTTTTGGGAGGATGTGTTTCAAAGTGTGCCTGTTAGCAGTTGTGCTGTGTCGTGTTTTAGCCCTGTCCCTAATTTAGTCATAAGGAAGTGCTTGTGTGTTCAGACTAAAATAAAACTAGATTCCTAGTTTATTAACACTCTCCAAAGTACTTGTTAAAACTTTAAATGTTTCCTTCTGTGATACAGCAAAGTTACTCTGGGTTCCACCCTAATGACTAATACCATCATGTCGTGTCCTTGCATAGTAGTGTGTAATTTGATGTAGAAATATAGGAGGCACATGTAGCAGGGAAGGGACTCTTGAGTAAAATCACCATTAATCATCTGGAATAAAATTGTGTTTGATGAAAAAGGGCAGAAAAGCTGTAATGTTGCATAGTCTCCAAGAAAAGAATGTGTTCCTAATCTTTTAATTAAGTGTTATGTCACCACAGGCAGTTTGTTGACAGTCTGTTTGACTTCTTGGTAGAAAGCAGGTGAAGGATTGTTTGATTTTGCTTGCTGTGTTTGTAACAATATACAAAAGAACTGGTTCCAGAAAGTACCTTTATATTCTTTTTTAAGTATCTGTAGTTAGAGGCTTCATTCTTGTTTGTGGGAAGGAGCCTAATACATGTTTTCTGTTTACTTACCTGGAAGTAAGAGCTCAGTAATTTAATGTCTCTTTCGCAGAGAAAATCCAAGAAAAGACAGTAAAAGGCTTGTTGCTTTTAACTAACACTTGAATATTTCTGAATTTGTATGCAAAGAGAGAGCTATCAAAGTCAAGTGTGAATATAAAAGTAATACTGTTATGCTCTGAAATCTCATCTATATGAAGGTCTTCAACTGGAAAAGCGTTAATAAATGCAACTTACAGAATCCACAGCTGTATTATAAGATGAAAGATAAATGAAGGAAAGCAAAGGTGAAGAAGCTGGTTTTGGCTTGAATGGCATGATGGTCTGAGCTGTTTTTGAAGTTGGAGGTGGACTCTGGAAACTCTGGCAAAATGACTGTGATGGCTGTTTTTGTGACATGGTAACATCACCCTGTTCATACTGTGCTCCCATATTGCATATGCAGTTATTGTACAGTTCTGAAAGTCTACCTGTCTCTGGGGATATTCTGTATGTGTTACAGTGTTGGAGATAAACATGTGAAATGTAGCCATGTTTAAGTGCAGGGGATCTGTCTGTACTCTGGATAAATCGGTTCTAACGAGTAATGGAAAGGATTTCTCACTTCCCCTTAATGCTTGGAGAGAAGCTGTGTATCCATTTTACACTAGTCTTCATTCAAGGCAAATTCCTCCTGTAACTTGATGTTCCTGCGGGAATATGAATGTGATACTCATGTTCTGTCATTAGGCAGCACTAGATTAATTTCCTAAAGCAGGCTGGATTCAATCAGACATGGATTATGAGAGAGGCAGGCTGGGACTGATTCTCAGGTAACAAGAGAAAAACTGATAGTTCAGAGGAGGAATGGTCAGCCCATAGTATTGCCACTTTGCTTCTTAAAAAAAAAAAATCTTGCTGCTGTGTCATGGTTATTATGATGGTCCACTGAGAGAGATCTCTGTGCTGTCAGCAGTCTTGTGTTCTTGCCAGCCTTAAATTTTGGGGAGGAGGAGCTGTGGGATGACCCTTGCGTGGTCATAGGGCAACTTCATCCAGCAACCTGCTCTGGTCTAGTTATAAAATAAAGTAAGGCTAGGTTGCTGAAGCCAAGTCAGATCTGTCAAAATGTCCTGAGAAAATTAAGCTGATGCATCTCTGAAGGTTTCTTTTTGCACATAAAATGAGCTATTTCTGTTTAGTTATTCATTGCTTTAAGTGTTCTGGGGCTTGTCTTTATTACTGTATCTGCTAAAGAACTTCCTGATGTGCAGAGAAACAGTTTATACTATGGAGACAGGCTTTATAGTATATAACAAAATTACAGACTTAAATTAATTTGAAGTAGTAACTGAAAAATAAAGTTTGGACTACACCAAATTTCATATTCAAATTTGGAGTGCTTCCTTAGATCTTTTATAGTGAGGTGAAAATGACTGAATAGGAGTAATTTGGTAGGGAATAAATACTGTTCCAAACTTCAGAGACTGCAGTGAGATTCCTGGCATAGCTGTGGATTTGGGATTTGGGAAACACAAGTTGTATTCTGACTTTGCTGCTGACTGCTGGATGACTGTGGGCAAGCTGCTTCAGCTGCCTTATTCCTCATACCTGCAAAACAGTTTCACTGCTGGTTAAGCACGTTGACAGATATTCTGGAGTCTCCTATAAGAGCTACATGATGCTGAGGGTATAAGGGAATTTCAGCAAAACTACTTTCCCCTCAGGGGAAAGAATATGAATGAGAAGTGTGTAATTCCTGGCATTATAAATATCCTGTAGGTATCTACATTTCATCTGAAAGCAGTGTCTTTCCTTGTCTTTGGTTTCTTTTCTATTTTCCATTCCACTTGAGCACTGAAAGTTCAGTATCCATATGCCCTTACTGTTGGGAGGCTTGTAATTGTATGTGTCTGTCTCTCCTAATGTGCAAGTCTGTGGATTTTACTCTGTGCATTTTTGATAGAAGGTTCACTCTCCAAGTGCAGACTTTGACACTACTCCTTAAACTTACCTGCCCAAACATTAACTGAAAGTAGAGTTGCAGTGCTGTGTAAGACTTGTTGCCTTATGCAGAGGGAAAGCACACCCTTTCAGTTTGTTTTAAGTAAGGAAATTTAAATCTTTTAGCTCATTTTAAATAGAAACAGTAGGAATTCAGGTAGGTAGGTGAGGAGATTATTTTGTGATGCTTAGGGATCTACAGAGTACTTTGTGCAAGTGTGGCAGGGAGGGAGGAATGACACCTGTGGTATAGAAAGGCTTTCTGAAGCAGTACGTGAAGGTGAGTTGTAGCAGCTGAAGCATTCTTGAAAGGTACATCTCAGGGATTGAGTAGTTGCTCTGCTTTCCTTCTTGGAGGGTGGGGATTGTCTGCATGTTTGTATAACTTCGCTGCTAGTAACCTCAGCTGTAGCAGTTGCACATACAGAGTAGTTTGTTTAACAGAGGTACAGTCTCTCTTTGATTTTTCCCTCTTGCTTGTGGCTTCCATTCCTGAATTTTTGAGTCTGCAGTTGGATTACAGGCTGAACCATATTTCCATTAAAGCAGCCCCTAATAGAAGGGCATTTGCTATTTGAGAACTACAAAACGAAGAGATTGCAACGAAGATGATTCTATTCAGGACTGAGTATGCTGCCCTCAGGTAGTGTGGGCCCATGAAGTTTTCTAACATAAAACACAGCAAGCAGCTCATTTACTTATCATGCTCTTGTTTTGTTATAGATCCACCATAGCTGAGGGCAAACTCAGTTTCACTTCACTGCTCAGAGGTAAATTTTTATTTTTCTATGCTAGACAAGCTTGCTCAAGGCAACTTACCTTCCTGTGTTCCAAATTAATTGTTTCAGAAGTATAGTCAGTGTAGGTACCACCAGTTTGCTGAGCTGTTCAAGTGTCTGCTTCTGTTTTCATATACTGAGCTTTTTTTCTTTTTTTTGACAGCTAGTAATGATGATTCTGTTACTATGTGTTTTTAAAGGGCAGAACATCATCTTTATACCAGTTCCAGCCTCTCCTAAAGTTTACAAGCCATTGCAAGAAATAATTAAGAAGATACTATCCACTTTAAATCAGTTTCCTGCTCTTAATGCTCTGGTATGCACCAGTTTCTTGTTAATTAAACAAGGGAAATTTTTTCATTTAAAAATTTGACTTCTGGTAGTGAAATTTAATTTGGTGTTGTCTACCCATAGTATTTCCCATCTTGCTGATCTTTTTCCTGCAGTCATTCAGTCCTGTTTGGATTGAGTGGGAAGACTTGAAAGCAGGATTGACTGATACAATGCCTGGAGGTGAAACTAAATTGGTTTCTAGGCATTACTGCAATTGCTTGATACGTTTTTTGAATTTCAGTTTGACTCCCTTGTTCTGTTGAGTTGGTCAGGTAAGGAGTATGTCTCTGAGGCCTCAGCTCAGTGAACATGTAACAGTAGCTGAAGTGAGTATTCATGAACAGTGATAAGGGTTTGTTTTCTTCCTGGTCTTTTAGTTTCATCCTGCAAAACCTGGCATTTTTTTCTTGTCTCAGTCTTGATAAGATGGATTAAATGAAGACATATGCCTACTGGCTAAACAAGAGTGACACATGAGTTAAGGACAAAATGAGTTGGCATTGAAAGCTGAGACTGTACCAGTGACATTGATGCCTTGGGAAGGCTGACCTGGAACAGAGACTAGACAGAGCTAGAGAATAAAGTATAAAATTTATTAAAAGGCCTTTAAGGATACACCTTGGGCAGTACAAAAGCCTGGCAAGGGCTACACCCAAGATGGACACAAAATGGTCACCGAAATGGATGACCGGTTACGAGGTCTCACACTTTTGTAAAGTTTGGTCCATTTGCATATTGGGGCTAATTGTCCGATTACAGCTTCAGATTATAAAGTCCCATCCTTTTTTTCTTCTTCAGTCCACCATTGTTTATGCTTTTGGGCCTGAAAACTTGTAACAGTTGTCCTTGGTCTCAGGCTGGGAGAGGATTTGTCTACCTACTCTGTGAAGAGAGCTTACTAACACTTAGTATGAGTCTCAGAACTACACCCCTAGGCAGCACAGAATCTGAAAACATGAAAGCTAAAACTTAAGGCATCGACATATTGATGTGTTGGAGAAATGCTTAAACCCCAGAAAAAGTCAAATAAGCTTGTGAGGAATGTTGCACCATGACACCTGGGATGCAATTCAGGTTTCTCACATTAGCACTCAAGGTAAAGGTAAACCAAGCCTCATGAGATATGTTTTGAAAATCAGTGAGATTTAAGATGCTATGAGCTTATGTTGTCACTTCACAAAAGAGTGTTTTGGCAGCCACACTTTTCCAGGTGTCCTGTGACCAGCTCTTAGTTGCTTCAGGAGTATGAAGTGTTTGGGACTCTTCCTTCCATGTATCTCAAAGTTATATTTGGAGAAAGATTAATTTATGGTGAACTGAGGTGTTTCCTGGAAAATGGCAACACTCAAAGATGAAACTGAAAATAAGAAAGATTGAGACTGAACATAAGGAAGAAATTAAGGTGGTTAGGAACTTAACAGGTTGCCCTGGGAAGCTGTGGATAATTCATCCCTCGAGGTGTTCTAGGACAGGTTGGATGGGTCTTTGAGCAACCTGATAAAAAAAAGATACCCATGCCTGTCACAGAGTGTGTGGACAAGATGGTCTTTGAAGGACCCTTCCAAGCCAAAATGTTCTGTGGTTGAATCGAGTGAGTTTGCAGGGAATTTCTATTCTTAGATTGTGGCTCTTTTAGTTGAGAAAAATAAGACGTACTAGTGGGAAAGAGGGACATCAGATGGCAGAAATAGTTTAACAAGTTTTAAAACGTCAAGCTTTAACCACATGATGGGAGAGATCCTTTCGAGAATGGAAGAAGGCTGTTGTTGGCCTGATGTGTATTCAAACAGTGTGCAATCAGGATCTGAAACAGTGGCTCCATTGCTGAATACAATGTTTCAGCCTGCTTGCTTCAAGACAGGCGGGGTTGTTTGGAATAGTTAATGTAACAGGTTATTTTTTCTATCAGTACCATGCTGAATTTTGCTGGGAAGATACTAACTGTGTGGTAAGAGTGGGTAGTGTATGTGACCCAAGTATAAAAAATTGATGCATCAGTAGTAGTATAACACTGTTTTTTACTATTCTTGTACAGTGCAAGATGCACATATTTTGACTGAGATCCAATACAAGGAATTGCAAGTGATATTTGACCTGCTGGCAGACTTTATTTTTCCATTTAAAAACTTTGGCCAACTTGATTTCTTGACAGATTTTTCTTTTATGTGCTTCGTTAAAGTAATTTCGTAAGTGTTACTATTTCACCAAATTTATAACTAAAATCATAATTGTCAACAAATGTTATAATTTCTCTTCTGAGTTTTAACAGGGAAAAGATGATAACCTTACAGCTTTCTTTGGAATGGATTTTTTTACATAGTCATTTAATTGTTGTAATGTATTTAAATTATTTAAGTTCTGGTTAATAAATATTGGAAATATTATTGAATACAAATTGCTTTATGTACAAAAATAGTTTGAGTTTTTGTGTTGGTATTGGGAGAAGGTCCTGGTATGGTCAACAGGGTTGAACTTTTTTCTAAGTAAGATCAGCTACCTGTTACCTCTCTTGGTTAAAGAGTATCAGAACAAAAAGCTTGAAACTGCAGAGAATCTGTTATTTTTTAATTAAAAAAAGTATGTTGTGATTAATGGATTAAAAGCTGTTCTACTGTTGTGCTTTCAGCATTTTGAGAGTGTCTGTCTATCAGCATTTTGAGAGCATCTGTCTAGCTCTCATTCATAACTGGGACAGGTCTGAAGTATTAATAATACTCAAGTACTTCTGGATCATCTTGTTACATGTTGAAGTACCACTGCAACAAATGGAGCAGTGTTTTAATTAGTTTATGATATTCTGAGTTGCAGACATATATTCTACATGTGCAGGATATTCCACTGCTTTTTCATGCATTGTTACCAAAAGAACAGAGTAAGTAGGCTATTTTGTTGTTGAAACTAGCAATTCACAGTCTCTCTCACTCAAGAAGGGTTGTGTTGAAGTATTAGCTTTCTTCTAAAATGCTGTGATTAACGAGGATAGTGAATGCACATGGCTGGCTCTGGTTAGAGCTAAAATTGCTTAGAAAAAAAGACTCTTTGGTAGTAGTATGAAATCTTATGGTGATTAAGCTGAATTAGCTACGTTTGTTGACAGTTACCAGATGCTTACCATCTGACAGTTTCAAACTCTCAAAACTGGTAGGTATTTGGTATCCAAACCTTAAATATAGGAAAATAACAGTTAACAACATTTGCTCTGCTCATCAAATTTGTGACTTGTTTCATTACTGCATTGAGATTATTGCAGCCCTTGTTGCTGGTATAAGTCCTGGATCATATTTTTCACTTTTTTTCCTAGAATGTAGGAATTGCATAGCACATTTATACTTTAATCTCTCAAATTTCTGCTTGCTTCGTTTGTGCATCAAGGAGGGGAAGTTAGTCCTCTATTTCTAGTTTACCTTTTTTTTTTGGTGATATTGTAGTTTGTAGATTAGTGAAGCTGACCTTGAAATAAAAAAAAAGGAAGAAAACACATCTCTTTTCTCTTGGCTGTTTTGTTTACATAATCTTGAAATAACTTGGGTAAAAATCAGTAAACTGCGCTCTAAAATTAACATCTGCTCTTGGATGAACAGACCCTGCACTATGCCCAAGTTTCTGGAGTCTGAATATCAGTCCTGCCTTAGATGTTCATTGCAGATGGTTTTCTCTTGTGACAGGATTGAGTTTTCTGGAAAGAGTCCTTTTTAAAAAAGTCACTCATTTGTTGCCACAGTTAAATGTGAATTTAGAATAGGTGCGTCTTCCATGCTGTTTGTTGTTTGGCATGTCAGTGTCTGGCCAGAGGAGAAGCTTGCTCTGATCTGCTTTGACCACAGGGCTGTCTAAGTACTTTTCTGTTTCCTTGCGCTGTGAAACTTGTGTTTCTAGAGGTTTGTGCGGTGTATAAATTTCAGGTGTGTTGGAAATCTGTATGGCTGATAAGTCAAAAAGTGACTAAAGAATTGGTATATTAGTGTGCTTCATTCCCACTGCCATTGTAGGGTTGTCCCTGATTTCTGGCTGAAGGGTATGGCAAATTACTTTGTTTCAAACACATAAGTCAGGGTCTTAAAAGAGGAGTGGAGCTGTCTGTTGTCAGTTATAAACCTTAAATCTTTAACCAACCAAACAGTACGTGCTTGTAACAGGTCCAGTGTCTTTAATGAAGAAAGTGGGATGTGACATGAAGATAACTGGAACTGCAGGTTGTCTGATGTCAGTGCCATGAATCCATATGGAATGACAGAGAGATGCCATGCCTCTCTGAGGGCATATGGAAGACGCCAACAGAGAGGTCCTGGAGCAAAAGGCTGATTGCCCACATTAAGCATTGGCACAATTTGAAGAATCAATGTCTCCTGATGTTTATCACTGCTAAGAAGAGGCAATCGAACATCCGCATGCAAAACTCCATAATGGATGTTGCGACCATCACTAGTGTTGTCTTGTAATCCAGTAATGTGATCCAGTCCTATTCTTCAGGTCTTTTCCCCCTTTCCTTCCTACTCACGTATTTGGAAAATGCTTTAGAAAGTGCCATTTTATTTGCTCCTGTCCCTCTGCCCCTCAGTCGTTGCACTAGTAGTAAACAAACTGCATTAGTTTGATGTAGGCTGTTCTTCAGATTTAGGTCTCTGATCATAGCTGCTTGGACTGTTGATTCACGGGATATGTATGCAGCAAGGATCCCTCACACTTTCCTCCCTCAAGCCCCCTCTTGTCCATGTAAGCCCTACTCTGAATGGTTAAATGTAGGACGATGACTGCTTGTATTTGTATCTCCTAAGATGAAGATACAATTAGATTTGTTTTAACTGGTGCCCCCTTGGTTGGATAGCAGCTTCATAAGAGTGTTGGCTTCAAGGAGGGTTTGGTTTGTTTTTGTCAATCTTAAAATTGACCAACAAACTTAATTTACTTTATCTCCTGGATTGTGGTAGCACTTAAGAGGAATTACTGTAGATAAAGTTAGAACTTACTTTTCTGGTGAAAGATGTATTTTTTTCTTTTCTTTATGAGTTTTTGGTTTGGGGGTCTTGGGGTATTTTGGCTTTGATTTTTGGTTTGGTTTTTTATTGTTGTTTTGGTTGATGTGGGATTTGAGGTTTCGGGGGGGAGGTGTTGTAGGCATCTAGTTGCAGTGTGACACATGCAATTTTACAACTTTATCTGGAGAGCTGTTACCAGTGGCTCAACATTGTGCCTTATTGTGAGAGGAGTACCTCTGTGTGCTCTTGTTTGCAGAACACTTAGAAGTACAAAGCAGAAGCAATTGCTGCAGGTTTTGGGGTGTCATCTATTTGAATATTGCAGTAAAAGCATGGAATCTGTTTTGTACTGTAGTGAACTTATCAGCTTTTTGCTGAGAGAGGTCATAAGAGATCTGAGCTGTGTAGCAGTGGTTGAACGCTTACATAGACAAAGCTTTGATATAAGGAACTTAACTTTTGTTTTGTCTTAGCAACAGGCACTGTTGACTTCTATTTTTGCTATCTGAAGCTATATATACAGAATCCTGATGTTGTTTATAGCCCTTCACTTGCACTGAAACAAGTAGGTACAGTGAAAACTGAAAATGCTGTCTAAATTTTGAACACCTGTGGCCATTAGAAGTCAATCACTTGAATCGAAATGATTTTTACTTTTTTCTTTACTGTAAAATTAGTAGTGCATTAACGTAATATAAGCAGGAAAATGTTTTTTTACTTTTTCAGCCTTTTGTTTTTGTAGTTTTGAGACTGAATGGTGCATCCTTAGTCGTGTATAGACAACACAATGTGTATTAGCAGGTAAAATGGAAATTGCAGGATCAGGTCTCTTTCTCTGAGAATCATAGATGTGCTGATTTGATTATGGTTGATAATTTGAAGCATTTTGGTTTCCTTTCACCCATAAGTTACTCATTTTTCATTTATCTGAATTTTAGGTGGAAATTACTTTTGAGAATTCGCATGGTCTGGAATCTAGACATGTTTGCACCCCAAACTCGGGAATATAGCAGCAAGAGTCTGCAAGTGGCAAGTTCTTCTTGCCAAATAGTTCAGTTGGTTTGAGTTATCATAAATAAAGCAATTACAGGTATCATTAGTGGTAGGATACCTCCAACTAGTCTACTCAGAGCTCCTTCAGAAGAAAAGGAACGAAGATATAAACTCAAGGGAAAGTAGAAGAAACATTGAAATAATAGCAAAAAACCACCCCAAATTCACAGAAGTTCTTAATGAGTCACTCTGTAATAATTTTTTTGTTCTCTTCTGTTGATGAGACTCTCCCTTTGGCATTGCCTTCTTGCACCAAGTCATGCTTTTCTGTGTTCTCCTTGTCTGGCAGCACAACTAAATGTCATTCAGGTTTAAGTGATGATGTGCGCAGTGAATTGCCTTGGTCACCTCTATCTCTTCAAGCCATTCCAGCTCATCACATCTCTGTGCCAGTTGTGGCTGTCATCAGTTTTGCCTTGCTAGTTTTGCCTTCTGTTTCTGCATCTTTGTGGTGTTGTTTGTTGTTGTGGTTGTTTTCCTGTCCCCCCTTCTCTTCTGTCATGATTGTTCTGAGGTCCTTTGCCCTCATACTGGGCTCTTGCTATGCTGTGTTCCTCTGACTGGCTGGTTTTAAGAATGCTGACATGGTGCCTCGGTGTTATTAAGTAAAAAAATGATGCAGATGGATTGAGAAGAGTTAACTTCAGGTTGCTTCAGTTCCTTATAACTTTTAGGTACTTGCATTCCTGATCTTCTCCATGGAGAGTTGGCCAGAACAAAGAGCAAGGGGGTGAGGCTAGGGAGGTCTATATTTATGAAAGAGAGCTTGTAGGTGGCTATAAAAGCAACCTGTAGTACTCTGCAACCAACTGGTTCCTCTAGAGCAGGAAAGGTGTTGAAAAAGTTTTTTTTGTACTCTGTCAATTTACAATGTGCAGTAAAATATCAGGCCAAAATCCATGCCACCATGTGCTGTTACCACCAGTGCCCTTCAGTATCTTGTTCTGGAGTCTGGAGATCAAAGGGAACAGTGGTAGGGCTGCACTTGTTCATCATCTGATTTGGAATAAAGCTTTGGAAGCAATTCAAATTCAAATTATATTTCAAAATGAGTGGTAGCAAAAATAAGCAAACCTTTACTGCTCAGTGTAATTAATATTCAGATAATGTGCAGAATCATAGTAATAACATGAGTAACCTAACTGGATGCAAATACTGTTTTCCCAGCCAGGAGGACAGAGCAACAGCAACATGCTTATAACTGTGGTCTCTGACTAGCCTGTCAAATCTGATTAGTCATAAGACACTATTTTAATTAAACCTTCGTTGGGAAGGGGGTGATGAAATGTGGCTGGCAGCCTGTTCTTGTTTTATGGTGTAGGGTGCTTAACAGTTTTGTTTGCTGACAAGCGCCTTCTGAAGTAGTGGTGTCTTAATAAGTGCACTCAGTGCATCAGGAAGACCTATGTGATACAAAGTCAAATGCCATGTGAATCTAAGGTGACTGGCTCTGGAAATGATCCATTTCATGACTAGTCTGCTGCTGATGTGCCTTAGCTAGTTTTGTGGTTAATTAAGGTGTTGTATATGGCAGAGGAATTATTTTTCCACTGCATCTTTAAGTTAATGCAGACACCAGTCAGCATTAGGATTTTACTACAGGATTGGCAGCAAAAGCAAGATACATGTATCTTATATGTGGGATGACACTGGGGGATGACACTGAGACTTTATGCTACTCCAGAGTGATAGGCTACTGCAAAACTCCTTGGAAGTTGGATGTGCCGTTTTGGCTTGTTGGGATTTATGCACATTACCACTCATGTCCCTGGAGCAATAACTGGTGCTGCTGTGAGCAACCCCCGTTATCAACTTAATTTGTCAAAGTGAGGAGGATACTTTCTCACTTCTGAAATCCTCTAAGAAAGGAGTTGCTTTTCAGCCTGAGGTAGTAACTAGAAAAAAGAACTTGGAGAAATTAAAAGAAGTGTGTAGAGGCTTTGTCCCAAGTTCAGTGGGGAGTGGGCAGTACTTGCACGCAGTGCCACGCAGTCTCCAGTGACAAACAGAGGACTGGTGAGGACGTGAAGGCTGTATGATTTTATGTGTCATCTAGCTTTTTCACTAAAAATAAATCCAGTTAGTGACTTTATTGCTACTCTCACACAGAGGAGCTACCAATACAGCAGCTTGTCTGGCAGTGAAACCTGGGTCTGAAAGTGCAGCTATTTCATGTGCTGTCGTCTGCAGTGTGGGCAGTGGGACCAGTAAGGCTTGTTCAGCTCCAGTGGTTGACATGCAGCTCTACTGGGTAGTCTGGTGGCTTTGCCCTTGACATCCTTCCTTGGATGGCATGCTTGGCACTGTTTCACCTCCTATTTTTCACCTCCTTTCCATCTTTGAAGCCTTAATGTTTTGTTTGTTTTTGAGAACCAGGTGCCAGAACGAGTTTCTGGCTTAGTGGAATAGTTTCAGACATAATAGCACTGCAGAAAGAGGTTGGTGAGTTCTGAAAAAAACCTGACAAACATTGAGCAGGATGACACAGTTTTTATGTGCAGTGTGCACCTGGATTTGCCCAGCATGACTC
Organism: Acrocephalus scirpaceus scirpaceus; assembly: GCA_910950805.1. NCBI lineage: Eukaryota > Metazoa > Chordata > Aves > Passeriformes > Sylviidae > Acrocephalus > Acrocephalus scirpaceus. The sequence continues at coordinate 19,799,928 of OU383776.1, read as the reverse complement.
ACTTCCCCATGGCCCAGCCTCTGCCCACTGTGTTTCACAGAGTCTGGTTGCTCATGGGTGATCTTTGTACAGCTTTGGCTTTAGCTTTGTGTAGGATTCCATTAGCAAGGGCTGGTTCACCCCTTGTTTTCGACATAACTTTGAAAGGGATCTTTGCACCACAAAAGGGACTTCTCCTAGAGTACTTGAAACTGGCTCTTCTTGTCCTCAGTCCTATCAGTAGCAGCAAGGAGGAAATAGCTAAGCTGTGTAAACTTCACCTTCCTTTAATAGGTAATGTTTGCAGTTGGAATCTGCAATGGGAACAGTGAGTCCAAGAGTCCTTGACTGGGGAATGATGGACATGAATGTTAGATCTGCCCCATGTTGTTGTGCTCTGCTGTCTGTGGGGATGCACCAGAGGCATTTCAGTCTGTGAGCTGGAGAACTTCAGAGACAAAGGGCAACTCCCGAGTCTTCGTGATACATAATGTTTCAAGGAGCACTTACAAGTAAATTCAGTTATTCTAGGAATTATGCTGTGGTGTCTTGATGTACATCAAACCTTGCAAAATCTAGCAAAAACCCCATGTTACCAACTATACCTTAAGCATTGTGGAGCAGAGTTCTAGCTGATAGCTAATCCTATCTTGAGCAACTCTTTCCATGAGGCAGGCCTACTCTCCGTTAAAAACTGGCTAGGCGCTTCTGAGTTTAATACCTCGGCCGTGTAGGATTCGCGTCCAAATTTTAAAGGTTGTTGCTGAATGTTGTGGGCAGTGGATGGGGCCTCTTCGCATTAGTTTCTTTTGTGTATCCAACATACCTTCCTCACGGTACCATTTATTTTATACCTGTTACATGCATTGCCCAGTGTATCCAGATGAGTGCCATGCTAGCTAACTGGCTGAGTACCCAGTAGTATCTTTTTTAGAGCAGAAGGGATTAAACTGAAGAGGATCAGTGTGGTATTTCCAGTAGGAAGAGCTATTCTTAGTGCCAAGGGAGGCAGGGTCTACTTCATGAGGCTGGGACAGAATGGCCTTTGGGTGCTGTGATCTGTAACTGTCTTCCTGATCACCCTGGTTATGTCTTGGTTGTTTATTGTTTTGGTTTGGGCTTTTTTTTCTTTATTTTGCTATTTCAATTGGCAGATCCTGGGCTAAGTTATCAGCCCATTTGGTTTCAAGGCTAAAGAATGTTTGCTTATCTGTCTTGGGAACAGGCACATCAGGTGTCTGCAGTGTGTTCCATAACCTAGAGATAAGACTCTGGAACTGCATAGTCTCACTCTGTGCTACATATACAAAGTTGTTCAAGCTGTTTTAAAATGTTTTTCAGGTTCTAAATGGCTTCTAAGAAGTTGGGATCCGACTCTCATGGTAAGTGAAGTTTGGCATGCTAGTCTTTTCAACATGATGAATCCTACTGTTGCTGCTGGCAAATATTGTAACCTAGACACTCCATAGAGACTAATCCGTTTAGCCTCTGAGTAGTTTTTTTGTTAGGAATGAAATGCCTTGGCTTCCTTCTTGCATAGTTGCTTGCTGATGCTGTGTTCGCCTGTTCTCTGATTAAATTAAAAATCAGTCTCTGGCTGTTCCCTGTTCCTTCATGACAGAAAAACATATTCCCATTCTTCAACAAATTCCCCTTCAAAATCAAAGGTGAACTGCTCTGGTGTTTGCTAAAGTGGACGCTAGATCTGTAGCATCTTCCTATGGAAGTCACATGAGAAGTTGAACTGAAAGTGAAGCTTTAAATACAACATTGAATTGTGCTTCATTTTTGCTCAGCCGTAAACTTCTCTCCTAAATTGGACTAACCTGGTTCAGAAGGCAGGTGAAGAGGAGACTCTTGTTTTTCTGTCTTCTATATAAGATGCATGAAGTCATGCAGGTGATTGGTATCATAAAAGTTATTTGCCTGTGATGTCCTTTTATTTTTTTTAGAAAATGGGGTGTAATTTGAGTGTAGTTAGTATTGCTGTGGAACGTTAAAGTTCACTTCGTTGTATGTAATGTGGCTTCCTCAAATCAGTAATCATGACTTTTCAGGCTATCAAAATTAATGCTTTTAGAATTTCAGCCTTGATCTTACTGGATAATTTTTCCAGTAAAAGAGTCCTGGGGAATTCCATTTTTCCTGGAGCTTTTCATTCAGTCTTGCAGGTGTAGAGTTGAAGTACAAAATAAGAAATATCTCACTTAAATACTGGGTTAAGGATTAATAAAAATCGCCTATCAAAACTTAATTTTTGGACAGTCTCCTCCTTTGCTGTGGCCCAGTGACCCTGCTGCAAGATAACTATTTTTTTAATTCGGTACTTGCCAGCTATTCAGCAGTTGCTCCTGTGTCTGTAAATGGTCTCTCTGAGCATTCTGATCTGCTTGTCCTTTATGTCTGTTTTTATTTTTCTCCTCAGCTAACCAGACTAGCAAAGGCTGCTCAGGGCTAGAATTCAACATGTCTTAAATATTTCCCAGAACAGTATGGTATGGTGGAACATGCTCCTGCCTTCAGAAGAACAAAGTCCAAACAAACGGTTCTGTGAGCTGCCTGGTTAACTTGTCAGCTCCTTTGTGTACCCTCTGTTCCTAACCACACTAACTGTGACTAATAGTCACAATACTATTTCTGAGGAGTAGTAGAGCAACTTCTTTGTCTTAAATATGTCTTAAGAGATCAGCAGGGCAGTTGTTTCAGTCTTCTCCAGTCTTGTTATCTTACTAAGTGAGTTTTGGCTTACTATAGAGCATCCATCCCCATGTCTACTTTCAGTTCTGTGTCTCTGGCAGGCTGATGAAATCAGTCAATATAGTTGACGTGTCTCTTGTGATTATTGTTGAACTGCTTATTAGAGGTCAGAGGGCTATCACTGAATCACATAATGGTTGAGGCTGGCAGGGACATCTGCAGATTGTCATATCCAAACCCCTGGAAGGGTCACCTAGAGCAAGTTGCCCAGGACCATATTCAAATGGGGATGAAGATGGGAACACAAAGTATGAGTGAAGGGAAAGGAATCCCATTTACTGTGTGAATTTTGCCAAGTGTGATGCTTCAATATTTCAGTTGTATTTTTGCTGTTACTATACAATTTCAGAGCTTTTGAACTCTGATTTCCGACAATTACGTAAGTGGTTCATGTGACTACAGCAGCTAAGTTCCACATGGTTTCAAAACTGTTCCCCATTCATAACTGGTAACTGGGAGTTGTTTGTTTGTTTTCCCCTGAAGTGTTTCCATTTTGCTGCCAAACTGAAGGACACTTGTATGAGTTATACTGAAGTGGAGAGACTAGTCTTGTAGTAGTTTGTTGTGCCAGAAATGTAGTACAGAGCAAAGTGCCAGAGACTAGGCTGACAAGTACACTTTTGCCAGGCCTATTCTCAGAAATTACTCAGTATGCTTTTAACTGATACAAGGATGAAGTGGCTGACAGACTTACTAAATAACAGTTTGGTAAAAACTTTAGTCGTTTTGCTTGAACATGTGACTGTTATAACAATGTCTTTCATAATACCTTTTTTGTATAGGTTTTTCTTACTGCTCTAGAATGTGGCATTTGAAGCAATTTGCACCCTTTACTCCTCAGTGTGATCACTGTGATCCACACACAAAGAGAAAAGGATTCTTGGCTCTCTGGATAAGATTTTAGCTTCACCAAACTAGTACTGTTTTGATTGGGCTGGAACAAACTGAATTCTATGTGTATGGGTGTTTTGCTTCAGACTTTTTGCCATCAAATGTCCTAAACCATTTGAGGTGTTTTTAATATGCGCTTATGGACTTTTTCTCATAGTTATATTCAGGACGAGGTTATAGCAAGGGTTGTTATTAAAAAATCTGTATACTGGGGAGAAAGTAGGAAGTTTTATTCCTCAGTCAGGCTTCTGGGGTTGAGCTGGCAGCTGTCAATATAGTTAGTCTAGGTGTGCTTAGTATTTTTTATTTGCTGTGCAAAACAAGATTGTGCTTGAACCCTCTGTGGCTGGTATCTGCTTCAGGTGTAGTTGTGCAAGTGGAAGTGCCCACTACATATTGTCAATAGCTCTAATAAGACAAGGATTTGCATGCTGAGCAATTTGGGCTGGGAGATCCATGTGGAGAGGTAATTGCTGCCCTTGGATCACCTGGCTTAGAGCATGACTTGTGCCAGTGGGACTAAGCAGGCCATGGTAGCAGCAGTTGGCAGATCTGGTTGTCTCTGACCTGGCCATGATTTACCACTCTGGCTGCAGGGGCTGCCACAGTTGTTGTTTCTGTGTAAGCAAATGATTTGGCCTATCAGGCTCTTGAATTGTCAGCTTGAGTACAACTTGGATGCTGTGTTGCAAGGAGTGGTAGTGTTGGCTAAGTGAGGTGCTGTCTGGATGCTGTGCTGGGCAATGCTTGGAAGTGTGATTCCCAGTAAGGATCACTGAAAATACTGTTCTCTTCTACCTGGAGCGTTTTTTTTTTTCATCCTGGAGGTGCAGGTGGGATATAGGTTGGTTATCCTGATCATTTCAAAGTGTCCCAACAGGACTCTGTGACTACCCAGTGTGTCCATAGTGTGAGAGCTCAAGTAATTACAGCATATAAGCCTTTAACTGCAAATTGACAGGATGTTCTTGTTTATGAAAGCTGCTCAGCCTCTGGGAGTCTGTGGCTGCCTTGCAGATGAATCAACAGTGAGGGAACACAAACAGTACTTAAACTGCCATCTGAGTATGAAAATGGGTCAGATAAAAACAGCAAGTCACAGTTCATGAAGGAAGGGCTTGGTCACTGAACACTGTCTTAGATGTTGCCATTTAAGTCTTTCTGTATCTGTGTCACTCAGGGAGAAGCTACAAGTGATTGTAGCTCCTCAGATTATTACACGTCAAGAAACCTTGCTTGTGATTCCAAAAGCTTAGACCAGTGATCCAAGAGACCACTTTTAGTTAATGGAAAAGCTGCTAAGTCTGTATTTTGGGTTTTCTCATACTTCTTCACAGTCACTCAAGGAAAACATATGAGTAGTCTGACTGCTTGGAGGTGGTTGAGCTCTTAAGTGTTTTTTCCTTGTGAATTTGCAGGAAAAGTGTCATCCTAGAAGAAAAATGACAGATGTAGGGCCTGGTAAAGTTAGATTGCCTTCTTTCAAAAATTAGAGTAGTTGTGCTAAATAACTTTGGTATTTCACTGTGTTTTGTTTAAAGTGGAATGGCTTTGTTTCATCACTTTGCCTTTGTGACCACTTCTGTCCAAATGCTACTTACTACTTGTATGTCAAAACCGGGATTGTTATTTGTCTAAAGCTGGGTAGTTTTAAAATCTGTTTTGAATATGACAAAAAATGATGGATCTTTTTATAGAGGTAGAATACAGTGTTCAGGAGAGCTTCAGCATCCAGTTGTGTAGCAATAGTATTGTCAGAAAGGAAACTATGATACTGGTTGTATTGATGTCAAAATCTGTGGATTGTGGTTGTGAGGGTGGTTTTTTTTTTTTCTTAACAGTTATGTGCTAGAATTTAGGAATTAAACAAACTCAGAGCGAACTCCCTGAATAAAACTGAGGTCCAAACAGCTTCAGACTCCGTTTTTGTTGTTATCTGGTGTAGATGCTGCAGTGGAGATAAAATAGCTCCCAAATACAGCAATGTGAGCCTGAATTGAAAGCGTGAAATTTGTGAGGTATGGGAGTTTTTTTCTTAATACAATTTCTGCTTCTGATTTCAGGGCCTTTCAGTTACCTTGATGATGTCCCATTTAAGATAGGAGACAAGTTCAAAACCCCAGCAAAGGTTGGATTACCCATTGGTTTCTGTCTGTCTGATTCTTCTCAGCTTATCAGAGAAGCCCAGGTAAGTGATATTTTGCCTTCCTGCTCTCTCTCCCCTCAACCCTGGACCCAACCTGTTGTGCTGTACATTCCAAGTTGTCACAGTTTGCACACAGACAGTCTTGTATTTCTGGAAGATTTGTTGGGCTATACAGAAAAGTAAAATATGGTCATGCAAAAAGCTTCGAATTTTTATTGCCTTAAAAAGCTGTTAGGCTTTTATTTTTAAGCATTTGCTTAAGTCTGTCTGCTTCAAAGAAGCACAGTGGTTTTGTGTAATAGTTAATTCTAAATGTTATCTTGACAAAATTTGAATATAATTTTAAGAGGAAAAATCCTAAGAACTGATACACATGGGCAATGACATAATTTTCAGTTCTTATTTTCTGTGTAGTTCTTGTTTGTTCTTTTGTGTAGTTCTGATTGAGAATTCTTTCCAAGGTGTTGGGGTGAGCAGATTACAGCTTGGTACATGCATGGCTTCCCTGTCTTGAGGAGCATATTTCTTGTAAAATAAACAGTTAGTAGCATAAAATCAATTGCTTTACCATAACTGTTGGAAATCTAATCTCCAAATTCAGATTGTGATACAGGAAATCTAACTTATGTTTTCTCATTTGGATCCATGATTTTTCTTGGCCAGTCCCAATTGATGATTTGTTTTTACTTTGTCTGTGACAGATTGCTGTTGGTGGTTCTGCTTTTTTCTTGTTGTTTTTGTTTTCTCCCTGCCCTACATATTACCCTGTTATCCTACTTCATAGCTTTTCCCTCATAACCACTAAACAATTACCTGATTTTCCTAGTACTTATATTTCCACTCAATTAAGCTGGTGTGGAAGAGCCAAAGGAGACTGATGTCCTTTTGCTGGCTGGATTGTGCAGTGTCTCCATTTTACTGCCAAGCTGGGGCTCAGCCAGCATAGTGTTCCTGTTCAGATTGCAACACCCTGCACAGTGTGGGCTGTGCATCTCACAGTGGAATTTGACTCTTTTTACAGCTATAGTGAGTGCTGTTAAAAGAAAAAAAAGTGCAGGAAATATAGCTTCCCACTTTTTATTTTTTAGCATTAAAAAAATGTGGATATTTAAAGATAGAATTAGGCTCCTCAGAATTTTGCCCTTTACAACTAAGCCACTCTGTGGTCAGTACATTGGTAGTGAGTAGATGCCTCCCTGTGCTGATCTGGCCTTAAAGGACCTGATGTTCAATGGGAAAAGCTTTTGAGATCCTTTCAAATCAGTAACTACAGCAAAATCTGCTGCTGCCTGTAGGTGTTGTTGTTGGTGTATCCACTGTATCCCCTTTGGCTGGTGAGGCACCACACTGGAATGAGAATGAAAATACTGCCTAAACCAATGGTTGTAACACTCTAATACCAAGTCCCTTAGGAATCTTTTCGTATTAGGAAACTGAGTAATACTGTCTTGGCCTTTGGATGCAAAAATACTCTGCTGAATGACTTGTAGAACTTGTGGACCAGGCATAGTTCAGTGGTGCCAGATCAGAGTGTGATTGTTCATCTAATAACTCATTAGACTTCCCCTTGCTACCTCCCTTGTTCAGGAGGAGGAAGGTGGGAGGGCTGTGAAACTGATCTTGGGATGATGAGTAGTTCTAAAGCAAAGCTAAACATAGGAAGGAGGCAAAATGCAGTATTCTAATCCAGGTTGCAGCCAGGCTTTGCTGTTAGTGGCAAAATTAAGTACTTCTGGTGTCTGCCAGCTTTGTCAATCTGCAGGTTGGGAAAAAATGTTGCTGTTCCTAGTAACTCATGCAGCTCTTATTATCTTTGTGTTAATTTTTGTTGCTGTTAGAAGTAGCAGCTTTAATCCTTATAACTTTTTTTTTACTTCTCCTTTTCTCCTTTCCCCTCCACCTCCATCCAGTATGACTTCTCACTGGAAAAGAAAACAATCGAGTGGGCTGAAGACATCAAAAAAATTCAGGCTGCCCAGAGAGAAGCTGAACGCAAGGCAGAAGAAGCTCTAGCAAACTCAAAAGCAGCTCCAGAGGATAACACCAAGATGGGGTTCTCTGAGGGACCTTGCCCTGAAGGCATGCCTCCTCCGATTAACCCCATCCTTGCTAGCCTGCAGCACAATAATATTCTGACTCCCACCCCAGCCAACACTAGCTCTGTGAAGCAAAAAGTCCTCAGTCCACCTCGTCCAAAGGCAGATTTCAACCCAGCCGATTTTGAATGTGAAGAAGACCCATTTGACAAACTGGAATTAAAAACTATCAATGATAAGGAGGAATTAAAAAATATCCTTGAAATTCATGTTGGTACTACTGGGCCAATTGTTGCTCAGCTGTTAGATAATACTTTGCCTAAAGGAGGATCTGAGTCTGTGATGCAAGATGAGGAAGTTCTGGCATCCATAGAAAGGGCCACGTTGGACTTCAAACCCCATCACAAACCCAATGGCTTTATCACCTTACCACAGTTGGGAAACTGTGAAAAGATGTCCTTGTCTTCCAAAGTGTCCCTTTCTCCCATCACTTCAGTGAGCAATATCAAATCCCTGTCATTCCCTAAGCTTGACTCCGATGAGAGTGATCAGAAATCATCAAAGCTCACGAGCACTTTCCACAGCACTACCTGTCTCCGCAATGGCACTTTGCTTAGCTCTTTGCAGACCTGTGCTCAGAGCAAAGCCAGTGAACTGAATGGACACGATATGCTTGGTCTTTCCGCTCTGAGTGAGGACAGTGGCAGGGAGACATTATCCCCTTCATCCAGGCTGTCTTCCCTGGCTCTTTCGACTGTTTGTACAGAAGAAGAATCATCTCAAAGCACATTGACTACGGTAAACATGGAATGGAGCTGGGGTTGCTGGTGAGAGGTGGAGGTGCAGAGGCAATTCTTGCCTCTAAATTGCTCTGTTGCTTTGATTATAATTTCATTTACTAGGAGTGAATTGTAGATCCTCTTAACTTACGTGGCAAATTGATCAATCCAACAGGTCTCTGTGGTGGTAGTTCTGATCCTCAGATTATTACTCTGCATTTTCTCCCAAATTTGACATTCTTAGACCAATTCCAATGGCTGTTCTTTCAGCTTTTTAGCTCTCATTTGTTTTTGATATTTGCACACCTTTGAGCTAAGCATATAAGGCATCTTCAGTGTACAGCCCTACATTTTGTCCTACCTAGATGAGGTATAGCAGATTCTGAAGTGCTGTTAGGCTTTGAATCAAATCTCTTCTGGTTTTCTTCCTTGGTTTGCATGTTTATTTGCTGGAAATAATGGGAAGTGCAGGCTTCTCAAGGAATAGAAGTAATATTAGGTTAAAACACATAGATGTACTGTGTCCTTCAGGGAAGAAAAAAGTGCTTGCGCTTGACCTGCAGTGAAGTAAGCCTATTTTTTTAAAGATTTCAGTTTTCTTCTTGAGATTCTTTAAGAATCTAATCTTCAACAGGAAAAAATTATAGTGATGTGGAATCTCGTATTCACTCTTTCTTGTCAAGGAGAGGAGTCATTGCTTGGTGGAGACAAAAACCAGCCTTAAAGATCATCTTGTATTTTTATGTTACAGTTGGTCACTGTACAGCTCTGAGATGGGAGATTGACTCTTCATTTCCTCAATCTTGTTGCAAGTTCTAAAATTACTTTGAGGACAGGAACTTCACATCAGGTGTTGTTTTTGTCTCTTTGTGAATAAGAACAGAGATTAGACTAAGCTTGTGGGTTTTTTTTACGAAGAACCACAGATCTGGACACCAGTACTCATGAAGCCTAGTGAAAGCTGTGTAGTCAAATCCTCCAGCTTGTTCTAAAATAATTGGGGTTTTTTCCTCTGTCCAATATAAGCAGTTTTTCAGTGATTCTGTGGTTTTAGTGGCATACTGTAGTTTTTGTCTGACACCATGTGCTCTGAAACAAGTCATGCTGCTTCTTCCTTTTGTTCTCCCAGCTCTTTTCAGGGTTAGGTAAATGCACTCAAAATTGTGAAGTACAGAGTACAGCAGAACAGCTATTTGTTGATGACTGGAGCAAATTCAATACTGCTGACTTTGGCAGGAGCAGTTGTGTGCTGAGCACCTGCTCACTGCTGCAGGTCACAGGTGTGAGAGGGGCCTGTACAACCTCAGTTATGGAACACATAGCATCTCTGGGGATAAAAGACCACTTACAAATGGATAGATTGGCATGAAGGTGCCTAAATTTAGACTCAAACTATTCAAATCTTTCTATTATACTATGTTTTTTTTAAAGACCAAGAGAGAAGTTGTACTCTTGACAATGCTGTAAGGGAAGATTCAAAGTGGAAAAAAAAAGTAGACTTACTGGGAGAAGTAATAAAATTAATTCATTAATTTGAAACTTTGGAAGTAGCGAACCAAGAAATAATTATGCTGATGGAATGTAGTTATTTGTGTTTAAATTCCAAGACTTCAGATTATATCTGTTTTATGTTTCCACAGTATTGTTCCACTGGAGAATGATGGCTGATATGCAAGAAATTTAAGTAAATGCAACAAAAGAATTTAAATGTAACAAAAGTCCTCAGAGTATGAAAGAAGTTACAATCACCTCTGTGGCTGGGAGCAGAAGGCCATATCCCAATGTATTCCATAGTAATTTTATTTGTCTCACAAGATTAGAAATCTTACCTTTGAATTTGCAGTTACCATGGGAGTTTTTACTTTACCATTGAATTGGATCTTTGGATCTAGGAATCTTTGGATGGAAATAAATCTGTGGTCTCTCTGAGGCTTCATAGGTTCTGTGGTGGTCCCCTCTCCTCACTTTAATTTTTTCTTGGATGTCAGTACATTGATTTTTGCAGCTTTAGCAGAGGTAGGAATGATTAATGAAGACAGCAGGTTGAAGTTAAACTCAAGTAGATTGAATTGAAGGAATTGGTTTTCCCAGACTGTTGAATCTCTGGTGTCAGAAACAGTTTTGGTTTTCCTGGCTGCAGCATCAATAACAAAGCATCATCCTTCAGTTTGATAACCCACTAGCTGATTTCAGGGCTATTTTCCCTTTTTCAATGTATCCTATATTCCAGTGCCTTTTGCCCTTAAAAAAGTGTCTGGAGAGAGGATGTGTGTGAAGAAAACACCACAAGAAGAGGTTCTTGGGTACTTTAGTGCATCGGAATGAATATAATGTCTCAGGGTTAATTTTCTAGAAGAGAAATTGTTACCCCGGAAGATGTTTAGGAATGCAGAACAAAACCTCCGTGGTGGTGGTTTGGGATCTTTTTGCAAATAAATGGAATTTGTCAAAATCCTAATAGATCTTTTCAGAACTGGTTTTCTATAGGGGCTTTTTGTTGTTCAGTTTGGGCTCTAAGAAGGCCTTTCTGAAGGATGTGAACAAGCTTTCGAGCAGTCTGTGCTGGCATAGTAAGTACTAAGAAATGCTAAAAGCTACGGTTCTTGGTCCACAGTGATTTCTTGCAGTCCATTCTAACTCTGTTTAAAATGCAAGAGTTCTAAATGTATTGAACTGAAATGGGCAGCTTTGGTGGGGCCAAGGCCTGACATTGCACTGCTGTTAACTTGGGCAAGGTTGGACAAAGTTGGTGCCGTGGTTCTACAGGAGCAGAGCAGGTGCACTGCAGGGGACATGACCCAGCCTTGCTGGTCTGCTGGGAGTGGGACAAGTGCTGAGTAGAAAACTCACATGATTTTTTGAGCCAGTTGTTCTGTGCAACTGTGTATGGAGTTCAGTGCTTTGGGAATAGAAACTAGCTGTATTTTTCTCTTACCCCTTCGCACTGTCAAAAAGTCCAGAGAAGTCTTTAGGCAATGACTTCAAAATTATCACTGTTACTCACGCAGTGTAGACTTGGTCAGGAGCTGAATCAGGGCTGTGTGAACATGCACCTGTTACAGTGACAGAATAAACAATCTTAAAATTCTTGTGGGGATGCACACATCCTTCTTGGAGTAAAATCCATTTGGAGAGTCCTGAGGGGAGGAATGATCCTTATGATGATGATTCTATAGCTGCAGGCAATGGGTAGTGTGAGCATTGCATATGTGGAAGCCTGATCAGACCCTAAAGTTTCCCATCCTGTGGTAGAATCTTCTATAAAACCCTACTCCCCCAGCTGTGACAAATTCTGCTGAGTGGTGAATGATGTTTATATTTGTTTTATTTGTGTTGTCCAGCAGGTACACCCAGATTACCAGGAAACAGAAATCCCTGTGGTAAGTTTCCAAATACACCTGTGTGCTTGCTTGCATTGGATCATGTTTATGGTAGTATTGATAAATGGTGTTTCTTTGAGTACAGAAAACCATAGGTGATGAGTAAACCTGAGGTGAAGGAAGCAATCTGTGCTTCCTTTGAGGTGCAGGGTTTGGCTGTATCCCAGCCTTCACTGTTACAGGGCTTGGGTGTTCAAAGATTTTGGTCGCACCGGTAAGAGAGGGTTCATTGTGAAGAATCTGGGTTGTTGATTGTTGCTTTGAGGATTAAAAGAGTATGGTGGGAATCAGGCTACTTGGTTTCATCCTCACAGTGTGAAACTTCCCAAGGGCACTCTAGAAAACCTTTTTGATTAATTACATAGGGTATCCTGGTTCTGGCACTAGGCAGAAACAGGATGTGGGAATGTAGGAGATGACCATCACCTCAGCCTCTGGGTTTTCCCCCTTAGGTAACACACCAAAACTTCGCAGTGTCTAAAGTGCCCAATAACAGCAGCTGCACGAAGTGGCTGGGCAGTCTCGCAGCTGAGCTGCAGCAGGGCCTCTCCCCCAGCGAGAGGCACTGTGTGGAGACCGTGGTAAACATGGGCTACTCGCCTGAGAACGTCCTGAAAGCCATGAAGAAGAAGGGACAGAACATAGACCAGGTAAGAGCTCATGCAGTGCAAAGAAATGCTTGACTGGATGCTGGTTCTGCTGGGAAGCCGTCTTGGGTTTGCTAAATGGGTGGGGTAAATACTGTTACTCTAATATGGGGTTGTAACCTAAAGCTTGTGCTTATTTCTGGTGAGAGACTGCTAGAGTCAGCCACACCTGCAGCTGCTGGGTTGAAGCCATGCCATGTTTGGGATGGGCCTTTTGCTCTGTGTGAAATGGAGGGGAGAGATTCTGGGTCTCCCCAGGAGCCATAAACACATCCAAAGGAAGATTAGCATGGCTCTGTGCCATTTTTAGAGCCATGTGACAGAAATCCATCCAGCTTCCCTTGTTCTGAGCACCAGGGTTTACAGTGCTGACATCTCTCCTTGTAGAGAGATTGGCCCCTGCAGGCCGAAGATGGCTGTGAAAGGCTCCTGCAAAGCCCCACTGACTGACTTGCACGGGCCCTGGTGCTGCTCCTTCCTGCTCGAGCACTGCCTCCAACACCTGCACAAACCAGGTCCCTGGGCACAAAACATTGCTGAGCAAAGCATGGCTCTGGCATCTGCTTCAATCAAACACTTCAAAGTGGGAGAACATGGCCCAACCTCCCGTGCCAGCCCTCAGCAGGCTGTGGGCTGCACTGAGCATTTCCCAGGGCCTCCTGCTCGTGGGACTAATCTGCTGGCCCTCTCCCTACACATGGAGAGTAGCTTAAGCTGTGCACTGGAGTGAACAGTGGTATCAAATGGAAAAAGAGGTCCCTTAGGAGGGCAGTTTTAAATCCTTTTCTAGTTGCAAGCTCTGTTCTTTCGCATACCTAGTATTGCCTACCTAACCCTTCCCCTTAAAGCTGGGGTTGGATAAGAAATTTGGCAGCAGTTTCTGTGTGAGCTGGGATTTGCAGCTCATTTGCTAGTATGCTGAGTTGATCTTCAAAGGCTGACTGCTCTCAGATTGCATTAGCTCTTGTGGCTGTCAGAGAAGAAGCTAAAAGCAGACACGTCCTGACTGCTGGACCTACAGTTTCATTTTTAAAACTTGTAGGATAAAAAGCACAATGAAATTTCTGCTCTGCTATCAGAGGGCTAAAGATACACTTCTGCTGGTTTGACTACAACTAAGGGGATGGTCAGAGAGCACAGCATCACAGAAGGGTTTGTCTGCTTTCTCTGCACAAGCTCTTGTATAAGGAGTGTCTCAGCTCTGCTAAGAACGACTGTATCTCTGTCCCTGGTGAAGCCATGGGTAGAATCATGCTCAGCCCCTCTGCATGTACTAAGGTGACATTCAGCTCCCTGCTGCAAGTGCCTCTCTGCAAACACAGTTTGTTTTCTTCATTTTCCACAGGTTTTGGATTACCTGTTTGCACATGGACAGCTTTGTGAGAAGGGCTTTGATCCACTTCTTGTTGAAGCAGCTTTGGAAATGCACCAATGTTCAGAGGAGAAGGTGAGGGTGCAGTGTGTGCAGGAATAGAAAAATGTGCCATGACAGGGAATTCCAGCAGCAGTTCCTCTGGCTGATGTAATTCTGGCTTTCGTGGTACTACTGCCTTGTTTCCAAAACTGACTGCCAAAGGACATGTTTGTGTTGATAAAGCTAAAAATCGTTAAAGCATTAGAATTTGTCTGTGCCATTCTGTTAGTCTCATTTGCATCTGTTTTTATGGGGACAGGATTTTTTTAAGACCCTGCTTATTGTGCTCATATTGTTTTGAATGCCCAGAGTTCTGTTGTGGGCGTGGTGATTGGTACAGATACAGTTAACTTCAGCAGCAGCAAATTGTCTTTCCAACCTTGCCAGCCTGCCCTGGCTGTGAATTTTCTCCCTTACACAAATCCATCTGCCTGGCTGCTCAGCAAATTGGGTTAGGGCTTGCTCTGAAAGAAGCTAGAAAATTCATGTTTTGGGGTCTGATTCATTGTCTGGCTGCTTTACCAGCACCAAAAGTACAGCAGGAGTGTGTAGCAAGGACAGAGGACAGGAGGATCTTTTAAAGTCTGCCAGCCTATTGTGTGACAGGTTATTACATGAAGTCTTTAAAGGTACAACCCAACCCCCTCATAGTTAGGCCTTCCTGCATTTCTTGGACAAGTGATAATCTTGTAAACAGAGCAATAGCAGTACGAGGATGGAAAGTAACTGAGTTTGAGAAACCCATTTGCTATTGGCTCAGCCCCAGAATTGGAAATGGCTAATCTCCTGATGGCCCATTTCAACCTGCTTGCTTGTTTGGGATTTTTCCTTCCCCTGGAGTGGAGCAAATGCACTGTAAATGGCAGAAGGTTCATAAAAATTATGAGCTGACTCACTTATTGCCATTTTATTTTTCAAAGCTCAGGGAGGAGTTAGAGTTTATGTTGGAAATATCATATGTACACGGTGGAATTTGTGCTAATCCTCCAAGTTTGCCCTAGATCTGAGAAGCCAGTTGATGGCAAGGGCTGTTCCCGAAGTCCAAGTAACTTTATAAAAAAATCAGGTGCAGCAGGAGCTGCTGGATGGAGTAGCTGGGTGCCATTAATCAGTGTGTTTGGGGTCCCACATTGGCCCAGGCTGATAAATATCTTGTGTGAGAGAGACACCCCACAGACAGAGATTTGGTGCCCTGGTTTGGAACTGAAGGATGGTAAACAGAAGGGACTGAGGGTCCCTGAGCTCTGGTGGCTCTGGGGTGAGCAGAATTTCTCCCAACAGAGCTAGAATGGGCTGTGCTTGGGGAGGAGGAATCCACAATCATGGCATGCCCAGCTGCTGAAGACAGACTCTGTGCTAAACCTCCACCCAACACTGATCCATTGCTTTTCTCTTGCAAATAACAGGCTGTCTGTCTTTCAGATCACAGAACTTCTTCAATTAATGAGTCAATTTAAAGAAATGGGCTTTGAACTAAAAGACATTAAGGAGGTCTTATTATTACACAACAACGATCAACACAATGCTTTGGAAGATCTAATGGCCCGTGCAGGAGCCAGCTGAAGACACATTCCGGGATTCTTGGCGTGCAACAGAGCAGGACGAGCCCCGCCACCTTCGCATCCAGTGTGACTTGCTCTCAATCGGAAGGAGTCCGGCTTTTTGCATACAAGGGAGAGTGACTGAGCAAGCCTGCCTGCGTTCATCACTCCAGCATTTCTCTTTCCACTGAGGGCCAGCTTTCATTCTTAAATTAAATTTTAAAGTGCCCTTTCCTAAGTTTCCTTCTTCCAGCTTGGCCACGGAAAGTTGGGACTGCCTAGTCTCAACAGGAATTGTACATAGGTAGAGATGGAGTGGTTCCCTCCTCATTGTTGCACTGGAGTTGGACAGAAGAATATTAAGTTGGTTCTGCAACTAGGATGCTTTGGTTCTTTAAAGCTGCTTTCATGGTGTCTTGTCTGCTTGTACTGAATTACTTGACTGTGTCACAGTCCAGATTACCTGGTTAAATTTGACCTTAGTGCAATGGAGTTTTGTTTTTTGGTTGAAAGTTAGTCTGTAATTTAGTAAAACACTGGTTCAGAAACTGTCACTATGCATACAGAGAGAATCTTATTTTGTCCTCTTGGTTTTTGTTTTTTACCTATGCATCCAACAGTTCTGCCAGACATGAGTGTCCAATGCTGAGTGGTAAGTTCCCTTGAAGCAGGTAAGCTGTGAACTTGACCTAGACCTGAAACTTGTGTTGGTTCTTGAACCTTGAAGGCAGAGAGCTGGGGCTTAGTATTTTTAATCCCCTGGGCTTGTAGGATATTTAAGACAATGCCCTGCTAGAGAGTCAGTTATCTTTTTGTTTTAAATAATATACAGTGTGATGCAGGAGGTTTCTTTCGAGCACTTTCTTTAAAACAAATATACTCACTGCATTAGTTCCATTTTTCACACTGCTATAGAATTACATAATAATAACATCTAGTACTACAAATCAGGTTTGGGGTTGTTTTTGATAGTTCAAAGTATTACGTTGTACATTGATCAAGTTCTAAATACATGAAATATCAGCAGTCTTGAGGAATCTCAAATTTGCTAAATATTTTGATTCTGCAGAAGAACGACTAATAAAACCCTGAAATATAACTCCCAGTGTCATGGTTCCCATCTCTCATGCTCTTTGGCTTCAGCAGACAACAAACTTGCTGGATCCTGCCCACCCAGGTGCTGCCAACTCCTGTGGGCACGTGTGGGCACTGTTGGGCTGAACAACCAGAGGTCTGTGGGCTGCAGCTGCAGTGGTGGAAGGTGCTGTGCTTCTCTGGCTTATTTTTATTTTGTGGGAAACCCCCAGCCTAGGGATCCAAACTCACATTAGAGCCTGGAGCCTAATGTGAGCCATTAGAGCATTGGACTGCTGGAGGGCAAAATGTCTCAGTTCATTGCATCAGTGTAGGTTTTTCAGTAGGAGGTTTCAGCTCATCTCAACTCTAAAAGGGATGGCATTTGTCTCCATTATGTTGTTAACTTTCTATGACCAAAACATCGAATTTGGGCTCAGTATGCACTCCTGAAATTCTCTCTGGGGTACCCAACTGTGTGAATTACATACATTTACTTAAAATGATGCAAGAGAGGGATCTGCTGTCAAGTGTCATCGGGATGTGGAGAGGGATGAGGATGAGTAGGGCAGGTTGCCTTGCACATACCCCAGTGTTGATCTTCACCATTTTCTAGTGGTGGGAGCTGAAATAAAGCTTGTCTAAGAAGGACATTCAGCAGCTGGTAGGACAGCAACTGCTGCCTCTGTGAGTGCAGGTAATGCCCAGCTTTTCTTCCTTCTCAGGTAAGAAATGCAACAGTGAAGTGAGGAAATGGGGTTCCTGATTAATTGGAAAACCTTGGAAACAAAATTCAAACTGTTATACCATTACTGCTGAGAGCGTTCGGTTGTGTTGTTTGTTCTGGTTTTCTCAAAAATGCTACCCCAGTGAGTCCCTGTCTGGTACCAGACCAGAAAGGGCAAAAAGTCTTTGCCAGCAAAGAAACATTTAGACCAAACTTCTGAATAAAATAATCTCTGATTATATTACTGTGCATTGTTTTTTCACAGTTCCCCTCCAAGGTCTGGTTCTTAACCCCATAGATTAACCACTCTGCTTTTGGAGCTCTTGTGGAGGTGAGAGCAGGGAGGTGAAGATGGGAAGTGGCACCTGTGAAGATGCAAGGTCTTACATCAGAGAGCCATGGCCATCTGGACGTACCCTGCTTTGGCAGTGATGTTTCTGGATTTAAATCCTTGGGTGGCTGAAGGCATGAAGTGTATTCCTGCATTGGCGTCTCAGAGAAGAAAATGCCACAGAGTGAAGGGTTTAAGAGGGTACCTTAGAAAAGAGGATTTGCTGAATGAATGTGTAACAAGAGATCCAATGTGACCAGAGTTCAATGTTCAGGGTGCTGTGCAGCACTTGTTAATTTGGTACTGTTTTGTCCAAGCACAGTTCATTGTGGATGTGGGGAGGTCCTGCTGGTTGGAGCAAGGCTGGGCTCTGCCCTGCTGCTGGCTGGTGGGAAGATTGGCTGCACCCCTGGACACTTTTCCTTAGGCTGTCAGGTCACTTTGATTCATGTCCCTGCTGCACCGTTGTCAGAGGGTCTGAGGTCTGTTTCCCTGGGTGGGAAGGCTGGTGAGACATCTAACCTGGTGGTAGTGCTTTCAGCAAGAGCACCTTCAAGCTGCCTCCTGCTGGTTCTCGACAGCAGCAGCCTGGAAAGGGCTCTGCTACTGTAGAGCCATCCTTCACTCCCATGGCAGCCGAGGGCTCCTGATCCTGCAGTTGGGCGGTGGGAGGGGCAGCTGCCCAAGTGCCCCAGGCCTTTTTTTGCCCGGCCTCGTGGCTCTTGCCCCGGATCTGCTGGAGCAGAGAGCCCGTGTCAACAGCTTTCTGTGGCTGCTCTCCAAACCAGGAAGCGTCATTCTGGCTGTAGGTCAGGGCTTCTGAAACGCTCCACACCAACAACCCCTGTGAGAAGGGGAGCTTGTACAGATCCCCAGTTCCACTTAATCTTTTGCAGTCAGTCAAATGGGCATTTTGATCATGTTTACCTAAAATGATTTTTACTACAGTTCTGTAGCAAATTGAATTTTATTTTAAATTCTGTCAACTATTGAAATAAAGTATCAAGCCTCTGCTAATAAGCATTAATAGTCATTGTTGCATCTGAATACAAAAGTTTTAGTTGTTGATTGTACATGGCCAAGTTCTCTAAATCTCTTCGATTGCTTTTATGACACTTAAACATGTATTCATCAACTTGAAGTGAAAACCTTTTGTAGCAGTTGTCAGTGAACTATCAAACAGTAGGAAGGGGATAACACTTTAAATGTTGATTTAGCACATTTTCATACAAGAATTAAAGCAGCAACTAGGTAATAAACCTCAAAGGGGAGACAAAATTTCTACCATTTCTGACGACAGCTTGATAGTTTCTGTTGCATATGAGGAACCTGTTGGTATCTTTGGGGTGGGCAGCACTTCAAGCATGACCATGTTATGGCCAAGGATGGGCTGATTTTCACAGCCAGGTGCTTTATTTTTTTATTTTGGTCAAGTCTCACCTTCAGTAGAGAAAAAAAATTTGGAGTACAGACATAATATATTTAAGAAGCTATAGTCATGTGGATTGGCTGGATAACCCATTTAAAAAAAAGATTGCATCAGACCTTGAAAAATGGTGTGTGGTTGTTGTTTTGAGTGCTTGTTGTTTCTCAGTGTTCCTGGCTGTTCCTCAAGGGAGCAAATAGTTCCTGCTCTGGGAATTGATGCTGGGGATCAGATCTGCCAGAGAGACTTGCTTTTTCACAGTAGATAAATGGGATTCACAGGTGGCTCCAGTCTGGCAGCTGACTTAACTTGCATCTCTTCTGTTCACAGAAATTTGTGGTCACTCACCTGTTATGACACAACTGTGCCTGCAGATACTGAGGTTAGGACATGGCACTGCAGGTTATGCAAATGATTCTTGTGTGTTGCTTAGGAATGTCCAGCTTCTGTAAGACGCTCAAAATTCCTGTGAACATACTTTGCTCACCTGCTTTTTAAAAACCTGAAAGAGCAATCAACCAATACTCGTCTCCCAAAGGTCATAGTACATGGAGGGAAAATTCTCCTCCCTTGCACTGTTTCTGACTGGGCATCGTTTTCCTGTAACCTGTGCACACATCCTAGTTCGACCTCTTCCCTAGACTTGCCAAACTCCTCAGCTGCTCCCTGACAGCAGTGTTTGCTGCATGCTCACTGAGAATGTGCTGAGAAAACTAAGTGCTCACATCTAAATTACGGTATCAGTAGGACTACCCAGCTGCTTCCTATTCCTCTCACCTTACTCACAGGAAAGCTCTCCCTGGCCCCAGGAAGTGGAGGGAATTGCTGGTTTTAAACACGTGCTCCTCCCTGTGTGGTTTCAGCAGAGTGCTGATGTCCCACTGCCTTACAGCTCTCTGGTGGCTGTTGGGCATCGCTGCTCTGTGCCATGCAGAAATACCGAGTCTTGCTCCTGGATGCGTCCGTCATCTCTCTGGATGAGGGACGCTTCTGATCCAGGTTCAAGTGTGACTTGCTGCTGGCCTGTGACCAGGACACAGGAACCATTTTGAGAGCCATAACCTCAGACCCCAGAGAAACCCAGTCTCAGTTGCAAGATGGAGACTAACCAGTGCTAAAAACAACCCAAGAGTCAGGGCAGTGATGTGAGATTTGCTTCTGTTTCCCCAGGCCTGCACTGGGTGACATTCCTGGGAGTGTTTGCACCAAATATGCATCCCAGAGTGGCCCTGCGATTACTGTCTTGCTGCTCAGCCCACCACCCTGGGCTCCTCTGGGAGGCTGTGCAGGCAGGCAGCAAAACCCACAGCTGGTCAGACAGCTGTGTTCCATTCCCCTTGGCATTTCTGGCTACTGAGCAGGCTTTGAATGAGCTACCACAGGCATTACTGAGGAGACACAGAGATGGATGAATGTGCTGCAACAGCCGTAATTTTGGAGTGGGAGCGCTCACACAGCATGTTGTCAGCAAGCATGTCTCAAGGTCACTTGTGCCTTCAAAACAAGTGGACTGGCTTTGTGGTTCAGATGTGATGCATGCAGCACGAGGGCTTCTGCAGGGCTCTAGCTGATGGCTCTGTAGCTCTTGATTCAAATACCAGTTTCACATAACAGTGCTGTCAGCAGCTTCTGGAAGCCCAGTGCCTCCAAGCAGACCCCCTTTTCATGTGAGAAATCTGTTCAGCTTTGCTCAGTGTAGGCATTAGATGTGGTGTGCAGCAGGTACAGCTGCCTGGAGTCTTCCTCTGGGCAGCAGCATGAAACCTATGTGCTTATAAATATGCCAGATGGAATCTTTGGTATGAAGTCCCCGCTAAACCACTCCTTACCCATAACTTAAAGCCACCTCTTTCAGGGCTCGGGAGGATTCATCCCAAGAACTAATTCAACAGTAATTCCTTCTTCTGAAACTGACGACACTTCACACCCTGCCTTGACTTCCAAACTTAAGGCCCAGTCACATTAGTGTAACAACCCTGGATCCTCTCCCTTTCCTGGCTTCTCTTTGCAAAGACTTTTCTGGGTAGCTTTTGTGCATTTCTGTTCAGATCTGTATTTGGCTTCAAAGTTGTTTCCCTTACTTGACCACACAGAATTGCCTTTAACATGTGAGAAGCTGCTATGATACATGAACATGACTTGCCTGCTGCTTGGTGAGATATTTAAAGGCTGCGGAATTGTTACTATTCAGAATGTGGCTCACTGGTATTAATGAAATACAAAGCTTATGGTGCCAATTAGTCATCTCTCATTTACTCAGAATTCTCTCCATCCTTACATAAAGCACACACTAATTACAAACATCAAACCAAAAGTTATCCTCTACCACCCACACTCTGCAGCACTAAGTGTAGCAAAGTGCTGGCTGGGGTTTCCTTTAGCTGCTCCAGTGCATGTGGAAGCAAAGAAGGTCTAAACTGGTGAAGGTGTTTGCAGTGACGTGTCAGTGCCCTGGGAGGCTAAACAGAGCTGAAGCTGGGCTCGCATCACTTGGACACACTTTGACTTCAGCACCAAGATTTCATCCAGCATGGTCATGAAATTCTGGAAATCCTGGTGAGAAAGGCACAAGGAAACAGTAGGGAACAGTATCAGCAGGCTGGAGAAAATCAGCGTATTTTTTACACTGCAGCAGAACATAAAAGCATTCTGCAGACTAGTAGATTAAATCTGCATTTCCTTAGTTAAAGTCACAACCCTCATAGACAAAGGTCAGTGCCTCTAAATACCAAGGTTCACTGACTCTGGTAGTTTTATCTATTGGTGAAATTACAGCCTATATAATGGCTTAAAAATATATAAAGCAGCTGTTGTCACTTTTCTACTCTGGTTAGCTTTTCAAAGGTTTGGTACCGGGACTGGTTACCCAATTTTACCATGTACTGAACTCTGTTCCTGACAACTCGCATGCTGGATTTATCAATTACGAAAATAAATGGTGAGTTAGGCCACTATGGATCAGACATAATGGCCCAATTTTGAGAGAGGCAAGGGATTTATTTCCCATTAGGTCATGGGGCCATGGCTGCAGGTCTGCCATGAGCAATACCAGCACTGTACCAATGCTGTATCCAATACCATATCCACAATACCAGACTGTATCCAGCCTCAGCCCAGGGAACTCTACCTTCCATAGCCACATGGATAAAAACCAGTATGGAACTGTGATTAAAACTGAAATGGATTTTTAATCCTTTTTTAAGTAGGGCTTGTATTAATAAGGGAGCACTTGGAAGTGCTCTGCTCTCCAGCTGAGAGTAGTTTGGTGCCTTTGTTCATAGGTCTGTGCCTGAGAAGCTGGAAGGTGTCAGCATCCTCAGGGCTGGGAAATTCAACTGCTGTGCATGAAAATCAATCATGCAGAAGCCCATTTGGCAGTACTCCAGCTGTATCTCCTGCACTGTATCTCTGTCCTGCGGGGAAATCAGGATAGTGATGAAGACTAGCCCAGCTGCTGTGCATATTTTTCTTAAACACTTTAAATATTGGTTTGTTCACTGTGTGGCTGGTCTTGGCAGGAGTTTCTCCTGCAGCCAAAGTTTTGTGGCTGGAGAAGTTGAAACCATCTGAAAATGGAAGGAGAGAAGCTGATACATGAAGCCCAGGCACATTTTTCATTACCCAAAAAAAGGTCATGCTGTGAAATAAAACTACAGGATATGTTATTCACACATTGCTGGGAGGCCTGGCAAGCTTGTCAGAATTCTGCTAGCCAGAAAATAACTGCTTGCTGCAAGGGGCAAATAAATCTGTGAGAAGAGCTAATGTGCAGTGAGCAACAGACTTATGAAGAACAATCTCAGAAGATTAAAAAAAATAAGAAGATGAAAGATAGCTTTGTTTCACTGCACTGTCTGCCACAAAACTAATACAGTTTATGTCTCCTGTGCTGCTTTGTGAGCTGTATGTTATCCGTAAAACACAATATGCAGCTCGAAATCACAGTGAATAAGCCACATGGTGGCCCCAGTCTGAAGTCCCTGAGGGAAGAGTCCCTGTACTTCAGATCTGAACTGTGACAAGAATTGAAATGGTTTGGTAATGCAATGCAGCAATGGGGCTTGGCTTTACTGAGAAGGTGAGGGAACTGGGAAGGCAGGAGATCTCAATGGAAAATGTTCACAGTCTGGATTTTCACATAGCTGTAACATGCATCTGTTGGGATGGAGGAGAAACAGAGAAGTGGGATTGCCTATCCTAGCTAGCAGGGGGGCCATGCAGGTGCCGGTCTTTAGGTCTACTGTCATCTGAGGCAAACACAAGGCAAAAAACACTCGAGCATGTGAGGCACAAGCCACAGCAGTCAGAACACTGGAGTAAGTGAGGCCTGGGTTGTTGGCACACTTGCAGTGTGATAGGCAAAGAGGCTCCCAGAGGGAAGACCCAAATGCCACCAGTCTCCTGCCCTAGGGGTGTGCTCTGTTCTGTGGTATTGGCTTACTTGTTTCAGCCTGCAAGAACTAAAACATCACAGGGACAGATGGCTTGTCTGGTACAGTCTGCTTCATGATGCGAGATAAGGGAAGGCTCTCTTATCAGAGACAAGGGCTTCAGGGCTGGCCTATCCGTCTCCTGCTCCCCAAGGGCCTGTCAGAGTGTCGACTGGCAGACACAACAGGCACTGAAAATGAGAAGCCTCTCCCTTGGAGAAGGGATTGAACTGACAAAGAACATCACACCACCAATTCAAGCTAATAATCCTTAAGACTAATTTATGCATTAAATTAATGCATAAAACCATCATCTGAAACACTTACCATTGCTGACATCTGATTTATCAAGCACTCTTCTTTGAAGCACAGGCGTGCCATTTCATCCAGGTGCTGCCAATGAGCATGAATTACAGTCTGTCTGATTGACAAAAAACACACACACTGGTTACACAGCCTGCAGTGTAATCACTGCTTGTAATCACAGCTGGCCTCAATAAACCTTCAAGAAAGAGGAATACCCCAGAGGAAGCGTGTGTCCCTGGCACTCAGGAAGGGCACATCAGTGCTCTGTGAAGTGCAGTGGACTGCACTGGTTAAGGCTTCAGGATAAACTGGGTGACTGAGGGCTGCTCACAGAGGAGTAACCACAGCCCATCCTTAGCACAGGCAGCACACAACAACTTACTGTAGGAGAACCAAGGAGCACAACAATTGTCTAATTAACTGGTGAAATGGCTTATAACCATGAGTCTGTAAGTAATTTCAGTGAGAAACAGGCCGAGCAGGAACACAGTGCTGCTGTTGATTCCTCTGAGCAAGTTTCACTGACCAAGAATGTATTTTCAGTCAAGGGAATGCAGTCCAGTCCCTGGGAGCTGACAACAGCAGCTCAGAGTACTCAAAAACTGTATTTATATTTACATCTTCAGTGACTGCCCAGTTGCTCTAGCAGCTTCTCTTTTCATTGATGGAACAGCTATAACCTGATTCTTGATGGAAGTTTTTGATATATTTTAGGTACTTTACAGCTTATAGTAAGTAAGTTAATTACTGAGAACTGCAGTTGGTATTACAATATTTATTCCTCTAGCATTATCCTAGAAACTCTAATAGAATAATTGTCTTCTTGTGAGATTCTAAAATATCACTAAATAACAAGCAACCATGTATTTTTAAGATAATTACTATAAATTATGATTAATCTTATTATTTAATAGAACAATTAACCATTTGTTTTTGAAGTACATATGAGTATGACATACGAATAAAGGCAAATGTATCACAGGTCCAGAATTTCTAAGATTCACTACAAACTTCATGATGAACAAGACTTACTGTGCCTTTTCTAGGGCTTCCCTCTGCCATTTCCCCATCTCTGATGCAGCACTTGGAGAGCTGCTGCTGGAAATGTGTGAGGGGCACTTTGCATTTGCTACTGGCTTATTATCTTTGGTTGCAAATCCTTCATCTGCACCAAAAGTCTCTTGTGTAAAAATACTCTGCTTTAACTTGGTTTTTAGCAACCCTGTTTCCTCATTGCTGAATGATGACTTGGCAGGGTCTTCAGAATGGCTGAGGTCCTCATTCCTCAGACCTGGCTTGGGCTGCAGCAGCAGGCTGCTCTCTTGACAGGGGGACTGGGCTGCATAGCTCTTTTCAGGTATTTCAGCATTTATTTCCTCAGCACGAGACCTTTGACTTGAGTCAGACTTCTCTGAATTACCAGCATTGTTTTGCTGGTTAACATCAGCACCACACCATCTGCCTCCCGAGTGTTCTTTGTAGGGGGAGTCACTGCAAAGCCCCCCACCCTCTCTCTCTGGCCTGGGGACTGCAGATCCAGCTGCGGATCCAGCTGTGGATCCAGCTGCAGATGTTTCTGTCAGGTCATGCCCAACAAACAAACTGTGCTGGACTCCCTGCTTGGACAAATTAAATCCCAGGTGGCAGCAGCATGGCTTCACACGGCCGCAGGCAGGTGGGAGCCGTTTGTGTGAGGCTTGAGGGGAGCCCAGAAGGGCACAGAGCCTTCCCCCAAGGCAGGTCTGCTCCCCTAGTTCCAGCATGCTGTCGGTCAGAGATCTGCTCCTGGTGCACTGCCAACCCTTGTCCTCAAGCCTGCTCTGGGTGTCACTGTCTGGCACCTGCTTCTTGCGGGGGGGTTTCTCCTGGTTGGAAGATGCTTTCTCTGTTTCAGTTGTGTCCTCACCATCAAGAGGGGACACCAGGAGAGGGGCCATGACTTCAGAAGTGAATTCTGAGGAACAACTGGAAGAAACACAGTGGTTAACTCCATTTTTTTGAGCTTTCCATTTTACACCTCCTGCAAGGGCAGCCTTTTTATCCAAAGTGGATTCTTCCTTCTCCTCATGCTGGATATCAATCTCTTTGCACTCTGGAGTTCCTGATTTCAGTACAGGAGATACATATGGGTTTGAAGCATCCTTTTCTGGAGTTAAGGTGGCTTCACTGGAGTAAACGAGACATCTGTGTTTGGACTTGTACTCTTTGTGATCAGCTAGGAAATCCTTGCCATTTCCCCAGCTGCAAGCAGGACCTTCCTGCAGGAAGTAAGGTTTTTCTGCAGTATTACTTGGAGAGGATTCAACAGCTAAGTCATAGCTCCAGTCTGCAGTAGTATTGCTGCAGCCTGCACTTTTAATGGATTCCTCTGCCTTTGGGCTACCCTCAATACAATCCCAGCTGTCATCTAATCCATGATCTTGCACAGGTATTGCATATTTAAAAAATAAATCCTGTTGCTTTTGACCTTTTTGCTCTTCTTTGGTTCCTTGTTCTCTTTCATGAAGGAAAAATGAATGTTGACTGCATTTGTTGTTATTTCCTCTTTTCAAGCTCTTTTGACTACAAACAGGTGAGAAAGAATCCTCACTGAAATCACTGTCATCCAGATCTTCCAGCTGCATCACCTCTTTGCTCTGCACTTCAGTTGGAGTAAGGCTCAGCTCCTGCTTCACTTGAATCTCCTCAGGCTTGTACTGCATTAAAAACCTCTCAAGGGGTTGATAGTTCAATTTTTGCTTTAGAATAGGGGGCTGCTGAAACTGCTGGTGATAAAGACGTAAATGCTCTTCCCTTTCCTTCTGAAATGGAGGCAGATATGTCCAGGGTTCAACAGACTGTTTAGCAAAACTATTTCCCCATTCCTGTTCACTGTCTGAGGACAGATTTCCATCTCCAAAGGAATGATCATCTCTATGATCAAGCTGTTTCTGAACAGGTTGCACTGTCTGGTCTTTAAGACACTGGACAGGTGTTCTGTTTTGTGTATACTTGTCTTGCTGGCCACTCTCTTTTGTTTCTGCTGTGGCAATGAAATCCTTCACCTTTTCAGAGTGGGGGGATAGATCATAATTTTTCTTCTTCAGGGGATGTGTTATCCGTAGGACTCCCTTAACTGGGGTGGTGTGGTGGAAGCAGGGAGTGCTGGTATTTCCTTTGTAGGCATGTTCTTTGCCAATTCCCTTGGGGGTAGAGGTAAGAGGGACGCCAGGTGGCTGGAGTGCTGCAGGATATGCCTTTGGTTTTCTAGCACCTAAGGGACGCTGTAGGCCTAGCTTTGCTTTCTTTGGAGAGCTCTTTTCCCCTGGTGGCAGAGAGGGAGTACTTTGGACACGTTTTGGAGATATATTTCCACCTCTGCGACGCCTTTTTGTGACAGGAGTAGAACATTTAATCCCTTTCTTCAGCTCTTTGACCCTGTAAAAAAGAGGCTGGATTTAGAAGATGTCATGCTTTCAGATAAATAACAGCATCTTCAGAAAAAATCAATGCTTTCACATACTAAGACTAAATATTGAATTCAACATCACGGGTTTTTTCTGCCTGTGATCCTCAAAGGTATCAAAATCCCTCTGCCAAAATGTCTGGACTTCTGGAAAAATCTATAGCAGTCTTTTTAAGTGCTTCCTTGAGCAGTGCTTAGCAGGTCAAGTGAGTGCAAATGGCCGGTATTTCTACATGTTATAATCCATCAGAACAAGCTGGTATTCTCCACAGAACATCACAGAGTCCCACAAGGCTCAAGCAGGACGTTTGGAGTAGTTGCAGTGGGGCTCCTTAGCTCAGGTGATGTGTACAGGGCTGCACTGCTCCTGGATCAGACTCAGCAGTGCAACAGTGAAGAGCTGATTAACTGGTATCACCCTACCACCTGACCCTCAGCTGTGCCCTTTGCTCCTCTTGTGCCTCAAATTATCTCTTGTCTTTTTAAGACCAGCATTGCACAGACTGTAATTTACTTCTTGCTCTGTAGGAGGGAGGGTGAAGGACTTGCACACATTCTAAGTAGAATCACAATACAAAAATAAACCAGAACTTTTGATTGCCAAGGTCAGTAATCCTGCAGTTACAGGACACACAGTGGTATTTTCATCACTGAAAGTGGTCATCAGAAAGTACTTACAAAACCCAAAAATCTTAAGACAAAATATAATAGTTGGAATAGGTAACAATTTTATAGCTTTGTAAAGATTCTGTTTATTGTCTAAACCGAGATTTTCAATACAAATAAAATAAAATGTAATGCAAAGATCACACATGACTTTTTACTTTGTGATTTTTATCCTGGCAAGACTGAGTTTTACCTCCTACCTGTCAGCATATCGCAGAGTGTTCAGGGTGTGCTCTGTAGCTATGTGGCTTGGTGAAACATTGGCTATCATACATGTCTTGGAATTGCCAATGAAAGAGTCCTTTAGCACCTGAGTTCAAAAGAAAAAAAATTTGGTTCTTAGCAGTTCATGTCCCTTGCACATCCTGTAAATTAGGAATGTTTACAGAACAAATTCAACATGAGGTACTGTCTTTTTTTTTTTGATAAATGTAGTCCTCTTGTTTCAGTTTTTATTGCCTTTATTTGTTTACAGTTTAAAATGAATACAGGTATTAATTATGGCTCTAAACAAGCCCTTATTCCAGATGCTTCAAGGGTGCCAAGGAATAAAGCACGCCTATGGTTTGAGGAATAAAGCAGATGTTACAGCTGAAGTCAAGAAATATTGATGAAAAGTCCCAGGACAGTAACTGAATAGAAGATGCAGGATTGGTTTCAGACTGAGGGGAGATGGATGGTAACTCTGTATGACTCTGGAAGGTGGTGTTTGGGTGTTGGGTGTTGGGTGTTTCAGCTTTTGGCTTCTTTCTTTTTTTCCCATGCCAGTCCCCACTGTTAGCTGGAGGAAATTGGCAGTTGGCTTTAATTCTGTGATTACCTTTAAAATTAAAATTTACAAAAGTTATGTGTTTTCTCTCTTCCTCAAGAGAAGAAGTAGTTACTGAACTATGCCATCTATTTATTTTTTATTTGCTTTTTTTGCTTATTTTTGTCCTCAGCAGGGAAACCTCTCCTCTTGCCTTTCTGCTCACTCTACCTGAGTTAATTTGCTTTGCCGGAAAGGAGTATGCGTGTGCTCCTGATCCAACGCCCGAATGCATTCCTTTAGCTAACAAAAGAAAGAAAAAACAGAAGGGAAAAATAGATCAGTCATGCACTGGCAAGGAACTGAACCACATCAAACCAAACCTACCCAGGTCCTGTGTCACCTTTGACTCCTTCTATGTGTTGTCCCTTACAAAGTCAATTTGTGCCCTGCCTGATAGCTCCATGGGCTACACCAAATGCTAGAAGCCGGGTAAGCACACGCATTTGGCACACATAGAGCTCCACAGAGCTGCTGCCTGCACCACAGCTAGCTAGTCTGAAGGCAGACTGGATGCAGCCTAGACTTGCTGCAGCTTGCAGGGCAGGTGTATCCACAGGATAGAGCTTTTTGAGCTACATCTCTTATTTTCTTTCTTCTGGGGACAGTAGATTACAGTATTGTCATGGTGATACTGCCATCAAGCATTTACAGCCTTTCTACATTCTACACTCCCATTGAAAATGACACTTACTTGTCACTTTTACAGCATTTTATTAAAAATTGCAACAAGAGATCAAACTATTATAATTCTTTGGTCTGGCTCTCATAGTTGCAGTGTCTCAAAGTCTTCCACTTGAAAACACAAATATTCAAACCAGCAGCAGACTTCAAATCTCATGGGTTTAAAGGTATGAAGAGAGTGTTATGATCATTGAGGCCAGAGCTAGGTTTTACAGGCTGCAGCTTATGAACATTTATCCAAAGATGCTTTTGATATTTAATTCAGTCACTACTTGTAGAGTGTCCAGGTATCTTCTTAGTTTCACACAATATCAAAAACATACAGACTCTGATTTTACAGTTTCTTTTAAAAGAGTTTCATGGGCTTACACTCAGGGTTCTCTGGAATTACAGAATTGTTTAGGCAGGAGAAGACCTTCAAGATCAGACTTCTTTCTATTCCGGTCCCAGCTCCCCATGACACTCAAGTTATTCACCAGCAAGTACTCAAAAAAGCATGAAGTACAGAAACACATTCACTTCACAGGCTACCTCCCAGCAGAAATACTCATATTCCAATGCAGGAAAAGCCTCTGTGCAAAAGAGCATCTACATTCCCAAAGCAGAGCAAGTCATCTCCTATTTACAGCATACTAAGAGGTACAGTTGTGTGCACTGACTTCTGCACTGCTGGCTCATACCCAGGAACCTGTATCACCTTCAGCCTCACTTAGAGAAGCCCTCAGTCACCACTGAGCTTCCCTTTTTTGCATTAAAGGAGGTGCAAACAGCATTTACACTTACAGCCACTTCTGCTTTATCTTAGATGGCATTTTTCTGCTCCTTTGTCCCTCTTCACCTAATTGTGGGCACTTATAAAGATAGTTTGCCTTAGGAGTGCATTTCTTCCTGTTTCTTCTTCCCCACACATAAATTGCTAGTTTTTATGCTCTCAAGTCCTTTATTCCTGATTTGAAAGAGAAGCCTGAGTTTAAGTGGTAAAAATAACTGGCAGGAACAGATGTGCTTTTATGAAACAAACACAGCAATTCTAAGCCAGTATTCTTTAGAAGGGACAAAACCTTCTATATAAAATATGGGATACTTATTATACTACACCTAACATTCTCCATGCTATGTTTATCTGTTTGGCAGTAAGAATGGATTAAAAATACTTAATTTTCATAGGGATATCTCTTCATTCTTAAATTGTTTTTCTGTCATGAGACAAATCAAACTGAACACACTTAGTTCAGTTCACCTTGGTTATTTTTTAGTCTCCATGGAATACATATATACATTATTCTGACGTTCATTTTAATCCTAAAACACATGCTAGTAATTAAATACAAAACCTTCCCCAGACATAATAGTAGCTTACTGCCAAAAGACTTTGGTTTATTTCTGCTCCTTCCATTTTCGTTTGTCGATCCGTGTCTCTGGCATCAGCTGCCCTTTCACTGCCAGCCAAGTCAATGAATGATATCCTAGAAAAAAACAAAGTTGCATTTATCTTAGGGGCTTTTTTCCCTCTTCTTTTTTTCTTGATTAAATCAGCAGGCTGCAACACATGGCATCAGAAGAGTGATTAGAAATGACTACTTTTGAGCAACAAGAAACATCCACTGGAAATATCTGAGATCCCAAAATAAGCATGGCAACAGGAACAATGCCAGAGCATCTTAACATTAAATAATAGAAAGTGTAGCTATATGTGATGACAGTGCTCCACAGCTCAATGGATAAGCTGTGTAAAGTGCAACACATAATTCTCTCCAGAAGCTACTGTGTTTGTAGCTTCCTAAGAACATAGTTAAAAGAAATTGTAAGTTTCCTGATTTCTCTTTCCAAGTAAAACAGATAACTGCCATGTCAAATGGGAATTTGGGACAACAGGAACAGAAATTTCCAGTGTAGCAAGTAATACACTGAGCTTTCGTGATCCCTGTAGTTTCTTTCCACAAAACTCCATTATTCCCTTTCACACTCCCTAGCTCTGGGTGCCAGCTGCTACACTGACTGTTGCACTGTATCTTTGTCTTTGTCCTTCCTCTTTTTCTGCAAGAGCCCTGACTTCTTTTATAGGCACATCTTGGCACTCTTTCCTCGGTTCAGTTCCACCTCCCTTTCAGACACACAAAACTCCCCCAGTCCAGATGCCACACCTACATAACCTCTATACTTTCATTTCTAAGCCTGCCTGTTCTGTCTTTTCCTCTCTTCAGTGTTTGTGGCTCTCCCGTTTTGCCTTGTGTTCAAAATTACATCCTGGGAAAGAAGACTGTGAGGTAGCTAATGGAAGGTTGTGTCAGCAGGATTTTGTGACACTCAGCAGTAATGCAGATGCACAGACTTTCTTCCTCAGACCTATTTCTTGAGGTTGCTCAGTCTGAAGAAAAGATGACTGAGAAGAGGCACAATTAATTTTTGAATACATAAAGTGGATGCCACAAGAGTAAGTAAACTGCATCTTCTGTCTGCTGCAGATAGCATCAGAGTCACACACTTAAATTATCAGGGAGGTTTATGTGAGGTACTCTGATTATTCTGGCCTTTGGTCAGAAGACATCTGTCATGGAATCATCTCCACCTGGGCTAGTCATCCCACACTCCCTTTGTAGTCAATTACAGGACAGAAATGCTTTGTGGGGCAAATGCATCTGACCTAATTTAGGTCACTCTGCAGGGATCCCAGAAGTGACAATTTCAGTCTACTGACTTCAAAGGTGATGAGTTCACATGTGGATGTGCCCACTGCAGGCATCTACCTTTAGCCAAATTAAATAGTGAAGATGAGGGGATGGATTTGATTGTCAAAACTCTTTCACTGGAAATCTGTATGAACAATTTTGACAAAATTCTCACGGATGCGCCTAAAACATTCTCCTTGGAAACTGAGCAAGGACTGTGGAATTTCTCAGTCTATTTTAACCCTATCTTCTAATTTAACTCACACATGTGCACTTTGTCTCTTGGATGTTCCTGGGCTTGACACCAGCAGTGAGCACTTTTGCTTCTGGTCTTACCTTCCAAATGCCCTGTTGGCTGCGTCTTTAATTTGAATTTGGATGATGGCATGAGACCGAGAGGAATCTGAGTTGACTGCAGTAGCTCCTGTGCTACGTTCTTTTCCCCCCTTCAAAATCACCTGCGAAATAAGGGGGACAAAATCCAAGTGAATTGTAAATAAAACCACAATCTCTCAGAAAGAGATCTTGTCCTTCTAAGATGAGGAAACATTGTGAGAAAAGGTTCATTACAGCCTTAAAATTTGGTGCAAGGCAATAGAGGTAGACTGGATCCCTTCCAATATTTATTTCTGAGTTTTGTGCATGGACTTGCTTGTAGTGACACTACAAAGCTTATACAGCACACTGCAAGTAAGAATCTGTTGTATCACACCCACAGTCATATTTGCAAAATATGCAAATTATAAAATTAAATTCTTTCTTATATTGCTGGCATACTTTTGTAGGACTATAGACACAACCTAAGAGACTCATGAGATTGGCCATTTGTGGAGTTCTTTTAAAATTTCACTTTCCTGTGTAGTAGACGAGTACAGTTATCCAGAAAGTCAAACAAAAAGTTATGAACTGCCAAAATCTTTCTAAATTTCCAAAATTAAAAAAAAAAAAAAAACCACAAAAACTTTGTTCCAGAGTAAGGAACGAAATTAAAAGATTAATTATACGCAATACAACAATAAAATAAGAAAACAAGGAAGGCAAGGCAGAAGGACAAAGGCTCCTTCAAGATACAAATCTGGATAATTCTTTTTTGAAAACTGTAAAGGACTGTTGCAAAAAGTCTAGCACTGACTGCAGCAAGGCATTTATGGAACAGTCACTGATTTCTGGTTGCAAGAATAAATTAAAATATTGCCTAGCAAAATCAAAACATTCTCAGCTGATAGATGTGAATTATTCATGCTTTTCAGTGGCCAGTTCTCAATGAGCAACATAACCAACCACTGCAGCTTCTGAGCTTTATATCAGTGCTAAGTGCAGATAATTTCTGAATCAACGCCAGCATCAATGAGTAGTGAATAACCAGGGATGCATTCAAAGTTCTTTCCATATATCTGTTGCAGAATACTCAGAAGTTCTGAGTCAAACCAGTGACATTTCTGTGTTCAAAAGGGCCTGTGAACAATTTAATTTTTTGACCCCAAGATATCTGTAAGAATTAAGTAATTCAATAGCTTTTCTGTGTATGGAATGTGACCATACCAAGGAATTGTAAATCAACCATATAGTAAATTTGCACTCTAACTTGCAGAAGCATCACAAGCCTATCCTGAAGCCTGGAGTTAATGGGAAGATGAACAACTAAATTAAGTGCAATATAAGTGGACAACACTATGAGAATTTTAATGAGTCAGTTACAATATCAGGCACTTGTAATTGACATTTCCTTACCAAAAAATGATTTAAATTATGCAAAGTTTGGCTAAATAGAAAGTAGATTTAATCAGTTTGCTTGTTGCAGAATATAGAGAATTTGCCAGTGTCCTTTTAGAGCTAGCCAGGTAGGGAAGGAAAACTGAAGCCTTGTTCATGGTGAATGTCAGCTACCGTTAAAGATCTTAATTTTATTTGGCTGTTATCATGCACACATATAAGCAGTATTTAAATTCAAATTCAGACAAATATCTCAATCGTAAGTATTTTCTAATTTCTGTTTCTAATAATTACCATGTATCTTTTATATACAAAAATCTAAGTTCATAGAACCCCAAGATACCACACTGGGAGAAAACACATATCCAGCTTTCAAAGTCTCTTACTGGGACACTATTTAACTTCTGGAATCTTTCCCTAAGGAATGGCAGCAGAAGCGACAGCTGTGAATCAACTGCTTGCATGTGGCTAACACAAGAAACAGCTTAATGAATAAAAGCACTTTTAATAGAGCCCTCCGTGCTCTGCTGGAGTTGCCAATTTCAGAGCCTTAAACAGGAATATACACTTGTGCTACACAGTAAATAATCTCTGTAAGTGACACACCTCACAAATCAGCAAATCACGCTGCAGAAGACAAAGTATGAATCCCAAACATTACCTCCAACAGCTGATCTACAGAATCCACCTGAACCTCCCGCAGTCCAACTATTTGAACAACGTGCTTGCCATCCTCTCTTGCAAAAAGTCTGAAAAGAGAACAGCACAGAAAGGAGATATCTGAAATCGCAGAAAGCAGCAATGAAAACACATATCCATGCTGCGACACTGAGAAAAAGCAATCAAGGCTACTGAGAGAGAAGAGGCCCTGCTGTCCCTCATTTATGTTCAGAGCTGAAGAGGTTTTTTTACTTCATTTATAACGAGTACCACTGACATTTCACTGCTAGAGACATTACCAGTGCATTTTTGCTAGTTCAAGAATATAATAAAGCAGGGAAGTAAATTACCATGTTTACATTTTAGAGTTTGTATCTCTCTTTAAATTCCATCTCAGGCTCCTCTAAGTCTTCATCAGACTGTAAATTTTTCTCTGTTCATATTCTAAGGATTTTTGCACAGGATTTTAAAGCAGCTCCTACAGCCTTAGAGTCATATTTCAGCATCACCTCCAGAGGTTTGCTGAGCTGAGCAGGGTAAAGGTGCCCAGGGAGTTCCCTCTCAAAATGTTCCATGATTCTAAGACAGGAACTTCTGGCCACAAGAAGCTTGTTTCTCTATCTATGGATGTTCAGCTATTACCTTATTACAGTATAAGCAACAGTCTGAGCTTGTATCTCAAACATAAGTCCTTATTTTCCCCCCAAATGATAAACCAGGAGTCCCTATCAATGTCACAGTATCTACTGTCAGATCTTGCATTCTTCCCTAAGTAACTCCTACAAACAACCCTAATTAAGTACATAACATATGCTATAAATGCTAATATGTAAAATGTAATCACATGAAAACACTAACTGATTTCCAAACAGTAACCAATTGATTCACAACCACAGACTTATAGTAAATCATGTTTCTGTTTAAATACCTTTTTCTTCCATTTAGCAGGTCATAAAGCTGTCCACAGTAGATCTCATAAAAACTGATCAGAACAATAAGATCTTTCCGGGATGGTGATGTTTCCAGGTGCCTAAAGATGTCTTTGGCAGCCAGGGCGTAGAGTCCTGGGTTTCGTTGATTCCCTATCATGGTGTAAGTCTTGCCAGCACCAGTCTGCCCATATGCAAAGCAAGTTGCGTTGCCTCTGTGAAGACAGGGTATGTGTTCAGTGCCACATCTGATTCATTCATATCCATTAAATAATATTCTGCAATGCTGGTATCTATCTATAGTGGCCCCTTAGCAATGAGGTTTGGTCTGCTACCCTCTCTGGGAAACTGCAAAACGCTTAACAATGATTTCCAAGTATACCCTATGGAGATCTGATGCGGCACAAAGTGTTGGCTCTCGTCCTTTCTTTTTCTTTCCCTGCCTCCCTTAAAAAAAAAGACTTTGTATCTGTCTCAGTACTCCTGGCATAGGAATGGGAAAAATGTCAGGCTGCAGTAATCACAGTGAACAATTTTTTGCCAATTTAAATTGCAGATTGGCCTCACCATGGTGTCAGATTAAACAAATGCCAGCAGGAGGAAGGAAAAAGTAAGGGGAAAGCTGGGAAAAAAATAGCATGATCTCTTCTGGTGGCACTCATGGATTAGCTGTAATGTGAATTGTGGCTTTAGTGATTATTATACAGCAAGGTACAAGGTTCACTCTCCTTTTTCACTTTCCTTTTCTCAAGAGCATGATACTTTGTTGATGATACTTGGAGATTTTTAGTAACAAAAAAACTCCATTTTGTTCATTTTCAGCATGCATACATAACATTTTTCTTCAAAGACTCAAAAAAGTAATTATATTCAAGTATATATTCAATATATATGTAACCTTGCATAGAAATAAGATGTCTCATGTAAAGCCACCATCAAATTCCCATTAATCTGGAAGTAGGTCATTATGATTAAACCTCTAAGCAAATATAAATCAATAAAATAATTCACAAGGTTATTCATAATTTCTATTACTTTGAGAACTGTACAAATACATGCAAAAATATCACTCAGTAGCCTAAGAAAAGAGGCAACATTATTTCTCTACAAATGAGTGCGCTCTGCCACACAGGAGCCTTTGTTAGAGTCAAGATGAGAGCTCAGAAATCCTGGGACATATTTTTTTATTGTGGGCTGACCATGTTGTCTCTTTCTTGCACCCAAGGTTCAATTTAACCTTCTTCTGTAATTGAGATTTGTCACTAAGAATGAACAAAGTTTATTTTTGTCAAAATTGCAATCAAAGATATTCTGAAAGGGGGAAGGAATATGGCAAATGTGAAATGAAGGTATGCTTCAAAAGATATAAAGCATAAAGGAAAATTCAGGCAACACATAAAATTGGAAAACAACAAGGCAAAAAATAACAAATGTAAGCACTGATGCCCTACCCATTAAAAATATGCTGAATAAGAGGATAAGCTGTCTTCATATACACATCCTGATTGGTACATGTCTCCCCGAAGACTTCATCAAAATAAAAAACATGCTGAAAAACAAAGATAATCTTTACAGGAGAATGAATATGTTTCACTTCCCCTCCAATTCCATTCAAAGGTAAAATGAAACAATGCAAGTCTTTCCAGTGACTTCATATTGCTTTGGATTAGGTAGAGAGTGATCTAGCACACGTAATATGCAGCATGACCCATGTAGGAACACACCAGTCAAGAGATTCAGGGTACGGGCAAAATAAAGAAAAAAAAAAGGGGAGGGAAACAAAATACCTCAATTTCCCATCATCTTGAAGCATAACATACAAAAGCCTTTTAACAAGAAATTAAAGAAAACCTATTAATGAAATTAATCAGCCTAGAGATGTGTCAGACTACAACAGTAAAAAGAACTGAGAGTCAACTCTCGAATCTCTCAAAATTAGTTCTCACTGGTGACTAAATTGTGATTAATTGCCTCTGTTCTTAAAAAGTTTTGTGCCAGAGAAGAAAGAAGCTGTACCCAAACAAAGCTAGATTGTCTGAACTCAGAAGGGGTCAAGAAAATCAAACTTCCCACACTCCAGATCAGATTCAAAAAAGCAAGGCCTGTGGAAATGATACAGCATGTGTCTCACTGTAAAAGACAGCACACACACTGGGCCTGAGAGAGATCCAAACTGAAATTTTACCAGACAGTCCAGTTGTTCCTAGCACCCAGATTGTAAAAATAACACTCAGGAGAGCAAGAATGGCTTGCTGCATCTACAAATCAGTTCTGTCCCTGGTGCTGTCAGTCACAAGTGAGAATTTGAACTATGCCAGCATGAAGTATTTGGGATTAAGAGACAAAGACCAAAAGGGAACTTAATTTTCAAAAGCATTTGAGAAAAAGGGAAGGGAGGGGATAGAGGTGATTCACTGAAACAGTGGAAAGGAACTCCTCAATGAAGTACCCTGTAAAGTCATCAGCAGGCATTTCTCCTGCAGCAATGGCATGTAGCAGAGGGTTTATCTTGCCACATACAAAGAAAACTGTAAGAGACATACTTGTAGAGCTTAAAATTCTGGCGTCAGGTTTACTGGCACAGTCTGGCATAAATCAGAAGCAACTCAAATATAGGCAACTCTGAGCTAAAGGAAAAGCTCACCAGCTATTTCAGTGTAAGAAATACTAACAGTCCTTTTCTGTTTTCCCTCATGGAAACTCCAAGCACAATAAGCTCTACTCTTGCATGCAAGTGACTGGCCCATAAGCACAACCTTTAATGGAGGATGTTACCTGTAAAATGTATTGTGTAAGATCAACTGCCTCCTTTTTCTCGTGGAGAAGTAGGGTTTCTTTATCTTTCACTGTGATGATATTAACCTCCCCACGTTTCACCTCCTTCAGGCAGAGAGGACGTTTTCGGACACACACTCTGATTTTTTCACTCTCTGTCCATGGAGTCTCTTTGTCCAAAGTACTGGATCTACAACAATAGTGAAGGTCCGCCTGTTAAAATCAGGTTACAACAGAATCTAGAATATGCCTGAATTTGTTACTTTTATCAGGGAATTTTTCTGTCGTTAATGTCTACCAAAAAACTCTGTAACACACCTCATTTTTGCATGGTGCATTTTCTGATGCTTTTTTCTAAACAGACTGATGCTTCCTGTACACTTCTGTTAAAAGAATAGTTGTGTTTGTAGCGCTACACTCCAATACAAGATGGAACTGGCATAATATCTAAGTTAACGTAATGAAATTTAATCTTGCTGAAATTATTTGCAGTCATGATTAGTCAATCATGTACAATAAAAGTATGAATGGATCTTGAAAGGGAAAAGGTACAATACTTTGTTGCTTTTCCTCTCATGCTGGACTTTATTCTTCCCATTATAGACTGTCCAACTGGTTACAAATAAATGACTCAAACTGGCAAATGAGATAGTATCACCATGTTCCTGTTCAGCTCAAAAAAAAAATTTTGTTATCATCCTTGTTTCCGCTTTGGTCTTTTTTCATAAAAAGGTTATGTGGTTTCAGACTATAAACAAAGTTGTGCTCTTATGTTTCAGCAATTTTACTTTAGTCCCCTTCCAAACACCTCAGAAACAGGAGATCATTTCATGTTTCACTGATTAACCTGTTGCGTACAGCATTTCGTGACTAGATTAGGCTTGAATTAACTAAAATGTATTTATTACATCTCTCCCTTCTTCAAGCTGTCTTCAGCCAAATCAGTAATGATTTTTAGCCTGGATTTGCATTTCAAATAAGCAAGCCCCAACTTGCCCAAAAGCAGTGTTTCTGCCACACTGTCCAGATGCCAAAGTCCCTTAGTATGGCAACTGAAAACTCATATATACCAGTTGTCTTACAAATTGTAACCCACAAGTTACTCTACATCTCATTAACAGCCACAGGCTTGTGGTATCATTGCTTGTGCTCCATGATTCCTCAGAAGCACAAGATGTAGATTTAAATCTCAAGATGTGTCTTTGAAGACCACACATGAGCAATCTTTACCGGTCACTAGAGTCCCTTTAATTTTAGTACAGCTTTCCTGTGCAGTCCAGGATTAGATTCCTGTGTAGTCCAGGATTAATTCCCTGCATTTAGATGGAAAATTCTTTTGTCGGAAAAGAAAGGCAATGACACTTGAAACAAGATGCTTCATAAGCTGGTGTGAGCTTATGCATATCACTAGGCACCAAATGTTGTCCAACAAATGATCAGAGGCTCTGAAGTTTCATTCTCATGCCAGAGGGTGTGGCTGGTGACCTGCAGCAAGAGCCTCTTGTGCTCTAAGAGATTGAAGCAAAAAGGATTGCAATATTTGGAGAAAAGAAAAAGGGAAAACTTAGAGACTCTGTTAGTGAGAAAAAAGGAATAAATTCTCTCTAGTACAGAGGCACATTTTGTTAAGTATATTTTATAGGGGAATAGAATGCATGTTGATTTTACATGCTGAACCCAAAGTTTATATTTCTTACTAACTCTTTTAAAATATAAATTGTATTTTATAATAAAATAATTTTTCATTAGTAAGAAAAAAAATCAAACAAAAGTCATGACACAGATTATCAGAAATCTGACTAAATAATACGTCAGAAGAATCATTATGTCTTAGCAAAATCAAGTTACTTGCTGTGGGCAAGTTTAAAATAAATTTGAACATAGTAAAAGAGTTCTTTATCTTTCTGCTATCTGAAATCATGTCTAGGTTTTCCAATATTTCTCACAGATGAGACTAAGCCTTCAGAGTGGTCAAATCACAAGGTGACATGGGAATGGATTCAATGTTAAGCACTTGCAAAACAGGAATCACAAACCTGAGTGCAGGCATGCTGCTCCAAGCCTGCCTGAAATGCATAACTCTCCAAACATGAGAAAATTAAGTTGAGGCATATCAGGAGGAGGATGCAGAAAGCCCATGAGATGAACCATAATGGTAGGTACAGAAGAATGTGCTTACAAAAGAAGAGAACAAGGAAAGAAAGTGAGAACAATGAAGAACCTGACTCCATTGCAGGATTAAAAATCTTTACCTTCTTTAGTTGAGCCATTAGGTTTAATAATGTAACATTTTTTAAATTTGCCAACATTATAAATCCTGTGCTTTTAGCTGAGCCATTGGCTCAACTTCCAGAACAGACCCAGGTATCAATATGTATTTGAGGTTAGTGCACTTCTCCAGAAAGTGGGAATAATTTTTTTTTCCAGTCAAGGGGAGTTATAAACCTTTGTCTTGCATTTCCCAGTTTAAGTGCTCTACTTACTATGTCACCTTAGTACTTTTCCACTGTGGCAGCAGCATCTATCCCTCCAGGCTACATGCACTCTCAGTGGGAGCTGTAATTGACACCTCAACTCCATAGATATTTCCCTGTACCAAATTTTTCCTCACAATCTTCCCAGACCAGACCTAACTTCATAAAACTACCTCTCCTCATTGCATTTTAACTACCATAACTGCATTGCCACAAGCTAGACAGTGGTATTATGTGTGTAGAGGCATATGTGCTCTGCTGCTGAATCAGGAAAAAACCATTTGGTGCTTTAAAAATGTTGCCAGGGTAGATTTACCAGTGGTTCATGATAACCACAGCCCCTACAGTATCAAACACTGGGAAAAGTATGGAAATTACAGATCATATGCCTAAG
This sequence comes from Acrocephalus scirpaceus scirpaceus, assembly GCA_910950805.1. Taxonomy (NCBI): domain Eukaryota; kingdom Metazoa; phylum Chordata; class Aves; order Passeriformes; family Sylviidae; genus Acrocephalus; species Acrocephalus scirpaceus. Next base: position 19,758,847 of record OU383776.1, on the reverse strand, counting down.
GAGCAGCTGCAAGGCATCCCTCTCACCACCAGGTCTGTAACCCTTCCCAGCTGTATTCATTATGCTTCCTTTTAAAGCTTCAGTTCAGAAATTTCTTCATAAATAAATATAGCCATCACAGCCTGAATCCTTTTTACCAGGAAAAGCTTGACAAATTTAACAAAAGGCAATGCTCTATTTTGGAAAAATAATATTTTAAAAGATAGTCCCATGGAAAGACAAACATTGGCTCAAATACCAAGAAAACAAAGCCTTAAACCCTGAAAGACAATAAAGACTATTCTTAGACAATAGCAGCTGGTCAAATTCAGATGATTCCTTCTATAAGACTTGGAAAGTTGCAAATGCTTATTAATATCTCTCTTGTCTGTAAGGCTTTGCATCGCTCTGTAGTGCATTGTAGTGCTTGGATTGCTTATTTGGAGGTAAGGAAGACAGATCCTGCTCCACAATTAAGAAAGAATTAATTATGACTAACTTGAAGTATTAGCAAAATAAAGGTGCATGATTATTACCTGATACAGGAATGAGGTAGTCCATAATTATACCCTGAAACATGAGTTATTCTTTGTACAATAGGAGCTTCAGAATCCCCTACGAGAGGAGCAATATCATCAGAAACTGTTGGACAGCTCAGGTCATCTTTTGTACCTATTCCAGGAATATCTAGGTCTCTTCTAGTTAATCTGATTGTCTCCGCATCGTGTGGTGGAATGTGTCCCAGCATTTCCCCTACACTGTTCTTCTCTTCATTGGCACTGAAATCAGGTGAATGATACAATTCTGGTTCAGAGTCTTCAACTGTTCCATCATTTTCTTCACAGAAAGACTCGAAATGCAGCTGTCTACGGGGTCCTGACCTGGTCATCTGAGGCTGAACAAAAAGGCCAAGAGGTTGAAAATCTTGCTTGCTTAAGTCTGCAATGCCTTCCTGTCGCATAATTTTGATTATTCTAATGAGCTGAAAAAGACGCTTGCGGTCATTTATGTCGTGGACCCCCAGTTTGGTGTAATCTTCCATGGAAACTTTGGCAAGCTCATCAATTGTCTGAAGACCAAAGGCAACAAAGTGGGGATAGTATTTTTCAAGTTCTGCTTCACAAAGGCATTCATAAAGGCATGATGCCATCTTTAACCTAGAGCCTACAAGAAATCAAACAAAATAAACATTAGAATCATATGAATCATTACATCTGATAAAGTTACTAATGAAGAAACTGCACATTTCCTGATGCCATTACTTGCAGTTAGGCTAGAAGCTTGTTTAACCCCAAGTTTACCATACAGTAGACTGACAAACACTACAGAAAATAACAATAAACTAAAACATGAAACAAACATTTTATCCATTAAACTATATTTTAAAATTATATACAATACACAGTATGTAAGAAATGCACAAGGCAATATTACTCACTGCCAGAGCTCCTACATGCCTGATGTCTACTTGATGAATGCTATAGCTACTGAAACCCTGTCCTCAAGATATAGAATGTAAAATGCCTAATTTTAGACACTCAGTTTAATATCAAGGCACATGGTCTAACATGGTTGAGCTACTCCCAGTTAACTAAACAGAGGAGAAAAATTGTACTTTTCCTCACCTCAAGCTGCCTAATTAGGACCATTCATCTTACAGATGAACTATAGCAAAGTTGTAGTTTTGTTGTGTAACTTTCTCTTTTATGTCATGAATCCTGTGAGCATTTCTGAGTCTCCTTGACAGAAAAACCAAAAAATACTTCTGCAAAATCTGAAAGAAAGCATTTCTCTAAATCTATATATGCCACTGGAATGCCATACTCACGGTCTTGGGAAACTCAAAAAAGAAACATGAATCACTGAAAAGTATGCTCCAAATGCCCCAACTTTTTTCACTTATGTTTTACTGGCAATGCATGGGGCAGCTGTCTGTATCCCAATGGATTAATATCTGCAGATATTTTTACTCGTTCCATAAAACACAATAATGATAGCACTTCAAGTATTTGTTGCCCACTGCCTTCTCATATCTTTGTTCAGTCTAGGACCTTAACAAAGACTGCTCTTACTCATGTTTGGAGTTCACAGTAAGACTCAACAAAAACAAGTTATTTAAGTTTTCCTCTCTGTAGTTCAGGGTAGATTCTTTGTGGGGATTTTCAAGGCTCTCTACAACGACATTATAGAAAAAGCAAGGTCATCCACAAATTTGAGTCCATGTCATTAATTAACACATTATGTTGAAGTAATAACAATAATAAAAGATTTATATATAAAGTGCTGACTGTGTAAGATATTACAGAGGCCAAAATGTGCAGTAGAGAACATCTAAAATCACTTAGAGCCCATGCTTTAGGTAAAATTATGAGATTCAACAACAACAAAATCCAAGATCACAAAATTCACATGTAAGTGAATTTATTTAATGTGTAGGTAACATGATTCTGAATCCTGAGGTAAAGTTAGAGTCACTGCTGAGGCTGCTAGATCCTGGGAGGTGGAAATCAAAACTGACAGCAAACCCAGAGATTAGGGAGACTAAATACCATATGTGTGCTCACTGCTTGAAAGACAAGCATTCACTACTTGCCAACTTCTCTAACATATAAAAACACACAGGAACCTGAGACTTCATTTAAAGAATGACATTTTGGAAAAACTGCCTTTCTTACATAAGGTAGCTTAAAATGTAAAACCAGTACAGGTGCTGTGCAACTCTCTGCATGCACTGCCATGGGAAACTTCTTCTGTTTGATGAAAGGAGCAGCTAGAACTCATGGCCAAGACACCACTCTAAGAAGTGTTGATAATCTGTTAAAGACAAAAATAATCCAATAAATTTATTTTGTCTACTCTCTATCTGTATCCTAGATTACACCTACATCTTTATACATCCTTATATTAAGTATAGAGTGTCCAAAGACCCTAATTAATGTTAACCTCTGTTGCAATTATAATGCTGAACACAGGAGAGAGAAAAAAGAATAAAAAGGGAAACAATGGAGACACTTTCTTAAAAAAGAACAGTAGATAAGGGGAAAGAATATTGGATTTGAGGGTCAAGGTTCTAATTAAAAATGAAACAAAATATATTTAAATAGCTAGAAATAACAAGTTGTCATTATATAGAGTGACAAGTCAGAAGAATTCTCAGCATTAGGAAAATCCAAGTATTGTGGGTACTGCAGAACCGACAAGAGCCATATAAGCAGCTCTCTGTGGCTAATTGTCTAAGGCTCTGTGCCATGTGAAAGCAACTAAATGGTTTCTTAATGAGACCTGAGATCTGCCTTCCCAGATATAATAAATCTTACTGGATCTAAGTGGTTTCAGGGATACTCCAGCAACTCCTTATTGACAGGACAGGAATTTCACAAGCTAGGAAAACAAAATGTTCACTAATAAAGGAGTAACAAATTAATTAACCACAGGAAAAAAATAGGGGTTGGCATAATGAGAGGTTCCAGCATTTCTAATCACTTTAAAACTCGAGAGCTTACAACTGCTAAAAGATTTTGCATGGTTCAAACATGACAGGACTCAGGGAAAACTGCAATTGCCAGTGAAACTCCTCTCACCTTTCAATCACTGATGCTGTAAAAAAAGGGGATATCTTTCTCCTTATTGAAAGAATACTTTAATTCATCCAGCCCTGTAGAGATCTTTGCTTCTGAAGATGCTTTTCCTAACAATATTTTGAAGGATATAAAATCCTTCAAAATAAATTGCTTTGTGAAAACTAACAGGAGATTTTCAAGAATCCTAAATTGTTAATGCCATCTTCTGGCAAAAAAAAAAGGCAGAAGACTTTTAGTTTTGTAACAGTCAGGACTTCCTCAGTTATTTGTTTGTTCACCTATAAGAACAATCTGCAGAAACACATACCATTCTTCAGTGTGGTATTTTCATATCAAAACCTAGGTCTTGCTCCCCACAAAGATATGGGTAGCTTCACTGAAAACAGGGTTGAGATAAAAGACTAGGACTTCTTGAAATAGTTGGGTATAACATATTTTGAGAAAGAGGTGACTATGGAGGTATAATTCTCCATGTGCACCCAGCCTGACACTCATGTGGCAAACATGAGTTCTCTACAACTTGTTTCTTACACCAAGACATTTTACAAAGATCTCAAAATGCTTCCAGATGCTGGTAATGCATAAGTGCTTGTTATAAAAAAAGCATTAGAATTATACATAAAAAGGGACTAGCTTAGCCACAGAATTAGACTGCAGCTTGTCATCAGAGAACTCTTCCTCAGCCTCAGTATTGGAGGTTTTTTTAAAGGTCATAAAGCTGATGAAAGAAAGAAAAGTCAGGTGTAAATAATAGAAAGGAGTGGTTACATCTTTCTGTCCTGAAATAAAATTAACTTAGAACAAAATTACACTCTAGGAGCAGACTCTCCATTTTAAAATGCTTTTAATTATTAATTACCTCTTTCACAAGATCTTTTCCTTCTCAATGCACTTTTCAAGGTGGAGGAAAGGTCTTCAAAGATATTCAGTGAGTGTCAATCACTGTGTATAAAATAAATGATGGAAAAGGCCCATAGAGATTATTTTAAGAATAAAGCAGCCTTGAACCACTGTACCTTGATCCTTATTAACTTCTGATATATTAAAGATCTCAGTAACCCATTCACTTGAATAACCTTCATGTGTCCTGTTATCCCACTGTAGCCCACTCATACTGACGTGACCATTTTAGATGATTTAGAGTGACAATTTTAGATTTAGACTGTTCCCTGAGTGTCACCACTGAGAGAGAACATAAGCATCATTATATCTATTCTTTAAATTAGCGAAACAAAGTGAAGAAATTTTATAAGGCACTTCTACAAATGCAAACAATACATTTTTCCTGCATATAGCCTAAGCTAATCACTTAGAATCATAAACCTTGGCCTGATCATTAAATTACTTTGTTAGTCATGATTTCCAAGGGTATTTGATAAACATAGAAATTGCTAATCAGCACACAAAACATAAACACCACCTTGTTTTCCATGTAAACCATCGTTTTATGGTTTATGTGCTCTACAAGTACCTTATAAAAATAAAAATTAAGAACTTTAAAAGGTTGTAAATGCGTGTAGCAGGTGGGTGTTTCCTCTCCTGATAGCAACTACAGTAGCACACTGTACTCACTACTTGCAACCATTTTACCCCAAAAGATTTCAGCACTGGTTCTGTTCATGCCAAAGAGTTTGCAGGTTTTTTGAAATATAGAAGCAAAGAATGACTAGAGAAAAGGGAAACGTATTAATTTCTGTCACTACTCATCCATCTTCTTTCCTTATTCATTTGAACATTAAGCTCTTTTTTTTAAGGTGATCCAAAGCCAAATCTGATTTAACCCTCCAGAAGCGAATGGCTAATTTGCTTTCCCAGAGCACCACATAAAGTGCTTTATCTTTAATCATTCTGACCCCATTCCTTGGACATTCCTGTGAAGAACAGGGTCAGGCTGCAGCTGCACTTTTTAAAGACAAGCTCCACAACAAGAGATAATCTGTATTGTAAAACAAGTCCATAATTTTAGTTTAATTCAACAGGTAGGGCTCTGTGAAGCCGTGGTTGACGCTGCAGCAGATCGCTTTGGAAGATCATAGGATTACTCTACCCTGCACGTAAACAGCAGGGCATTAAACATTACACTGCTCCTTGGAACAAGCATTCAGCTGATTTGAAGCTGAACACTGACAATAGATAACTGCTTACAGCTTTAGTACAGCAAAAGTAACTGGAGAGGAGGGAATGGTTTTAATGCTAAATGGCAGTTATTTTACAGCTGGAGCTTGACATAAGTCTGCTGCTTGCAGCAACAAGTAAGAAATGGGGGTTTCCTTTGCCACTGACATACCTTGAGAAAGTTACTAAAACAATTAATGTCATTGAAACTGGCTTACAAACAAATAAATATTGGGGATGTTTTTGTTTCCCCACAAAGTATTTCAGAGTATTTTATTCCTCTCTCCATACTAAGTATAGCCTGGTGACCTCATCAGAAGAAGCCCTGTCCTGCAGCTGATCCCCACAGCTGCAAGGAACAGCTGCATGGAGGAGAAGTCTCCAAGACTGAGATATTGAATATTGGAAGTGTCCAATATTGAACCATGTGCCAGGAAAATAACCCACGAGTAATAGCAGGGTGCCAACTATTTGAAAACCGTGCTGAAGTCATCCTCCAGGAGGATCTACCAAATGCCCCTCAAAGTTTCGTTTTTAATTTTAAAGTTTTATTTAACTTTTAAAATATAAAAACACTAGAAAATTTTATATAGATATTATAGAAAGTAGATTAAAACTATATTTTAAATATTATTTAAGTATTTTATATATCGTACATAATAATGTACGACATATAAAAACTTAAGTTGCTAATAGAGATATTGTTAAAATCTATAAATATATGTATATATTAACGGCACTTATATATTTTACATGTTATATAAATTATGTGCTATGAATAAAATATATAAAATACATAATTGAAAAATATTTTATAATTATAAAAATGTAGCAAAACAAACCGCCACGCGTCCGGACTTGCACCGCGTGTCTGAAGGGGGGACATGTCTCATTCTTCCCCGTGCTGTCCCACCAAGGCTCTTCCCCGTCTAGAGTCCGCTGGGGCCGGTCAGGGCAGTGTCCCCAGAACCCTCCCTGACCCAACTGTCCCCGTCCCCTCAGGGCTGAGACCCCCCTCACTCACCGGCCGCCGCACCGCTCGGCGGCGGCCATTAAGCCGCGTCTCCATGGCAACAACGCTTTTCCCGCTTCAAACGCCCGCGCGCAGCCTTGCGCGCACAGCCAGCCAATAGAAAGAGCAGGGTGGGGCGGGAGGAGCACCTCCCGACGGCGAGAGGCCAATCCAAGGCCTTATCAGTTATGGGGCGGGGCCTAAGGGAAGGCAGGGGGGCGGGACAAGAAGGGAGTGGGTACCGCACGCGGCACAGCCGCTGCAATTGGTTAAGACCGACGCCAATCATGTGCTGGTTCCCGCCCACTGCCGGACCCGGAAGCAGAGGTGAGGGCGGGGGTCGCTGTCGAGATCGTGTGCCCGCTGTCGGGGTGACGCGTGTCCCCCTTCCTAGTCCCCATCCCTGGGCACAAGGGCGACCGTCTGCGGGCGGCGAGGAGAGGGCAGGGCAGTAGGGCCGCATGGCGCCAGGCGCCGGCGGAGGGGCTCTTCTGGGATTTGTCCTTGTCCTTCCAGGCGCGCACAGGAGGTGGTGCTGGTTCCCTGGGCTGGCCCTGGGGCTGTGGGGCCGCAGCGGGGGTGTTGTCCTTGTGGGTGGTCACGAACGAATGGAAGCAGTTGAAGTGGCTGACCAAAAGAGCTGAGCGCCGTCCAGGGGCGTGGTTGGTGGTGAAGGGCTCCTTGCTGTGGATTCCCTTGTTGGAAGCTGGAGATGTCACGCTCTTGGCGTCCCAGGAAAATACAGTGTTCTGTAAAGTTGTCTACTGACGTATGCGTCTCTGTCAGAATGCAAAGCTTTGCCCGGAACTGGGAGTCGACCGGATTTGTAATACGGATTACTCGTCTCCATTGCTTTCCCACTTTTTCTCTATAGGACTACTCATGCTGGCGGCATAGCTTATTGCTGACAATATTTATCACTTAAGAGGTGTGTTCCTTATTGTTTACATAAAATTAGTGCTTAACACACGTGCCAAGAAGCTTTTAGTTTATATGTCAGCCTTATGTCTAGGCGAGACAGCAGAGAACCTGTCCTTTGTAATTCATTTTCTCAGCTTTGCCCGTGATATCCTGAGGAGTCCTGTGCTCCAGGGGAACTGTCCAGAGCAATTATTTCCATATGCCAGTTCCCGTAATGTTGAGGTATTACTTCTGCACAGGGCCTTCGGAGTTTTGCAGTGGAGAAGTTTCAGAGTGTTAATCCGTGGTTTTCCTTTTGCTTTGTAACTTTTTTCCCCTCTCCACAATAAGGTTTGTAATCTATCAGCAGCAAAGAAATGACATGCAGGTCATTTTTTATTGTTCTCAATGATATTCTTTTTTTAAAAAAGCTTTTATCTAGGTTCCTGTTTCGCTGTTTTAAAAGGAAAATTTTTTACAATTCAAAGGTAGCTAATAAGGTACAGTTTAATTCTGTTGTAACTTCAAAGGAGTAGATAACCTTATTTACTGTGCTGAGATCTGTTTGCTGGCTAAATACAGCCGGTCTGTTTGAGCCCCATATTTTGTGCTGTTTCGCAGCTCCTGGTGTGGCTGGCAGAGGGGAATGGCTGTGAGAGCTTGTGGCTTGATCATCTACAGGAGGCTGCAACCAGCACCATCCTCTAAGGTCACTGACAGCATCGAGTACCTCCTGCTTCAGACATCCTATGGCACCCACCACTGGACCCCGCCCAAAGGTGATTTTTGTTCTGATGACACTCGTGGAGGTCATTGGTGTAAGGTGCAGAGTGGATTTTGGCTGAGGTCAGTTTAGAGTGGCAGTTACCATCTGAGAATAGCTGCTGGCTGTGCTGTTTGTCTGATGGTGCTCCTGAAGCAACTGAGGAGGGAGTTTTGAGGCTGAAATCCTCTGCAAGTTGTGGCTTGACAAGGTATTGGGCAGGACTGATTTGGGGCAGGGTGTGTCACCCAGCCGAGCTCCTGAGGTATCTGATGTTTCTGGCAAATGTGCACACAACTGAAGCGAGGTAATGAGGGGATGTTCTACCTCCTTGCCTCAGGTCTGATCCTTTGCCAGGCACCACTATTGCCAGTGCAGGATTGTTTGACCCCTATGTGATCAGAGGGGTCACAGTTTGCAGGAAGGCAGACTGAAATCTGTAATAGTACACTTTAGTGCACCTTTCTTAGGAGATGCAGGAGATCATTGATGAGGATCACTCGTCTAATGCAGTAGAGATGAGAAGGACAGATAGGAGAATTAACCTTACCAGCTGTTCTTGGTTATTCAGAGCAGAAGACAAGCCCCGTGTCCCAGGACAGAGCAGCACCTTCTCTGTAAAGGCACATAGCAGAGCCAGTGTTTGGTAGTACAAAGTAACAGCCCTGGTACCAGAAAAAGTGCAGCCCGTGAAATGCTTCAGGTTCTCTAGATCTTGCATGCTGTTTCTTGTCACCTGAGATTTCTTCCCGATAGTTTTTACTTCTCATTTTGTGAAATGCTGTGCTTTCAAAGCATGGTGCAGCAGTTTATAAACAAGAACTTGCAAATTGGGGAGAAAAAAAAATCTTTTAGGAGTGTCAGCTAGGCTCTCCTATTAAGGGAAAGAACAAAACTTTCCAAACCTCCCCCTTTGTCTACTCCACCAAGAGCCTAAGGGAGGTAAGTTTGCAGCCTAGTGGAAAGCTAAACATCTGCTGGGACATGATTGATTGTTGTGAGAAGAAGCCCTTGTGGAGAGGCTCCCTGGGAACACAGTAATTCTTGGATAAACGATCTAAATTACTTGTAGGCATTTTGGTAGGGAGCTAATTGTCTCATAAACATACATCTCACACATCCAGAACCACAGCATAGTTAGGTTGGGAGGGACTCTTAAAGGTTATCTAGTCCAAGCCCCCACCAGTGGGCAGGAACATCCCCAGGTTGCTTGGAGTCCCGCCCAACCTGGATGTTTCCAGGGATGGGGCACCTACCCCCTCTCTGGAAATTTGTGCCAATGCTTCACCACCCTCATAGTAAAAGCAAGTCTTCTTTGTCTGTAGTCTGAGTCTGCTCTCTCCTAGATGAAAAGCAGGAGTCCTTCTCCTGTCACTCCAGGCCCTTTTCAAAAGTCTGTCCCCAATTTTCTTATAAACCACCACCCTTTAGGCAACCACCTTCTGGTTGCACGTGGAGTTGCACCGGAGCAGAGGGGGAGAATCACCTCCCTCAGCACACCGCTTTAGATTTTAGCGATCAAGAGCCACGCTCTGATGGTAGCCTGTAATAGAAACTTGGTATTGATTTGGGGGAATTTAATGAAGAGAAGCTATTCCATTTTATAATATCTGTGATAGGAGTGATCTTCCAAGGTGGCCCTGGGATATGCGATACGCTAACATAACTTGTATGTGATGTTGACATAGATTCCATGGGGCAGGAGCCAGAAGTAGAAGGTTGTAATTGTCTCTCAAAGCACACACAAAAGGCAGTTTACAGCTACAGCTGTACCTTGTTATTTTAAAAGTTCTCTAAGCAGCTGCAACTCTTTCGGGATTAAACTGGACTTACTTGGATCCCCTCACATGAACCTCATCAGCCTTATCTCTGCCCCCAGGATTATAACTTGGCACTAGCTGAGACTAATGGGAGGGGGATGTAGGGTTCATTTTCCTTCTCAATCTGTTGGAACTGCACTAGTGGAAACAGGTGGGAAGATCTGAAAGCTGTGCTGTGTGAGGTGCTGCCTGTAGTCCTTTTTCTGCCCTGTGGGTAGACTGTACTGCATAAACTTAGCAACTTACAGAGCTTTGACCTGAGGTTATCAAGAGGTATCAACGTCAGATGCTGATTTCTGCACAGGTGCTGCTTGAAAGAAAAGTGTATTTTACATTTGAGGTGATGTCATCTTGTAATAGGTGTTCACACTTTTTGATACACAGGCAGGGAAGTGAGTGGGACTTGTTGCAAAAGTGAAACAAATTTCCCACCTACCCCAGCTGTGGTACTGAAAGTGGGCTTTGGGTACCTGGGACCTGAGGAACAGTTCATGTCTGTGATGAAATTATAGCTATCTGCAGCCAGCTACATAGAAAATAGAGTTGACACCAGGGGCAAAATAGAGCTTAAACTTTTTTTTTTTTCCTTCTAAAATGTCCCAGCTCTTGCTATGTTGCTTTTTTTGAGGTATTGCTTGGCTTGTTCTATTTATGTTCTGGTCTGGAGCTTTCATGAGAAAACCAAATCTGACATTTCTCAACAAAAGTACAAACGGCTGGGGACATGTTATATTTATCCGCTGTTTGTAGTGGCACCTCTCATTCTGAGCTACGTAAAATAAGTGATGTGTCCTAGGAGAACTACCCAGCTGGTCAGAGTCTTTCAGACTTGTTGCTTGTTTCAGAGAGGAGTATGGAAGAGAAAAAATCCCTAGCTGCCTCAATGAAACCCACCTTTTAAATGGGACATGTCGCTGCCTGGGTCCTGTTGTTTCTGGACTGTTGCAACAAGTAAGAGTTTTGCAGAATTGAGCCTTAAGCTTATGTGAGAGGACATGGTTGATGGAGGATTAAGACTCTCAGGTGGCCTGTCTCCACTCTAACTGAATAAAGGAAAAACGAGGGACTCGGTCCTCAGTGTATTCTGAGGTGGAACATTATGGATGTAGAGTACTCCAGAAGTGGAGGGAAAGAGTGGGAAGGTAGGATGTCTGGTGCTGAGAGGCCGATGGAGGTTTCAGGAGGTGAGGGATAAACAATGATCCTAAAAGCCACAAGGCAAAGATAAATCAAGACATAAAATCTGGAAAAGCAATCTCTGTTCTCCAATTTCCACTTCATCATGTGTCAGCTACCGTGTACTCTCATCTCTCTCCCAGTGTTTCCCAATTAAAGAAAAATGTGAGTTTCCTTTCCAGAGATTTACTTTTCCACCCTCTTGGCAGGCCACGTGGACCCAGGGGAGGATGACCTGCAGACAGCCTTCCGGGAAACACAGGAGGAGGCTGGTCTGCAGGCCAGCCAACTCACCCTCATTGAGGGCTACAAGAAAGAGCTGCACTACCCTGTCCGTGGCAAGCCTAAGACTGTCGTGTACTGGCTGGCAGAAATGAAGGACTGCAACACAGAAATTAAGCTGTCGGAGGAGCACCAAGCTTTCCAGTGGCTGAAGCTGGAGGATGCCTGCAAATTTGCAGAATATGAGGACATGCAAGCAATGCTGAAAGAAGTGCATCAGTTTCTCTGCTCCAGAGAATAAGTGTTTTTGTGAAGTATAAGGGGATTTCTTGAGGAGGCAGGTTCTGCTTTTTGTTTTAAACTGGAGAAAGCATTATATGGTTGCAGAAATGTAGGTTTCTTTTTTTTTTTTTTTAATCTGTAGAAATTCAGTGAGGATACATGGAGCTTTTAAAGAGATTGTGCTTTTGTCTCCTCTAGCTAGCACAAAAAATTGTAGTCTGATTGAACCATAAGCCGGAGATGTCTGAGTTGAAGCCCAAAGCTAACAAAAGGCTTCCACTGTCTCTGTCTCCTTTTATTTTTTTTTCCTCTTTTCTTTTGCTTCCTTGAAGTGCTGAACAACCACAGGTCTTTTTGAAAAATCAAACACTTGATACATCTTGACTTGCTGATGTAAAGCTAGAGAGCTGAGAAAATGAGCATATGGGGATTTTTAATAACAAAACGCTTACTGCAGAAGTCATACCTTGAATTTCAAATGAGAAAGCAGTAGTTCTATTCCCAGCTCTTTCAGTGGTAGGCAGTGATAACTTGTCAGATCATTTCAGGTCTTTTTTGTTCATATCATGAATTTATGTACATCCCTAATGTACTGTTGTAAGAAGATTTTCCATGCAGAGAGTCTTAGTAAATGGTTGAAGTACAGTATTTAAGTGGTAATTTGAAGTTCTTTCGCCTCTCTCTTTTAGTTTTTTGATCTTTAACAGACACCTTAGCCATACATTTTCCAGGGGGTTGGCAAAGGGTACTTAATTCACTTTCTGTACAGGATATCCAAACTTATGTGCAATCTTGTGTCTGTTTCATAATATCAGTGGATATTATCATAATATGCTATGGCTGCAGCCACTTGTCTTTTGGGGCAGCAGACATTAATAATGTTGGTACCAGTGTGACAGGAGTCTCTTGCTTGTCACTCTATTATCTTCCAGTGGAGTGATTTTAAATTGTATATATATATTTTCAAAAAAAGGGATGCACTATAAGGAGTGGTTTTTATATAAATATGTACATATATATACACAAAAAACTTCAGTTCTCCTCCACATCAGAGTCAGACTTTATGTTGCTTATGAAAACTGCTCAGAAGTGTTTAATTCAGGTGGTGGCAGAGTGTAACAACCAATGAGAGTGGGAGAGAAGAGTTAAAAGCCTATGCAGCCTCAGTCTTGGTTTTCCATTATTGTTTGAGCTACCATTTAATCAGTGCTGTGTAAACAATGATGTTGCCACCTTCATGTTTATGATCAAGATTAGCATATTAAGCTGGAGTTAGAGAGCCATTAGCAAGTCATCGGTTCTGCCCATTCAGCAGTAGTGAACACAGGCATTTGGTGCTTTAGAAACACATTAGCTCAGCTCCAAGCCAGTATTTCCCTTTTAATGGCACTACTTATAAAGTGTTCCCAAAGCCTGTCAAGGTTTTGAAGGGTGACCAGTGCTGTGCACTCTAAGGTGATGCGCTCCTTTGACAAAATTCCAAGGGGTGTAACTTTGATAATGGGTAAGGCACTGTGTGTGCATTTTAGATGATTTATGTACAGAATGTATTCCCATAAATTTGTGAGTAAAATTATTCTTACACGTTTTTTGATCCCAGAGTCTTTAGGTTTCATTTAAAGTAGAAACGTTGGAAAGTCAGAATTTAACTCTGATTCTTGCTCCTCACTGGTGAAGAAAAAGTTCTTCCTCTGCCCGTGTCTAATAGTAAAATATTTTCCCAAGGAGCATCTGGGAAACCCTCCAGTAAATAATTATGGAATAATCTGCTTGGCAAAGATATTAATTTCCAACCTCTATGATATTTATGCCCTAAACCAATAGGGTTTGTATTTTTGTTTTTTTAAGATGAGTTAAGATTTTGGTTATATTAATATCTCATGACAGTAAACTTTTTACCATTTAAAAAATAAAATTTAAAAACCAGACAAAACCCAGAGGTTTTAAATTCCCTGGCGAGACCTTACTCTTGCTGTAGTTTAAATAAAACCAAATTCAAGAGGAGACCAAGCTACACTGATATAGCAGAACAGCTTAATTTAGGTCAAGTGAAAGGCATTGCTCAAGTAAGAGAGGTGAGGATATGGTTTCCCTTGCTCTACTGAACAAATACACTGACACAGCTCATACTTGTAATTTCCTGGTGTTGTTTCTTTCTCCACATAATTCTCGACTATAGCCATGATTACATCATCTCAAAATCAGAGAGAAAGAAAGCATACATTCATGAATATTAGGAAAGTGCTAAGACTTTGCAAATTTCAGTGAGAAAAGATCAGGATTGAGTGTGACAGTCACAGGTAATTATGCTCAAACAAGAAATGTAAAGGCTGAAAACAATGTCATACTCCTGTCTAAAAGAAAAACAACTGTTTTCTGCTCTGGTAATTACTGCTCTGGAGCAATGCATGTATTCATTGTCTATTCCATATGATTATAGGAAATCAGAGACTGAAGCTAGTATAAAGTGGCTCTATATGCAATATCCCCAACAAGCATGACTGACGTTACTTGCCAGTCTATATAATAAAAGAGGATGTGTGTTATAATAAGGTTTAGTACATCCTAAATATGGAAACATTTTGAGAGACACATGCTCTCTCAGCAGGGCTCTTGCAGTGATGTGGAGAGGACAGTGGAGTGCTACCTTTTAAGTTAGAAAAATGGCTTGCTGTTACTTAATTGACAAGTCAGTGGTGATGAATATTTTGGCAGATATCTGGAAGAGATTTTATAGAAGGCAGTGCTTATTAATTACATTCTCACACTGACAGTATAACATGCCTTCTGTGTCTTTGGGCAGCTATTTTTATCTTGAAAGGAATTTGAGGATCATCAGGATTTCTGGTTTTTACCTTTTGCCTTGTCTTCAAAGATTCACTTTTTCATATGCTCAGTAACTCTAATTTTGGTTCAATGGGCAGTTGCAGCTGGCAAAAGTCCCAGCTTCAACTAGGGAAACTTGGGGTTTGTTATGGGTTAAAGCAGCTGTGGAATTGCTAAGCAATATGTGCCTATACAAACCAAACAATCTACCGAGCTTGCTTCAACCTTGTGCTGTGCAAGGAGACTGTACTCAAGTGTTGAGAAAGAAACCCCAAACAGTGCTTCCTGTCAAAACAACAAGGGTAGGGAGGAGATCAGGTGGCACTCTTCGTGGAGAGAACAGTGACATGGGATGGAACAAAAGCTCTGCCATTTTGGAGCTAGTCCACTTGGTAATTGATGTTATCAAAAAGAGGAGTGACAGTCCCGTCTTTCCACTCGATGAGGATCTCACCATGCCTCAGGGAAGGAGAGTGGGATGGTGGAAGGTATGGCTGGGGCCCTCTTCGTAAGGCAGTTGGCTCCCGTAAATCAGCTCTGCTGGTGTCTGCTGGAGAGCTCTTCAGAGCAGAGAGGATTTTCTTTTTCCTGTGAGAAGAAAGAAGACAGTAACTGCAACCTGTCTGTCACTTCTCCACATCAGCAACTGTAATGCCACTTCCTTCAGCAATGGCTCAAAATGTATAGGAGAGGAGGAGCCAACATTAGTGGCTGCATTTGGGTGGGTCAGTGAGAGGGATGGATAAACTGAGTGGTGAGAGGAGAAACTACCAAAGGTGACACATTGGTGACCAGACCCATCTGCTGAGAGCCAGTGACATCAGGTGTGGAATGGGGGTGGATGCCAAGACCAAAACTTTTGTTTTGAGATGTTGGAGTCTTTCTTTAAAATGCTATTTGTGGCAAAGCCAAATGAACCTGGCTCTTACTTACTTGTTGTAGTGAACATTGAGTGTCAGTATTATTAATCCTAGGATGAATGCCAAGGGGCTGAGGACCAGCATGGCTGTCTTCCAGTTTGTGCCTGAAAGGGTATCAGAGAAAGCATCGTGTGTTTGCTGTACATATCCCTGTTCCTATGCAATAGCCACTATTGCCACAAAAAAAAAAAAATCGCCTGTAATGTCCCTGAAAAATGCCAGATAACAGGAAAAGTGCTTTGTCTACAAGATCAACATCTTACAGCTCCTTCTACACTGCACAACATCCTTCTATTTAAAGTCACCACAAAAGCTTTTCTTTCTTGCGATGAATTCAGTGATGTCTCCTGCTTCTCCACTTCGCATCTTTCTGATACAAAATAAGAAGGGCTGGGGGAAAGCAGTAGTGCTGGCAGCTGTCTGAGTCTCCTGGGGAGCTGAGACAAAGCATTTTCATGTTTTTACTATTTTTTTTTTTATTGCAGGCCTGTGGAGATTTTTTTAATCTTTAAATTTTGTGCCCTCATTCCCAATTGAGCATCCTCAGCAGTACTCCAGGGAAATGTATCTCTCACAGTGAGAAGGACAGGAGCATTGATGAACCTTTGTCTGTCTGGTCCCTTTCTCCTCTGGCTGATCCCTGGACCTACCTGCAAGCCTGGCCCCAGTGTTTTTCCCCCGATTTCCATGCTTCTTGGAATGGTTGTGGGATGGATCTAGTGGAAGAAGCAGAAAGACTCGGATTACAGCTTCCAGTTGGACCAGGGGCCCGGATTCCTTATGAGGCTTCACTGTAGCCACAAATCCCTTTTATATGAGACTCAGAAAGGAAAAGGAAACTTTATTGGCACTTGGTCTTTCCCAGCCACACATAATTTTTTCTTCTAAAACAGTTGGTGGCTATGTCTCCAGGTTAAGCCTGTATCACTGAACTGCTTGCCAAGGGAAACTCCTCAGCATGTTGGGTGAAAGCACTCAGTGGTACACATGGGAGTTCTTCAGAAATCCTCAGGTACTTTTCCACCACTGAAAACAGCTGAGTAACCTTGAAATGCTGCCCACACTTTCCTTGCTGCTGTTCTTACTTACGCATTCAGAAAAGTGCTCACCCTCGTCTGCTGGGAGCTGTGCCTGTTTGGTCTTTACCGGAGACACTGTGCTGTTGAATTTGTTAGCCAGAGGGGGGTCAGTCAAGCTCACGGAAGACTCTCTGTCCACAGCATAAATCTTTGATGAATCAATGGTTTTAGCTTGGAAGGAAATAAGGGAAAGTTCTGTGTGATTATCATTTACTTTTTGTACAGAAACCTGGATATGCTCATTGCCCAGTAAGGAAAGGGAACCCAGCCCTGCTGGTTTGGTTCTCTGCCTTGCAGGGCAAGTAGGATGTGGTGCAGTAGCAGTCAGCACCTCTTGTGCATCAGGGGCTTTCATCTGTAACACATTTCAAAGGTGAAATTAACCTCTAAGATAGAATCAACAACCCAAGCAGAGCTTGTTTTCTGGTGGTAGACGTGGTCATTGGTTTAAAAGCATGAGTGCAACACCAGCTGTTAAGGGATGATGTGTGAGGAAGAGGCAAGTGGAAGAATCACAGCTAGTAACAACATTGCATATATAAAAATGGGATTCAAAGGGTAGTCCATACCTCTTGCAAGGTTCAATACCTTCTTGTGCCTTCCAGTCCTACTGCAGAGTAGGATGTGGGGGGAAGCAACTGTTGCTAGAGGGGAGGTTTTGAGAAGTTCAGTGTCAGCAATTCACCCCTCTTCTGCAATGATGCAAATGTCAAGATCGAGAAAACCATGACTTCAGGGCTCCCTGCTGCCTATCCAAACCCCATTCTATGGCACGAGTACCCACACCACATCAACCCAGGTGTAATTTACTGAGCAGATAACCTGCTGAAGTAGAAGTCGTCTGTTGATGATCAGCTGGAAATTAGATAAGAAATGCCTAAAACAATACATAGGACTTTGATGTTGTTACTGAGTAGTCACAGGTTCCCTCTAGACATGGTAGACTGAACCATGGGATTTATGGGAATACTATGAGTTTGCATGAGATGCACTGAGTGGCACAGCGTGATTCAAAAGCTGCTCTCTGTTTACCCTCACAGCCTTATTTGGGGATCCTGGCTCCAAGGCACTCCTGGGCTGCCAGGAACTGCCTTGGGGAATGAAAATGCTCTTTTCACATGCCTTTTTCCCATATCTTAAATGTTCCACGTATTTCCTAATCTATATTTAACTAGCCTATTATGGTATCTAATTTGTATGGTCCATATTTAACTTACTGTTAAACAAACACTGACAGTTGTAACTACTGTGATAATTACATGTTGACCTTCTAGTTGGCTAATTAAAACGCTTGAGGGGAAAAAGGTCACCCTCCCTGCACGTGACAGCCAAAGCAGCTGTTGTATCTCTTTTTATTTCAAATTAGATACAGCCTCTCTGTGTCAAGAGGTTATGCTTATAATCCATCTGCTTATGCCAACCAGAGACATCACATTTTCTCTTTACTCATTTCTGCAGAGCTCACAATCTCATTGGGTCCAGCAGCCTTAAGGTAAGGAATAGCCTCCTGTCAGGGAAATAATTTTCCCTGAGGAATGTTGAGAACTTCTTGACCTACAGAGTAGACAATCACATAAAAACCATTACAAACACCACCTCTTTTTGGGTCTCTGGAAGAAAGGAGAGGAGAAGGGGAGGAATTGACTGTGATTTTCAGGTCTCAGTTCTGCACACAACTTTACAAGAAAAGTACTGAAAACCACCTTTATTTGCAGAAAGGACTTAAATGAAAGAGGGAAACAGACTGGACCATGAATTGTCAGTGGTCTGCAGTGGGCTTCACTGGGCATGTGACAAATGATTGCAGTCACTTCTCAGTAAAATGACTATGCCTGATGTCTGGTAGCCTTGTATCAAACTCCTAAAATTGTGACAAGACCAGGGGTTTTGCCTTTTCTGTATCCAGTCTAGACAAAGGCCAGTGAACATTCATGAAAGCAGAGTTTGGATTCTCTTCAGCAAAGGCCAAGGCCATAAATGTTTAATACAAACGAAATTTATAATAATTTTTGATGTCATCTTCTGGGATTTCTTAATGCAAAGGGAGGGCAACGCTTAAGCTACCTCCCACTACTTGCTGTGCTCACCAGTCTCTTTATGGCTACATTGGGCACCAGCAGCAAGGTTCACTTCTGAGGATAATGAGAATATGGAATGAAGGTTAGAACTAGGTTTCATTAGGGAAAGGTGCACTCTTGGGGTCTCACAGAAGAGAACTTTAATTTCAGAAACTGAAGCAATAAGTTCTGATACAGCTGCTTCTCAATAATTCATGTAAGTTTGAAAGAGGTTTTCAGCTGTCTCCAGTGGCTGTCATACTGAAAAAGACATCCCAAAGTACCAAAAGCTCTTTCATAGTCTAAAGCGCCTGACTTTTTGAGACTTTTTTGGGTGTTTTATGCTTAGGAGGCTCAAGCAACTTCCACTGTTCTTAGCTGTGGGCACGAATTCAGAAATATTTCACCAAAATATTTGCCTGTCCTCAGAAATGCAGCTGAGCTTTGGAGACCTGATCATGTAAGGTTTTGCATGCTTCTGGAAAAAACTGAACAGCCACTATTGGAAACCAGTGGTACCAGGTAGTGGGGCCAAGCTGGAGCCATTTGGTGTTTCTCCAGGTGGGGCCGAAGTGAAAATGAGTTAGAATGATAGGTGCAAGCCTGGTGTTAGGTGGCTTGGATGACATGAAAGTTAGATGTTATCCGACACTAAATCTACCTCATCTTACTTTCATAGATCCACACACGTGTGTCTAGAGCTTGTTGTGTTGGTTTGCTGGGCTTCTGAGCTGCTGTCTGGGCTGCAGCACAGATGGTTTCATCTGCCAGCGTCTTCCACCTGCTGTACTTGTCCTTATCTCTTGAGACAAAGACCTTGTGGCCTCCCTCCTTGGTGCCGAGGTGGAAGCCCAAGCTCTGCAGAGTCAAGTGTCCCTTCTTGCTGCAGGACCATGCCTGGTGTTCCCAGTCTCCACAGGGCTCCAGCTTCACTAGAGCATACTCGTGCATCCTGTGGGCCGACAGGCACCACTTTGTGTGCAGGCTGACGATGGTGCCCGTGTCGGGGTCCCAGCCCCACTGCTGCTGCTGGGAGTGCTCCTTGCAGCTGGCCAGGCTGATGCTGTTGGTCTCATGGGAGGCACGGATGCACTTTTCCAGCCGGGTGTTCCTTATGAGGAAGCCTTGTCCCTCTGCTACTGTGGTACAATCAGAGCATGGTTTAGTACTGTGCACATCTGAGGCAAACACATCTCTTTGTAAATACCCTAGGGGAGGTAAGATGTAACCCACCAGTCATTTCCTGGATGGGTATGCCTGGATAAACAGTTCCCACAGCTTCCTAATTTCCTGGAATGACATTTATTTGAAAAAAGGAGCGTGCAAATAGCCATGAGCAATGCTAGGAAAATAGCAGTTATGTAACTAATGAAGAAAAATGTAATTCCAACTTGAATGATTATATCAAATATCTGTGTATATATATATATATATATATTTAATTCAGGAGTTCAACTGTTTTAACGAGGTAGCCATCCTTCCCTCCCTCCAAAACAATTAGCTGGTTTGAGGTATATTTGCCCCTATCCATGTCAAATCTTTCTTATAAAAGAGCAGTTGAAAGCCCCCTCATGCTGTTCATCTGGGGCCAACAAGGCCACCTTGGGCTATACTTTCTATTAAGTGGCTTCTGGAGATATTAAAGCAGTGCAGGGATAAAACCATATCCTACCAGAAGTTTGTAAGTACTTGGCTGAGGCAGCTCATGTAAGTATTGAAATTATCTTGGATTTAGCACATCTGACATTGGTCTGTGCACCTTAGGAGCAAAGATACCTCTTAAAAATCCTTTTGTAAGAGGGAGACGTTGCAGCTGTCTCACAACAAATACAATATGAAGCAATTTCTGTAACTGCTTATTGCTTTTAAGAACAACTTGTCCCAACATATCAGATGATTTAGGATGGATATCATCACATTAACTGAAGGATTGCCACTTTTTTTCAGTATAACTTCATCAGGTGTGGCTTGTGAATATCCTGAGCAAGACGTTACGTGCTAAGCCATCCATCACTGTTGCAGGTATACTTTCTACTGCATATTTTATACCTAAGATAGATGGATAGAAATATAAGTTTCAAATTTCTGAACATTCTGAGAAATCTTTTAAAAACAGCACATGGCAACTCCCAGCTTTTGCAGTGATGTTTTTTTCTCTCTTTTCCCCAGAAAACAGAGTTATAAAAGCCCCATCAGGATATAGGACTCAGCATAAAGAGTAAGAGGACATTGAAAAGTGATGTTAGGCAAGAACACTGATTTTTATCTAAACTATTTCTGCAGAGTTTCCCCTCACAAATAAAAAAAAACAACAAAAAAACCCCAAAACAATACTGAGCCAATACAAGTATTTGGCTCAGTACCTGAAATGATTAGCGACAGTATAAACAGAAGCTGGTACACAATAACAATGGTATAAACAATAGCTTAAAGGAGCTCTCATGTTTTTCTCTCAGGAAATTTTAGGGTTCTGCTAGATTAATAATGCCTTGGGGCTGTTAAATCAGAAATAGCTCAGGGCTTTCTGCTCAGCCTGAATGCCTGAGGAGAGGAGCCAGAAACCACAGTGCTTCTGCACCAGTTCTGAGATAGTCTAATCAATGTGTCTGCGCTGGGATATTGATTTGCATGGACCTGTGATAGCCACCAATTCTGACAATTCCTGCTGAGCCAATGTGCCTAAATGGAAATTAAATTTCTGGGCTATCTGTGGACAACTTGTGAGTCCTGCTCTCTTTAACCCTTACTGAGGGGTGGGTGGAGGTAAGATATTTAATGCACTTTGCACTTGAGTTTCTGCTAGCCTCTAAAGGCAAGAGGAATGTCTCATATGTAATTTCCCATTAACTTTAGAAAATTCAAATGGATTAATACAATCCCCACAGCCCCACCCTACCCTCGCCATTTTCCCCTAGGATGTGGAATTCAGGGTTCTCACCTCTTTGGTTCACCTTAACTGTGAGAAACTCATTTCCAGAGTAATATTTTGAGACAAGCATTACAATGTAACAGAGGAATATGACAATGGCGCTGGATCAGATAAAACATCTGCTGAGCCCAGGATCCTGTCTGCAGCACTAGGCCATTAACATTTGCTATTAGGGGAAGAAGGTAAGAATCAGACAAGTAAAGAGCTCTCTCAAGACAATAAGATGCTAGTGCCTCCTTCCAAAAATCACAGAATCACAGATTTGTTGGGGTTGGAAGCAACCACTGGAGATCATACAGTCCAATCCCTCAGCCAACAGGATCACCTGGAGCAGATGACACAGGAACATATCCACGTGGGGTTTGAACATCTCCAGAGAGGGAGATTCCAAAACCTCTTTGGGCAGCCATTCCAGTGCTCTGTATCAACTAATTCAGAGAGTATCGCTGGGTATTTATGGGTAAAATGGTTTTGCCTGCTATGTTATATTTTTAACTCTGAAGTTCAAAGAAAAATATTTTGTTGCTCCGTCAGTATCAGGAGCTCCTTCTGCAACTTCACACAGTCAACTTAAGTTTTGATTATTCTTAATTACTTTGTGGCATCAGCAAGCTTAATTACTTCTTTAGTCATCCGTTCTGAGCTTTCTGAGCACCTTCTGATATTATCACTGGTGTGATCATTGTCAACTTATTCCACCTCTTTATTCCATCCTGTGGGCTAGGTCTCTCTCCTGCTCCATTAGAATGGAGTTTCTTAAGTGCCTTGGTGGAAGATTCTTATCAAAAGCCTTTTGCAAACACTGGCACAAGACCTTGATCAGTTCAACACATTTATGTTCTTATTGATACTATCATGGATGTCAGACATCCCCATTACAAAAGCTGCATTGACTTTTCTCACGTTTATCTGTCTGTAAATATTGTTCTTTGCTTTCACTGACTTGACTGATGCTGAAATGGAGCCTAGGGACCTGTGTCTCCCTAGGCTGTGCAATGGTCCCTCTTAAGAGGGGCATTATTTCAGTAATGCAGCCCTTTGGTGTCAAGGGCTGGATTTAAATTCTTAAATAAGAATTTAATACACTCCTCAGAAAAAATTTAAATGTCATCTTTAGTTTCCTGTAACTCCTGTAACTCAAAAGACATTTGGGCTGGTCCTTTGCTACAGATTATTTATACTTTTTTTTCCTCCTAAAACATCCTCTGTTGCCAATTCTGTTTGATAACACTTCAAACTGCAGATAGTGACTGCCACGATCTCCCTGATCATGTCTGAAGTGAGCACTAGGGTCATTGGACTAGTAATCTAGTCTGGACTAGTAATCCATTCAGCCTTTCTACAGTGCCCTACCTTTGGTTGCTCTTGTTATATTTGTGCCAGTTATTTATTGACCTCCTGACCCCCACCAAGTTCCTGCTTCAGATAATGTTTGAAAATTTCTGCTGGCATTTTTAGTATTTTCCCTCTAGGCTGCTCATCCAAGTCTTTTTCTCATATTACAGGTTTTATTATTAAGCATGCCACAATCCTGGCTGTTTTTACTTTTCCTTTCTCGGCAATGACTCTGCATTTGAAAGTTTGGGGTATTTTCGTTACGCTTTGAAGAGTGCTGCTGTTTGACCCAGCAGGAGATATGTAATTTGCTCTCTGTAGAGTCCATGATGTTTTATGTTCTCCTCTAAACAATCACTGTGTTTGTTACCTGCATAGTAGCAGCAAACATTGCAGTTACATGTGACTGCCAGCAGCCATTGCACGTGCCCCACACAGTCATAGAGGGTAGACCCACAGCTAAACCTGGAGGATGTTTACTTTGTGATACACATCAGGCACCAAGAATCTTTACTAAGGAGACAAAATATATCCCAAGTCCTGCTGCCCAGTGGTCTGACAAATAAGGCCATGAGCTGTAACATTTTAAGAATGTTAACCTGGAGCAACCAAGGCATCCAGTGTACTCCCTGAGGATGGGACTCAGCATCTCTGGAAAATGCCAGCCTTACCCACAGAGCCCAAGTAGATGCCTGTTTTGGGCTGCTCATGCTTGAACACTTTGGCATCTTCGTATTTTTAGGAACAAAATAAACAATTTCTAGCAAGGCTCTTGATGCCAATTCATTTGTCCTATGATACTGACACTCTGTCTGGTTACAAGATAGAAAAGCAAGCAAGTACAGGCCCCTGCTTCTCTACAACATGGCCACCCTTTGGACATGCTGTTCCATGTAGGATTAGGGGCAAAATCCATGCAACGTTCTTAGTTAGAGTAATGCCACTAAGAAAGCCTTGGTTACCAGTAATCTGAGTGTTACTGGGAAAGTTTCTGCTGTTTCTAAGCATTATCTGCGATGTCTTGATCTAAGACATTTGCAAATTGTTTGGGGTGACTTGGCACGTATTTTTTCCCAACCGCTGCTGCTTTCTTAAGAATATCTTGCTTTTGAGTGACCAACAGGGCTTCCTATCTTTCCAAATAACTGCAAGGTCCACTTTTGACCAAGTAGGTCAGTGAAGGCCTCCAAGGAAGCAGAGCTTTTTTTTCCATAGGAAAAAAAAAGAAGGCTTTGACATGGGAAAAAAAAAAATCTATAAATTACAGGAAGTGGGGGAGGTTGGTGAAGTCACCACAAAGCTGATGCAAGTGGGGAATTCCTGGGGTAGGGATATGATGGGTGGCTACAAAATCCAGAGGGGTCTGGAGAGGATGGAGAGGGGCTGACTGGTCAAGGACTGATCCTGGATGGGACAAGGGGTGCCAAGGGAAGGCTTGCAGTGTGCGGGAAGTGGTTCTGCACCCAGGCATTGTGTCATGCTGCTGGTGAGAACCTGCACAAGCCGAGGGAGGAGGTCTGGTAGCTACTGAAGAGTTAACTGTATCACAGGCAGGAAATCCCCCAAGTGAAAAATAGTTGGAGGCTGGAAAAGTAAATGGTGGAGTAGAAGTATTGTACAAGCTTGGCCTTTCTGCCTCTTCAGTGCAAAATGCTTAGGGCTGCCTTTTGAGGTCAGAGTGTCAGGGGTCAGGGAGCAGCCAGCACTACCATGGGCTTGAGGGGGAGGAGAGTGGCTCTCAAAATATGGGGTCAGGCCAAGATGCCAAGCACAGCCACCACAGCCTCACACACAGTGCATGGGGGTCCAGAATCAGTGTTAAATACAGTTTTATTTCAGCAATTTTCTTTCTGTGTATTTAGGCACATATCCTGCTGGTGCCTGACTTCTCACTGCCAATTGCACCTCACAGGGTCACCATTAGGTTTGACTTTTTAAGAAAACTTTTCACAGAATCACAGAATCATCTAGGTTGGAAAAGACCTTTGAGATCATCAAGTCCAACCTGTGACCTAATACCACCTTAGCAACTAAACCGTGGCACTGAGTGCCACATCCAGTCTTAGAAACATGTCCAGGGATGGTGACTCTGCCACCTTCCTGGGCAGCCCATTCCATTGCCCAATCACTGTTTCAGTGAAGATTTTTTTCTGAGGTCCAGTGAATTTTCGTCTCCTCTCTGCTTGCAGGTACTTTCCAAAGAAACAACTGTCAGAACCAGCTTAGGAAATTCCAAGATTTCC
>OU383776.1:19683157-19733109 GCA_910950805.1 Acrocephalus scirpaceus scirpaceus | reverse complement strand
AATTCATACAATATTCAATTTAATATCCTCATACTCTGTACCAAAACATCTTCCAGCTCCACTGCAATATAGCATCTTGCCTGGCATAATCCCAGGAGCTACAGAGTTGTAATAAATTAGGCGAACTGAATGATAATAAGAAAATAGAGACAGAGATGTCGTGGAAGATTCCCTTTTTCCCCTGAAAGGGCCAAAGAGGATTTCCTGGGGTAATGGCTTTGGAATAGGTAGCAGGGCAGGCAGTTGAAGGGGAAGAAAAACATCCCCATACCCCTAGATCCCCATGCAGTTCAGGGAAGGAGCAAAGTGTGGGGAGATAAAACATCTCTTGCCAGCTGCATCCCTGGGGGTGTGGTGGGGAGCAGCAAGTGGAGGCTGGAGACTTCAGCGCAGCATTTCTCTGTCTGTGTTTAATGCAGAGAGGTTGTGGGCAGCGGAGGAAATCCAGCAGGGCTAATAATTAATGTAAACATAGATCACCCTATGATGTCCAGCCCCTTCCCCTGGTCCCATTCTCCTCCAGGCTCTAGTCTGACTTTCATCCCTTAATCCTTGCTCTGTGGGACAGAGCAAGGCTGCAGCCAAGAGAGGGTCATAGGAATCCTGGCAAAGACATGCTCCAAAAAAGCTCAACACAGCTGCCAGTGAGCAGGCTGCCACTGCAGAGCAAAGTGATCCAGAGCCAAAGGGCAGGGAGGCTGGTCTGCGGACAGAGCAGAGGAGCTGCGGCTCTCAGCAAGATTTAACTGGGGGGTTTTTTTGGTGTTTATAACTGCCTGTTTTATGAAAAAACATTGCAGGTGTGAGTGGCCAAGCTTTGGAAAGGACATTGTGAGTAGCTTCATGCAGCATCTTGGATTTTCTCTTCATCCGCTGGAGTAAAAGAATTCAGCAACAAAGTTGCTAACCAGGTGTTGAGACTGCAAAGGAATAATGGACACTTGGATTACCCACCGCTCAGGAAAACATAGAAACTTTCCAAAGGGGGATGCCAAAGAAAGGCACTTGACTCAAAATGTCACAACGGTGAAGCAGAAGCCCTCCAAGGAGCTGAGGCCCATGTTGGGTGCCATCTTGCTGGGCCTCATCCTGTTCATTGCTGCAGTGGTGGCCTGGTGCTACTACACGGTGTCCCTGAGGAAGGCAGAGCGGCTCAAGACGGAGCTGATGGACCTGCGGGCGGATGGCTTCGTCATCCGCAACCAGCACGGGGAGGTGGTGTTCCGGCTGGCCTTCCGCTCGGGCAGCCTGGACCTGGAGTCGTGTTCCAAGGAGGGCGAGATCCTGAGCTGCTCGCGCTCGAGCCGGGGGCCGCTCAACTTCTTCATCCAGACGGTGAAGCCCAAGGACACGGTGATGTGCTACCGTGTGCGCTGGGAGGAGCTGGCGGCTGGCCCGGCCGTGGAGCACACCATGTTCTGGGAGGACGCCCACTGGTACGGGGGCTCAGAGATGAGCACCCAGCACTGGCCCATCCGCCTGGCCGGCTACCAGGAGCCCGTGCCCTACGTGACCAGTGACGTCTACTCCTTCCGGGACAGCTTTGGTGGCATCCTCGAGCGCTACTGGCTCTCCTCCAAGGCGGCGGCCATCAAGATCAACGACTCCGTGCCCTTTCACCTGGGCTTCAACGCCACTGAACGTGCCCTCTTCTTCCAGGCCCGCTACAAGGACTCACCCTACAAGCCCCCACCGGGCCAGCAGCCCTTCCCCGAGCTCAGCTACCGCGTCTGCGTGGGCTCCGATGTCACCTCCATCCACAAGTACATGGTGCGCAGGTACTTTAACAAGCCCTCCAAGATCCCTGCTGAGAATGCTTTCCGATACCCCATATGGTCCACGTGGGCCCTCTACAAAAAAGATATAAACCAGGATAAAGTTCTGAATTTTGCAAGAGACATTAAGAAGTACCATTTTAACTGCAGCCACATTGAGATTGATGACATGTACACCCAAGCCTATGGGGACTTTGATTTTGACCCTGTCAAGTTCCCCAACGTAACAGAGATGTTTGCAAAGCTGAGGGAAGATGGGTTTAAGGTCACTCTGTGGATTCATCCTTTCATACACAACAATTCCTCCAATTTTGGCGTGGGGATTGAGCGTCAGCTGTTCATCAAAGAGCCATCAGGGTGGCTGCCTGCCATGGTGGAGTGGTGGAACGGCATCGGGGCCATCCTGGACTTCACCAATCCAGCAGCCCGTGACTGGTTCCAGAGCCACCTGCGCCAGCTCCGCCACAAGTACGGCATCTCATCCTTCAAGTTTGATGCGGGTGAGACCAGCTACCTGCCCAAGCAGTTCAGCACCTTCCGCCCGCTGTCGGACCCCAGCATCTGGTCCCGGCGCTACACAGAGATGGCCATTCCCTTCTACGAGCTGGCCGAGGTGCGGGTGGGTTACCAGTCACAGAACATCTCCTGCTTCTTCCGCATCATTGACCGTGACTCTGTCTGGGGCTACGAGCTTGGCCTCAAGTCCCTCATCCCCACTGTCCTCACCATCAGCATGCTAGGGTACCCATTTGTACTGCCAGATATGATTGGAGGAAACTTCCTCCCTAACAAGACAGAGGGTGCCATGGAGATCCCTGACCGGGAGCTATACGTGCGCTGGCTGGAGCTGTCAGCCTTCATGCCCTCCATGCAGTTCTCCATCCCGCCCTGGCTCTACGACAAGGAGGTGGTGGAGATCGCACAGAAGTTCACAGAGCTCCACGAGTCGCTGGTGGCCCCGCTGCTGCTGGAGCTGGCGGGGGAGGTCACTGACACGGGCGACCCCATCATCCGTCCCATCTGGTGGATCTCGCCCCGTGATGAGGCCACTCACCGCATCGACTCCCAGTTCCTCATTGGGGACACGCTCATGGTGGCTCCTGTGCTGGAGATGGGCAAGCAGGAGCGAGATGTCTATCTGCCAGCGGGCAAGTGGCGCAGCTACAAGGGGGAGCTGTTTGAGAAGACCCCAGTGCTGCTCACTGACTATCCCGTTGACCTGGACGAAGTTGCCTATTTCCTCTGGGTTTCCTAACAGGCTCCTCTTCAGCTGTGCAATGGACTCAGTGATTACCAGTGGCTTTAATGACCTGGTAATTTAAATAATTTTTAATGTAGCAATATTTCAGAATGAAATTTGAAGGAGACACTGAGACCTCTGTTTTGTGTGGCAAGTTTTCTACTTATTAAAATGTATTGGATAGGTGTCTTTGTTTCTGCATTGTGACAAGTGTACAGAAACAGTCTCTGCTCATAATCTTTTCTCACCAAGAAGTGCCATGCATGTTTCTTGTGTCTAAAGGCAATTACATGGTCTCCTTTGTTACCCAGTTTCACAGATGATCCCCTGGGACACTGAAAATTTAATGTTCTTAGTGAAGGAGGCAGCTGCAGCAAAGTACATTTTTTTTTACAAAAAGCCATCTGTGGTTATCCTGAAGAGGAAGGCATTCAATTTGCAGCCTTCATATCAGATGTGAGCTGATGCAGGAGTTAGGAGTTTGCACTTCCCATGGCCTGAGGTATCTGAGTAGCAAGAAAGCTACAGCACTTGTTAGTGCTGTGGCAGCTGTGTGGCAGCTGTTTTCCCCTTTATATAAATTACTGAGAACCACGTCTATGGTGTGCATTCAGGTAAGCCTGTAAAATGTGGTGATATCTCAAGACAGTCAAGGTTAATTCCTAGTATAAAGTCATGCAGGGGTTTATACTTAGTAGGATCCACATGTGTTTTAGGACCATGTTTAGGACAAAGGCTGCAATCTGTCAGGTGCCAGGAGAGAACTTGGCCTCCTCAGAGAGTTCAGACAATTAACAAACCAGCCTGAGTACCTGGCTGCCTCAATTTCCCCACTGAGAATGTTTTCCCATTCTGTGTTAATGGAGATCCCTGTCCGTGACAGGTGGATCCTTTCTATCCTTCTGCCTATAGAGTGACCTCTCCAGAATGAAGGTGTCTCAGCAGCTCCTGAAGGCTTGGGGTAATGAGGCTGGCTGTGAAACACTCTCTATTCTTGGTCCAACATTCCCTGCTGTTTTTAAGCAAAAAGAAATTCAAGGTTGACACAACTGAGAAGTTTAAGAGAGTCCGGGGGTCTCTGGGCTGCAATGTGCCTTCCCAAAATGAGAGACAGATCACTTTTCTGGCTCCAGCCCACCTCCAGTGCTCACCTGGGAGTTATGTGTGGCCCCAGGGCAAGAGAAAGCTCCTTTTTTTAGGGTTTTGCCCCAGGGCTGCTCCATACAAAATGGGTCTGGAGAACACTGTACTCTGTTGAGAGCTTGTTTGGTGGCTAGAGGAAGCAGACCCAAAACTGGCTCCAACATGTTATCCATCAGTAGGTCCATTATGTCATGAGGACTCTGCATGGACACAACAGCAGTGCCAAGTGGGATGAGCCAGAATATCTTTTAGATGCCCCAGAAAGCAGATGGAATTGCAGTAATGCAGTAATGCAGTGGTGTGGCAGCAGAGAGGAAAACCCAGCCTTAAGGCAGAGATGTGAAAGGGAAAGCAATGTTCAATCTGGCCGTTGTGCTCAGGGTTAACAGGACACCGCTTAAACCTTACCACAGGCTTTCTCCCAAGCCAGGATAGTAGTTTCCAACATGGCATCTCCCCCAAGGCTGAGAAAGTGTTTCTGCAGTTGCTGCTTCAAAGCCCCAAACAGTCGCCCGCTTCTGGTCTTGGGGCAACCAGAGGTGGTTGCCAACAGGGCGGCCCAGTAAATTCCTCTGGCTGTTGTTGCTGCACAGAGTACAGTACCTCTGCCTTTGTGATCAATGTGCTCTGCATGCACATACAGCTCTGCCACTTACCTGCATCACAGGCTGATGGGGAAAAAACCAGACAACACTGAGACTTCCTGCAAACTCTGGGGATGACATGGGATGCCTGGTCTCATGGCTGCAAAAATGTCTCTCCCATCCCTTTCCAGTCTGTCCCTCACTGCCTTTCTCTGCTGCCCAGTTGAGCCACAGCAAGCTACGGGGCAGGTGCTGCAGGCATCCTGTGAAGAGGTGGCACCACAGCCACCTCTCCACACCCTCCTGCCACCCAGGGGCTGTGTGCTGTTGGAGGGACATCTTATTTGCCTTGCTAAGCTTCAGTCCTGGTTAATTTCTTACACTCCCAGTGCTGCACATGAGCTTGTTGATGGAGCTGCTGGTGACATGAGACTCTTCTCCAGAACTTGGCTCACCACAGGCTGCCTGTTTTTTGGCAGGGGGAGTTTACTGCCCTCTTTGATGACTGCTGAGCTAAAAAACACCCAGCCCTACAGGCAAAATAAAAAACACAAACAAATAAAAAAATGTTTTTCTCTACTTGGCCTCTGGGATTTTGTGTCAGCACAAACCTTCTTCGTGGTTCTCCCGGCACAAAAGATCTGCAGGCTGGCAGCCCCTGCCCAGATTGAGAAGATTGTATTTTTCCTGAGGCTGTCAGCCTGGCCACGTGCCCAAAGGACCTCCACTGCTGTCAGTTTGTCCTTTCACCACAGTCACCCCCAGCCTTCGGCTCTGTCTGCCTGTTGGCTGTTTTCTTACTTTTAGTCAAAGCTGTGATTTCAGGCAGGTGTGGACACGCTCACAACTTGTGTCTCCTGGGCCAGCAGCTATTGCTCTACTGTCACCCATAGGCACCTCCTTGCAATCCAGTTTGCAACAAATTGTAGCTCCTCTGGAGTCTGGATTTTGCCACTAACACTCCTCCCTGTGCATTGCACAGCTGTGGATGTCTTGTCAAGCACTGCCATAGCTGAGACACAGCATGGAGCTGACCCTGCTCACTGTCCCCATGTCCATGGGGAGCCTCAGACACACCCTCTACACACTGCACCAGGTTTTGGGAGGATGTAAACCAAGCTCAGACCCAAAGCACCAGTTCCTAGCAGGACCTCTGTATCACTGAGGGTCTCCTGCAAGGCTGTGAGTGCTCTAAGTTGCCCACCTGCCCACAGGTCTTCAGCACTGCCAGCTTCATCCCCCATGTGATCATCAGCCAACTTACGGATGGCAGTCACACCCAAGGAAAAAGTCAAAGGAAAAGCATTGGGAAAATGTCTTTTATTGCAAAAGAAGTGAAATGAAGTCCCTCTCAACCCTCAAGCCATGCTATATGGGTTGGCCACTGCTAGTGATGCCCAATGGCATAAGGCAGCTATGGTTTGTGTGGTAACAATGGGAAGGGAAGGAAAACATTATCTGGGGAAAAGGGGGTGATGTGGGGCAAGGCAGGCTCCTAAATGAGGCCCTTCCATTGTCACAAACATCTACTCCATCCATGTCCTTGCTGTCAGTGCCATATGAAAAGGGAAGCCCTGGGGATGGTGGGGACAGTCAGGAGGACCTTCTGGAGAGCCCAAGGGAAGCTGAGAACAGGCTCTTCTTGCTCATCCCCCACAAATAGTCTTGAAGAGTGTGTCCTCTGAGAGCAGCATGGACTAGCAAACCCCCACACTCAGCATTGATAAACCTTTTTTGGGGTGAATGTCAGTAGAAATAGGGCCACAACCCTAGAGATGTGTATGGTCCCCACTCCTGGGGGCTGACACAACATTGAGGTTCAACTGGACAGGGCCTTTTCCAGGCCAGCCCTAAGGCACATTTAGTCTCTTTGCTGTCAGGACCTAAGGGAGGACAATCCTCAATCCAGTGGGATTGTATGCCATCACTGCAAACACGAGAGTGAGGTTACTTCCAGCTTCTGCTTTTAAAACATATATCAAAGCTGCAGGCTGCAAGCTTTAAATAAAACTATCTCAAACCTGATTTCAGTGAAGGTTAGGTTAAGAAAAGCCCCAAATCTCCCTGAACCACCAGCCCCATCAACTTGGTACAGATGGACATAGTTAAAACTTTTTGTTTTCCAAAATTTTATCTCAATCAGGGTGATTCATGATACAGTTCATATCAATTAGGAATTAAAAAAGTGGTTAAAAACAGACCCATCAGCATTACAGTCTGACAGAGGACAGCACGTACAAACACAAGCATCCAGAACACCTGATACACAACAGTGCAAGCTTCAAAATTCAATCACATAAGCATCATGTGTGAAAAGGCTGAATCAAACTTCCAAACCTTGTTTGGGGCTTTTTCTTGGCTGAGACAAGCTAAATCTAGCTTTGGCTAGTGACCCAGGGCATAAATCAGAGAAATATCCCTAGCAGCATTTCCCAAGGTTTCTGTGCAGCTTCTGATCTGCAAGGCCTGAGAGATCCTCAAGTCCTGCAGTGCTACAGCATAGTGTTAGAAATAGTGGTTTTGGTAAAAAGTTGGTTGTAAAGGCTATCTGGAAGCCTGTGAGAGGGCTTAGGGCAGCACAGCTGAGCCTATCCCCAACATCAGCCCATAGTCCTCTCAGCAGCTTTACCTTTCTCCTTGCTGAACCACTGAACAGCCATATCCATTTGTGCCCTAATTACAGCATTTAGAAAAATAAGAGTATTCTATAATCTTACCAATTCATTGATATAGTTAAATAAAAGAAAATTATATCTTTGTTAATAAAATCCTTTCTTTTTGAGGGGAGGGGAAAGAAGACAGTGTATCTAATGGAGAATTTCCTCCATGACCTTCCTGACAGTGCCTAAAACCACTGCAAGGAGATTGAAGGCACTCACCTGGCTGCTCCCATCATTTCAATAGTAGAAGGATACTAACAGGGATGGTGTGTTTCTCTTCACACAGCCTCATTCCTCATGAGTGATACATATGGTGAGTGGCACAGACCCAGGGGAAGAGAAGACAGTATCTCATCAATTGATGCCTTAGGTTTTAGCTTTCATGTTTTTCAGATTCTGTGCTGCCTAGGGGTGTAGTTCTGAGACTCATACTAAGTGTTAGTAAGCTCTCTTCACAGAGTAGGTAGACAAAACATTTCCAGCTTGAGACCAAGAACAACTGTTACAAGTTTTCAGGCCCAAAAGCATAAACAATGGTGGACTGAAGAAGAAAAAAAGGATGGGACTTTATAATCTGAAGCTGTAATCGGACAATTAGCCCCAATATGCAAATGGACCAAACTTTATAAAAGTGTGAGACCTCGTAACCGGTCATCCATTTCGGTGACCATTTTGTGTCCATCTTGGGTGTAGCCCTTGCCAGGCTTTTGTACTGCCCAAGGTGTATCCTTAAAGGCCTTTTAATAAATTTTATACTTTATTCTCTAGCTCTGTCTAGTCTCTGTTCCAGGTCAGCCTTCCCAAGGCATCATCATGGTCATGCCAGGATCCTTCCCATGAAGTCCTGTGCCAAGGATCCCAGTTCTGCACCACTGGCAGCTGAGCTGTGCAACAAAATCTCCTCCACCTAATGACTGCAGCGGCAATGGATGACAAGTATTTAATGAGCAAAGGTTGAAAGGGAAGAGCTGGAGCCTCTCAAAGCACGGTCTTCATGCACTTCTGGGGCTGCAGAAGCTCCCTCCACACTTGGCCTTTCTCAAAGGCTTTGGCCAGACTTATCTCCCCACCTTCAACACCATCCAGCAAGCAAGGGCCAAATCCTGCCAGTGCCCTGATGAGTGACACTGAGGTTCCAGGACAAATTCCTTGCCAGAGGGTGTCTGTAACTTGCAACATCACCATTATTTGCACTGGTGGCTGAGAAGAAACTTGAGTCTTTCAGAATTAAAAGACTGAGAAACAAAAAGACTTCCAGAAACGCTTGTGCTCCAGCTGGGCAGGGACCTGTAAGGCTCCCCTACATCTCATTTTCAGATTAAATTATACAAGGCAGATTCAGGTTGTAAGGGAGTCCATCAAACCAGACTTCCTTACCTCCTAACTACAAAAGCACTTCAGATTTTGCCCCTAACACCAAAATTTCTCCTCCTGCATCCCATCACAACCCTCAAGTTGCATCTCCTTTTCTGCCTCTTAAAAAGCTCTGTGGCAGGAGATGGGCTTTGAGAAAGAGTCTCACTGGTACCCTACCTTACCCAACACCATCTCCCTGAGTGGCTGACTTGTGCCAGACCCATGCCCAGCCCAGACACAATCCCAGGAAAAGCCCCACAGATGCTGAGCTGTCCTTGGCTGGCTGTAGCCTGGGCAGGGTGCCCAACCCTTCCCAGACATCACAATTCAATTCTGCAGAAGCTCATTAAAAATTCAGGGGCTGACACATGTTCCCAGGTGGGGCAGAGCTGGGCATTCTTGCCTTAGGGAAGAACGCTGCCAGACTTCAATCCTGTTTGCCCTGCCTCGGGTCCCTGTAAATGCATTTTCCCATACAAAACCAAATGGGAAATCAGCCAAAGAGGCAGCTGCTGGGTACTTGGGGTGCAGGATTGCCCCATGTGCCCTCCAGAAGCCTCTGACAGCAATCTCACCTACAGCAATACCAGTGCTGCCTAAGAAATCTCTGTGGAACTCTCCAAGAGAGAGAGGACGGCTGACTCAGGAAAACTCTCAACAAAATCATCATCTCTAATGGTGACCTGAGATGGGTATTAGTTTAACTTGGTGTTGGATGAGAACATTTCTGTGGGTGCAGTGAGAACACCCGCTGGCACAGACCCATCAGTTCATAGAGCTGGTGTTTTCCACACAGAGGCAAGCTGGCTATCAGCAAATGGCACTGTCAATCCATGACACGTGCTGCTTGCTGGAACCGGCTGTTCCCAGGGAAGTGCTGCACAGAGTGTCTGAGGACAGCTTTGCTCTAGGCAGCCCTTCTGCCAGCAACCAACCTCATCTGTCCTTAAAAACCAAAAAGGATGGTATCAGCAGGATAATCATGTAACCAAGTGGGGTCATAAATGCTTAAAAGATGGGGCATGCTGGTACAGGCGGTGCTGCTCTAGGAAGAGCAATGTTGATGCCCCAGGCAAAACACAGAGGCAAGAGCCTTGTAGAGGAAGTAAAATGGGTGAGCAGCTGGGATGCAGCTGTCCCAGCAGGAAATAAGCAACCCATTCAGTTAAAACACATGGATATCACTTAAGTGACCTGGCCTGCCTGGTACCCAGGAAAGCAGGAGCGTGGGGCAACTGTTAGTCCAGTGCCATGCCAGGCAAAAGGGGGAAAAAATAAGTATGAGTAATAAGTATGAGTATATATATGTATATATATATATATATATATATATATATATATATATATATATATGTATGTAACTCTATTTTGCTTTATGGTCTTAAAAATATCTGTTTGAATATATCTGCCATATTATAAAACTTACAGCAGGCTGCGCTGTAGCAATGCTCCCACAGCACATACCCCCACACCCAGTGCCAGGTGCTCCCACAAGACTAGGTATGCTCCCCACTGGCACTAACCAACTTCCAACTCCTGAAATCCTTGAAAACTGAAAAGGTATACTACTGTCTGCAGACAGACTGACAACTCATTTCTGACCTATACAGATAAAATGCTGCCTACTGTAATCCAATCAGAGCCTACTGCCAGACCCAAATTAAAAAAATCAAGATCAATCCCCAAATAAAAAAAAAAAAATTATCCCCAAGAACAGTGAAGTCTGTTTAGTTCCATTCCTCCACCCCAGTCTCAAATGAAATGTGCAATTAGAATTATTATTTGTTAGAAAGTCCTAGGTAAGGCATGATTATTCCAAAGCTGATGAAGAAGCCTGTTAGGAAACCCAGAGGAAATAGGCAACTTCGTCCAGGTCAACGGGATAGTCAGTGAGCAGCACTGGGGTCTTCTCAAACAGCTCCCCCTTGTAGCTGCGCCACTTGCCCGCTGGCAGATAGACATCTCGCTCCTGCTTGCCCATCTCCAGCACAGGAGCCACCATGAGCGTGTCCCCAATGAGGAACTGGGAGTCGATGCGGTGAGTGGCCTCATCACGGGGCGAGATCCACCAGATGGGACGGATGATGGGGTCGCCCGTGTCAGTGACCTCCCCCGCCAGCTCCAGCAGCAGCGGGGCCACCAGCGACTCGTGGAGCTCTGTGAACTTCTGTGCGATCTCCACCACCTCCTTGTCGTAGAGCCAGGGCGGGATGGAGAACTGCATGGAGGGCATGAAGGCTGACAGCTCCAGCCAGCGCACGTATAGCTCCCGGTCAGGGATCTCCACTGCCCCATTGGTTTTATTGGGGAAAAAATTGCCTCCTATCATATCAGCTGATATGAAGGGGTACCCTAGCATGCTGATGGTGAGGACAGTGGGGATGAGGGACTTGAGGCCAAGCTCGTAGCCCCAGACAGAGTCACGGTCAATGATGCGGAAGAAGCAGGAGATGTTCTGTGACTGGTAACCCACCCGCACCTCGGCCAGCTCGTAGAAGGGAATGGCCATCTCTGTGTAGCGCCGGGACCAGATGCTGGGGTCCGACAGCGGGCGGAAGGTGCTGAACTGCTTGGGCAGGTAGCTGGTCTCACCCGCATCAAACTTGAAGGATGAGATGCCGTACTTGTGGCGGAGCTGGCGCAGGTGGCTCTGGAACCAGTCACGGGCTGCTGGATTGGTGAAGTCCAGGATGGCCCCGATGCCGTTCCACCACTCCACCATGGCAGGCAGCCGCCCTGATGGCTCTTTGATGAACAGCTGACGCTCAATCCCCACGCCAAAATTGGAAGAATTGTAGTTTATGAAAGGATGAATCCACAGAGTGACCTTAAACCCATCTTCCCTCAGCTTTGCAAACATCTCTGTTACGTTGGGGAACTTGACAGGGTCAAAATCAAAGTCCCCATAGGCTTGGGTGTACATGTCATCAATCTCAATGTGGCTGCAGTTAAAATGGTACTTCTTGATCTTTTCAGCAAACCGCAAGAGTTTATCCTGGTCGATATTATTCTTGTAGAGGGCCCACGTGGACCATATGGGGTATCGGAAAGCGTTCTCAGCAGGGATCTTGGAGGGCTTGTTAAAGTACCTGCGCACCATGTACTTGTGGATGGAGGTGACATCGGAGCCCACGCAGACGCGGTAGCTGAGCTCGGGGAAGGGCTGCTGGCCCGGTGGGGGCTTGTAGGGTGAGTCCTTGTAGCGGGCCTGGAAGAAGAGGGCACGTTCAGTGGCGTTGAAGCCCAGGTGAAAGGGCACGGAGTCGTTGATCTTGATGGCTGCCGCCTTGGAGGAGAGCCAGTAGCGCTCGAGGATGCCACCAAAGCTGTCCCGGAAGGAGTAGACGTCACTGGTCACGTAGGGCACGGGCTCCTGGTAGCCGGCCAGGCGGATGGGCCAGTGCTGGGTGCTCATCTCTGAGCCCCCGTACCAGTGGGCGTCCTCCCAGAACATGGTGTGCTCCACGGCCGGGCCAGCCGCCAGCTCCTCCCAGCGCACACGGTAGCACATCACCGTGTCCTTGGGCTTCACCGTCTGGATGAAGAAGTTGAGCGGCCCCCGGCTCGAGCGCGAGCAGCTCAGGATCTCGCCCTCCTTGGAACATGACTCCAGGTCCAGGCTGCCCGAGCGGAAGGCCAGCCGGAACACCACCTCCCCGTGCTGGTTGCGGATGACGAAGCCATCCGCCCGCAGGTCCATCAGCTCCGTCTTGAGCCGCTCTGCCTTCCTCAGGGACACCGTGTAGTAGCACCAGGCCACCACTGCAGCAATGAACAGGATGAGGCCCAGCAAGATGGCACCCAACATGGGCCTCAGCTCCTTGGAGGGCTTCTGCTTCACTGGTGTGAAGCTCTCTGGCAGGAAAGTGTACATGATGTTGTGCTTTCTCTAGAGCTTTCTGCAGAGGAAGGGGAAAGAAGCAGCCTGGGGTTCTCAGGAGAAGACACCAGATTGTTAGGAGAGCTCCCACCTCCACTGCATCCCAGAACATCCGTCTCTGAAAAAGGAGAGGATATAAATAGTCTGAGAGAACTTTGAATCAAGGGACAGTGTGTCATCCACTTGCCCCCCCCCCAGCCCCCTCTGCCCGTCTGTGATGTGCCAGGTGCTGTTTTCCAAGTATCAGACATCATCTCCAATTACTCTGGGCAAGACAACACATGCAGACAACAGCCTGAGCCGTACATGGGGAACAACCCCGGGGCAACGAGGACCAAATCATTGCCATATTTAAGGTTTTTTTGTTGTTGAGATGACTTTCAGTGAGGCAGGAGTGGAGACTGGGTGGCAATAGAAGGAGGCTGAACAGGAGCCAGATGAGCCCACTGATAGTGTCTTTAAAGAGACAGGGATAACTGAGAGCTACAAAAGATACCACATAATGAATTCCACGCAGCTACTCCTAATTTTAATCATACTGTCTCCCTGGCAGATTTAATTAATCCGCAGCAACATCCCCTTCTTGTCCCAAGCATATCCCAGCTGCTCCACTTGAGTGATGCTTTGCAGTGAAGGTGGGTAAATCCCTGCTTCTCCACAGCTCATAGAGAGCCAAATGGGGCTGGGGTACCAGTGGATCATGTCTAGTTTTGGGGGGCGTGTAGGGGGTACAGTGAGTGTCACAGAATGGTTGGCTCCTGACGTGCTCAGAGCTTTACAGCAGTTCTGGGTGGAAAAGGACTTTCAGCTTTTCTGGAAGAAAAGCTAACCTTGTAGAAAGTGAGCAGTGGGCCCAAAGGGCCCTTCCTCCATCCCACAAGGCTCCAGGCTGTATTTCAGCTCCAGCCCATTCCCCCCTGTGTGGCCCCAGGGAAGTGGGCTGTGCCAAGAGCCTAATGGTTTTTCCTTGGCCACGGCCTGGCTGGGCTCTGCCAAGCATAACGCTCGGGATCCAGGGGGGAAAAGTAAAGTAAGGACATAGGAGAGCGAGAAACAAACACAGCTGCAGGAGGAGTAAGGGAGGGAGAGAAGCTGCAAAGCCGCAGACCAGCTGCCTGATACCTGCCTAGTGCCAGCAAACACAGCCACCTCCTCCCCAAGCTCTGGGGCTGTAAACCTGCTGACTGTGGGCTAACCAGAGGGAGAACCCCTCTTTTTGGTCACAAATGAAACCAGTTGGAGAGACTCCCTCTAATGAGGTTGTTTTTTTCTTAACAAAAAGGAAGAAAAAGATCCAAAATGAATTACAGAACCCTCTCTCTGCTGCAGACATGGCAATCCAGAACAAGTATCTCTGTGCCCCAACAGATCTTTCTCCCCATGAAAGGAAAAGTAAAGCAGAAAAAGGTCTCGAACACCACCTAAGACTTGTTGCTCCACTACAGGGATGGCCATGCGTAAACCCACAGCAGCATCTGTGCACAGGCTTGAAAAATCCTTCTGGGTTTATATTCATCTTGAAGCATGTATTGGACAAGACCTTGCAGTTGGTGGAACTTTTTGTGTAACCAGACCGGTCATCCTAACCTTCCCCTGGGAGCCAGTAACTTTCTAGACAGCCAGTTGCTTTAAATGGGATTACAGAGGCATTAGGAAGTGATTAGCCTGAACAGGCGATAGGTTCAGTTAAACGATTTGTCCCACTGCCAACTCCCAAAGAACCCTCACTTGCCAGTGGGGGCACGGGATAGGGACAGCTCCAACCACTCCAGCTGTGCCACACAGCATTGGATCCTGCCCCCTAGGAGGGTAATTGGGCTCTCACCCACACAGTATTTGTGACACAAGGCCAGCTGAGCCCAGCCAAAACTGGGCAATAAAGACAGGGAGGAGGTGGTGGTGGGATGAGGCTGTGTTTGGGATAAACCTTCATCCCTGCCTCCACTCTTCCTTGGCTTTAAGGTGAACCAGAAGCAGCACAGAGGTATCCCAGGGATAGCAGGGGAGGGCGGTTTGCAGAAGCACCCTGGCCAAAACCAGCACAGCTGAGTGAAGCCACAAAGTGGCAGGATGCTTCTGGAAATACAGACAGGTACGCTGAGCCCAAACAAGCTCTCATCCTCTCAATACTGGGAGGTTTTGGGATGCCAGACAGAGAGGGACATGCAAATACCTGTCACTCTGGAGGCGTGCCCGTGTCTCACTCATGCCTTATCTGGGGGTTGCAAAGCTCAAGGGGGCAAGAAATAAAATGCACCCTCTACCAAGCAGGACTTGCAAATTACTTGGGAAAATATTTTTTTTAAAGTTTTCACATTTTCTTTACAAAAGAAGAGGGAAAAATAGTGTTTTCTTTGCCATTTTTCATTCAGGGTTTTAAGCCCAAGAAATACCTGATACTGCTACTGTGACTCTGTCTAAAATTGACAGCAGCTCCCAGGGCTTTAGGGAGTTTCTGGATTTTTATCTCCCTTTCAGGAAGCTGGTTTATTATTTATGGACTACTTTGAAGCTGCTCTATTTTTAGGCTTTTTTTTTCTTCCCCCCTCATGGACTAGAGCTCATGGCACACATGAGGGAGCCATCACTGCCACTGTCAGTAGAGAAATAATATGTTTTTTAAGAAAGGTTTTGCAGCCTCTTGAGTCTCTTGGACACCCATCTGCCCCAGAGGGATGTGCAAGCTGGTGATTGAGCTGGTGGATTTAATCCTGCTCTCACTGCTGTGGCTGGGCCAGGATCAAATCCTGT
Source organism: Acrocephalus scirpaceus scirpaceus (assembly GCA_910950805.1). Classification (NCBI taxonomy): domain Eukaryota; kingdom Metazoa; phylum Chordata; class Aves; order Passeriformes; family Sylviidae; genus Acrocephalus; species Acrocephalus scirpaceus. The sequence goes on along the minus strand of OU383776.1, from coordinate 19,717,720 downwards.
GGCTGCTGATGGACATTGTCCACTTGGACACCATTTCAACAAAGATGCTGAGAATGGTGTTTGCAGGCATCACTCAGCACAGTGATTGGCCAAGGAGGTCTCCAAAAATAATCTGGGTCTGTGCCCTCTATTTTTTTGCCTTGTTAACAGAGTGTACATTCTCTAGTGGGCGATTTGGCTCCGTCCCAGGTGAGAGCTAAGTCTCCCAGGCTCCCTGGAGACCTGGAGATGCCTTCTGCCTTTCACTCACAAGCTGCAGAGGTGCTCATGCACTGCCTGTTTCAACTTTTTTTTTTTTTTTTTTTTTTTTTTTTTTTTTTTTTTGAGTAATGCAAACTTGTTATTTTGCTCCAAGATGACATTGTGGTGACCTTTAACTCCTCAAAAAAACAAACAAAAAAAAAGAAAACGAGAAGGGAGGGTGTCAAAGTCAAACAGCATGTTTGCAGCTTGCTGTGCCGGAGCTTTCCAGCTGACCCAAAACAAAGATTTTTCTCTGTGTTCTGTGGAAGCAGAGAGTCGCTTTGCCTCAACTCGAGATGAAAGCAAAACATCTGAGCAGGACACACTTTATGGAGTAAAAATAAAAATCCATTTTTTGACCGCTTCTATTTTTACCAACACCACCGCTAACCATGGGCTGCGAGACCCACAGCACCACTAACCGCAGCCACTTTGCAATTAGGACATTCATTTAAAGAGGGTCAATAACATACCACTGGTCTCTATTGCCCTGGCAGGGTCAGGTATGAACTGTGCTGGGGGCCAAGCTCCTGCTGGGGACACACACCCATTTCCCATGCCAGGATGCCAGGAAACCCTCCCTCTTTCACTGCAAGGTGCTGCCGCCTCCTCCCCAAACATCTTGGCAGGAGTTGAGTTCAGCAAATGGTACAGAAACACTGCAGATTTTACCAGGAGGCATCTCCAACCCCACACAAGAGCAGGGAATTAGGACAGCAAGTTAAGGGAGAAATTTCTTCTCTGCAAAAAAGCTGTGGGAGCAAAAAGCCTCCATGTGCCCAGTCTGGAACTCCCTTGAGGGAACCTGCCCTGACAGAGACTTTGCACACCTGAGATGGAGGACAAACAAACGCTTCCTGGGGGTTTAATTTCCCTTGGAGGGGTCTGTAGCAGAGCAGTGGAGCTCTCTGGAGGGCTTTTTGGAGTCAAATAGGGTGAAATCAGTGCTCCTCCCGCTTGGTGCTGATGGGAGCAGGTGGGATGGGTGGGAGCACCTTGGCAACAACACTGGCACAGGGTGCAGAGCTGGTCCCCACACACCCTGATTCCACATGGATCGGAGGCACTGATTCCCCTCTAATCCTGTGGATTCCCCCAGATACTAAGCTGGATCACTCTGAGGCTCTGGGTTTTTCCCTGCAATACTCAAGCCACCTCGGGGGGCATGTGCGTGGCAGACAGCCAGCCTCTGAGCCAGGGCAGCAACTCTGCCTCTGCAGGGACAGCGAGGGGAATACGGAGCACCGGGGGACTGCTCACATTCACTGTCCTTGCTGTGGTCAGAGCAGGGATGGACACACTTCCTGGCCTGAGGGGTTCCTGGACATGCTGCGTTGGGGGAACTGCTGCAAATTCCCCATGGCACCCGGCTGTTGGACACAGTCAGGCGCATGCAGAAGGCACCTCATCCCTCCGGGGCATGGTGCCCCAGCGCTTACCTGGCCATGGCTTCCTGGGGATCCCTGCCTGCCGCCTGGCTCCACCGCAGATGTCTTTTTAAGCACATAAAAAAGAAGCACTGCTACATCTCCACGTCCCCGGCAGCTCCATCCTCTCCATCACGCAGGGTGTTCCGGGGCTCCGCGCTGGCCGCTCCGTGAGCAGCGGGTGTCCGCGGGCAGGAGGAGGGGACCAGCACGTCACCGCCGTGTTTTCTCAGGCACCGTGACGGATGTGTGAGCAGCCAACCCTCCGGCCGGGGTGTGCCAAGGCGAGCGCAGCCCGGCCAGGAGGGGCGGCCGCACATGGGCGCAGCTTCCACTAGCCTCGGCTCCCGGAGACCCGGGATCCGGGCTGGCATCTCCCTTCCCTGCCAGGTGAGCGGGACGGGCCGGCGAAGGCGCATCCCCTCCCTGCACTCACAGGAGCGCCACAATCAGAAAGCAAAACGAAAAAAAAAACTAATCTCAAAATCCTATACAGGGCTTGGGGTGGTTTTTGTTTTCTTCCCCAAATCTTGCGATTTTAAGCAGAGTCGCGACCCAGAAGAGTAATAAGGCTGCCTTGTGTGAAAAGAAATAAGCTGCCCCACTGCTGCTGGCTGGTTTGTAAGATAGGATTAAACAGCACTGGGCACTCAGAGGATAAACCCCAAATCCAAGGCAGCCATGTGAATACAGTGCTCATCTGCAAAGTGCAGACAGGCTGCCAGTACCTTGCTCCGCCTGCAAGAGGAGGCAGGAGATTTGAAGCTATGGCATTAGCTCTGCCAGTCTTAAACACTTTCACCTTTATTATAGGAATTGTGACTTTGCACCCCAGTTTTGTCCTTTAAAGTTTTCAGTGTCAAGTGATGCTCCAAACCCATTTAGACACCTCATCCAGTGTTTGACCATGAATACAAAGCAGCCACGGAACCAATTCTGGCAGCAGACAACTTACCTCACAATTCCCCCTTTACAATATCATCTTTCTTTGTTCTTCACCCCGTGCTAATTACCAAGATGAAGTCTAATAAGCTGGGTTTTCACTTTGACCCTGCACACAGATCATGGTGCTTTTGTCTCATGACTAAATCATGACCAAAGGCTTTTGCTTCTCTCTGCCTGGAAGCACATCAGGGAGCCTGAATTTATCTGAGCCACAAAGATTTGTGGAGACTTTAAAACAAAATGAGTCCTCCTGGTCCACTTGTATCAAAGTACATCGGGCACGAGGGAGAGAAATCTCCAGGGCTCTCCCTTTAATGACATGTCTCTGTCATTGGAGAAGGACCTTGGAGAAGTCCTACAGGCTCTAGGGGAGCTGGAGGGAGGGAGCCTGGTTCTGAAACTGTGGTCCATGGAGTAACCCTGAGCTCAGCAATCAGTTCCTCAGCACCTGCAGGACCATCAGATCTTGTGCCCAACAGTAGCAAAAGCAGAACACCAAATACTGGTGCTTTAGCTTATTTCATATGCCACTTTTGCTATGTAAGATACACAGCCACAAAGATTTTGGTGTCTTTGTCACTGTCTGTTGGTCATCCAGCCCAACTCTGGTGGGTACCAGACATGTGCCATCTACTACCCCATCACTCCAACAGCCTCTCCCCAGAGCGGCTGTCAATCTCACTTCTCAGCTCTGTCCTCAAGGCAAACTACTCAACAAGTGGGACTTAGTGCCCCGTTTTGTCACACAGATTCTTTATTCAAAGAGCTGACTCAGCGCTTTGGGAGAGTTCAGCATTTCGGATGCTGATGCAGGCTGAAACCTGAGCCCACCCTAACATCCAATCGCTACAACACGATATGGGCAGAAATGGAAACCTAAGTACATCCCTCTGGCACAGCCCTGCCGATTTTCCTCCAGGCACTGACAACTCCAGAAAGCTGTGGATGGTTCATGATGCTGGGCTGTTGACGCAAGTCCTGGAATTTACATCTGTATCCAACAGTCAGTGACTCTGGACAATCTCGGCCCAAACGCAGTCACCAGTCCCTTTAAGTGCTCCCTTACAGCTCTTCCATGTGCAGATCCAGCCATGCAGACACAACCTCACAAACATCATTCTCCACTGGGCTGTAGGTGTCTCCTGTGCCAGGCATTTGCCCTCTGGACATCATGAGTATCCCAAGGTCGTATGGGGGGAAAAGGGGGAAGAAACATTTTTGCTTTCTAGCACAGCTTTGGCTGCTCCTTACCATTGGCAGTGATGGCGGAGCTGTCCCAAAACCCACTCCAAACCCAACCCCGCACAGAGCACAATGAGCTGCGTATACCCATCTGCAAAGTTTTCACTGCCAAGCATCTTACCAAGCGGCAAAAGTTGAAGCTACACTTTGCAAGTGCTGCCGGGGACGTCTCCCGGCTCTGTTCATCTTCTCCGGGCGGCGAAACTCCCATGCATCAGAGAACCGGCGCGGGCTCTGCACGGCGGGCTGCGGAGGGCTCGCACCCCAAGGTCCGGGCCAAGCTCAGCACCTTCACCCCGGGGCCTTCCCGAGCCATCGCCGATTCCGCAGCCTGCGGTCTGCGGGAGGGGGACCCCCTCGCCAGCCTCCGCCCGCAGCCCTCGAGTCGCGCTTGTGCCCCCCGCCCCCGCCCCGAGCGCAGCCCCGGGCGCCGCTCACTCACCGGCACTGCCGGGACACAGCCGGGTCTGCCGGGCCCGGGGGCGCCGGGCGCGGGGCCGAGCGCGGTTCCGGGGTTGGGCGCTGCCCGCTCCGCCCCGGCCCCGGCCCCCGCCCAGGCCCGGCCCCCGGACCGGCGCTCCCCGATGGGAGATGTAGTTCGGCCCGGGGAGGGTAGCTCCGGGGGTCGCCGGGGGCTGGACCTGCTGGGGATGTCCGGCGGTGCGTGGGGATGGGGGTACCCCCGGGGCTGGGGGCGGATTGTGGTTTGGCGCTGGCAGGGCTGTGCCAGGATGCTTTTGGGGCGGGATGGGATTTTCATGAGATGCTTTTGGGGCTTTAATGGATGCCTTTGGGCTGTGCTGGGCTCTTCATGTGATGCTTTGGGACTGGGATATGCCTTTCATGGAATGGTTTTGGACCGGGCCACGTTTTTCAGTGGGGTGCTTTTAGGCCGGGACATGCTTTTCATGGGATGGTTTTAGTCTGGGATGGGGTTTCATGGGATTTTCCTTGCTCCCAGGAAGATTGAGGTACTCTTGGTGTGGGCACAGCACGGCAGGCTGCTGCTGGACTGGAATGGGGGTCCCCAGACAGCTCTGTGCTGGAGCATCCCCCCACTGTGAAGACCACTGTGTCATGGATTTATGATCAGCAGCACACATGGAGGGGCCCGGGTGGTATTGACCCCTGGCACTGTCCTCTCAGATCATAGTCAGACAAGAGCATTTCATGCCTTCATTAATTATGTGCTGCTTTCAAAGTACCGCTCCTTATTTAGCCTGTGTCAGTGCTCAGTATTGCAGATGGATGGCAGCTTTTCCTGGACAACTTGCCAAAAGCAAGCACGTCCTCAGCAGCCCAGCATGATGCCGACAAACACGGGTGTCAATGACTGCTTCTATTTTTGGCTGTGTTACTATGCTCCGAGAGCTTTCCCTTGCATGCTTTCTTGGTCTCCAGCTTGTGCATGGTGGGAGGGCACCAGCCTGCAAGGGCTGTAAAAGTGCCCAACAAACCAGCAGCCAATGAAGTTTCTCCACCCTTCCCAGGAACTTCCCCAGACTGTGGGAAAGGGTCTGAGGGGAACAATTGCCCAAGCCAGTTTTAATGAAAGACCACCTTTGCCCTTCACCAGTGCTGTGGGGCAAAGTAAGCCTTTGAGGTAAACTAATGTACCCTGGCATTGCCATCTCAGTGAGCCATTTCCAGTGGGTCTCCCTGACTGCAAACACCAGTCTCTCATATGGTCATTTTTCTAAAATTCTTGTTACCAGACCCATGCCAATCAAAGAAATTATTCCTGTTTCTCAATGGAGAAGACCTTGAGAAACTTCTCTCTGAAGGCATAGGGAAATATATGGGGAATCCAGTGCTCCCTGTTTATTCTTCTTGTTGCTTGGTTTTAGTTTCTAAACTCGGGAATTTAAAGCCAATCATATGTTTTCTGCTAAGTCTCACACCTAATTTTGGCCCATGGGGGTTTGATGCAGTAGCAGAATGATGACTGTGCTGATTGAACAGTGTCTTTTCTGCCCTCTGCCTAGGGCTGGAAAAAGCTGCTTCAGCAACAGGGACATCCTAAAGGTAAATATGTGGGGATTAAAAGGTGCTGCCAAACCTACAGTGGGTGAAGGACAGGGCTGATTACTGCATAACAAACAGTGTGGCCAGGGAACACATTCTTGGTAAGTAGACCACACAATGACAACAGAGAATAAAAGAGCAGCACAGGAAACACTGATATGGCCTCAAAATCTGGGAGATGCTAAGCTACATGCAAGTCAAGCTCAGGGGTGCCAGCAGGATTTCAGGTGTTGTGCAGTCCCAAGCGTGGCTGGATGAGACCATGCACAGAAGCAACTGTCCTGCGAGTAAATCTGGCTTCCTTAAGGATCTGTCATAGAGGTCCCTGGTGACTATGGGGCACCACGAGTGTATTCCCCAGGCAGCACTTAATACCAGGGGATATTTATGGGCCACTGGAAGTCAGAATCCTCAGATGTGCAGACATCCCTGGGACAGGGACAGTCTCAGTCCAGGGAAGGAGATGGATGGCCATGGCAAAGCCATAAGTACATATACTGAGAGAACATCCCTTTGGTAGTGGGAGGAGGACACAAGATGCAAAGAGGGGATGAACAGACGCACTGCCAGCACCATGAGACCCCCGACCCCATGGAGATGTGCTCTCTATGACACAGAAGGACAGCTTGGCAGAACTTTTGGTCCTGGACAACCAGTTAATTTCAGGCCGATAGGGGCCATCAGGAGTTGATGGTGTTTCTGTAGTGCTCCTGCATTGCCACCTCAATCAGCTGCTTGGGCTGACCTTGGCTCAATGGGTTTTGTTACAGGGGCATTGTAAATCCCTACAGACAGTAAGGAGTGGGAAGAGACACCCATTCCATGTAGCAGCATCTGCCTTCCCGGCTGCTGGGACACACAGTGAAACTAATTAATTGTCAGGATCTAATGCTGGAAATGCAGCTGGAGATCTGAGCATCAAGCCTCCCTTGGGGGTCATAGCAGCGCTGTGATCCTCTCCCCAAAACCATGGGACAGAGGATAGCATCACTGGCTCCTCTGCATCCAGGGTGTCCACAGATATTTCAGCACTTTGCCTCGTGGGAGATGGGGTGAGTGCACTGAGACTGCCAGGAATGGGGCAAGCACAGGTTAGGAAGGGAGTTACAGGACTGTACCAATATCCTACAGCTGGCAAGGCCTGAGAGGGCTGGGTTTCATGGAGCAGAGCAGTGCCCTGGTTGATAGCATGTCTTATTTCTGCCCTGCACAGTGGTGATGTCCCTCTCCATGCCCTCTGCTTGCTCCCTCATTACAATGCACATGGTAATGAGGCTGTAGGAGATGAGCTGGTTTGCAGTGAGCTTTGCCTCAGTGCCAGTGACCTTCATAGCACGTGAGTGGAAAGCTGTGTCCCACAGACACCCTTTGAATGGGGTCTCTGCTCAGGGATCACTCCTCCTGCAGGACCAGGGCTGGGAGGGATCTTTCTGTGCTCAGAACCACCCCCAGCCCTTCACATGGTCCCCTGGCATGGAAGACCCACCAGCTGGAATTCATCTGAGTCTGGGAACTGTGTTACAGCAGCTAACAGAGCAACCCCATAATCACCATGTCACACAGCAGCCTGGCATGAGCCCTGTCGCTGCCTCAGTTTCTCTTCTTCAGCAGATCCTGTGCCTGGCACACTCTGAAATCTATCCATGGACAGGGCTGACAAGTCAGAGCTTCTGCTGGTGACTGCAAGCTCCAAGAGACCAAAGCCACAGCAGGATGCAGCTCCAGGGGACAAGTCAGCAGGCATATGCCATGACGTGTCAAACACTTTCCTGATCGTGGAGCATGACAGTGCCTCACGACATACAGTGAGGCACCCTCTGAGTCCTTGTGCCACCCTCCTGCATTTGCAACTGTGTAGGTGTACAAACCCCAAAGTTTTCCTCCTCCTGCAGCATTTACCTGTTACAAACTTGTTCTATTTCCAGGGCTTCTGTGGAGCCCACTCTTGGATGGTCTTTTTGACAGAGCACAGCAAGCAGTAGGAGTTGGTGCAAGTGCTACTGGGGGTCCTGTGTTTTTAGAGAAGGGGAACATGCAGCCTCCTGAGACAGGTGTGGGTTGGCATTTGCAGCCCACAAATCAGTGATCAGTGATGCCATAGAATGGGAGCAGTGGGTTTTGGTGGCTTCCTATCAGTGCCATAGCCATGCTGGCAGCTACCTTAACAATGGTAGGAAAAAGTTTCAGCTGGTCCTAGTCAAGATAATTTTATTTTGGGAGGTGCAGGAGCAGTGATTGTGGCTTTTCAAGCCCCTTTCTCTTCTATTTCCTTGGAAATCCTACAGCAATCCAGCTGCAGGCAGAGACCCCCCACACCAGTGCAGCCAATGCCTGTGGCACAGCACCAGCACAGCTGCCCCAGCCTGATGAGGTAGCCAGGGAAATTATTGCCTGCCCTGTCTCCCCTTTTTAATTAAAGGCTGAATTTGGGTGATCCTGTATGCCTTATTTGCTGTTCCATCCCGAGTAATGGTCTCTGCAGTCAGAGTGAGCAATCCTCATCCATTTCAGTGCAGAGGCAGCTAGGTCATGCCAGAGTGGGAGTGGCATGAACTGGGTTTGCTTTCTCCAGAGCTTGTGAGTTGAGCAGAGATGCCCCTGCAGGGATGGGGACAAGCCAAACCCTGTTCTGGTCTGGCCTGTAACACAGTGCCCGCTCAGAGCCCTGCTGTGCTCTCTTTCCAACTTCTCTGCTGCTTCATTTTGGCAGATCCATGGGTGCAGACCCACAGCCATCTTAGCAGGGGAGATGCCAACCTGTGCCCCTGAAGGGCTGCAGAGCCCTGCCTGGTTTGCTGCTGGACAACCTGGAATACCTGAGTGAGTCTCAGCAAAAGTGAATTATGTGCCCTTAGAGAAGAATAAAACAAGCTGCCCTTGATTTTCACACCCACCTAGTGTCTGTTGAGCCAGGTTTAGGCTCTCCATCAGCCCCATCCCCTCCAATGAGTCTGGGAGGGGAAGGTGGACACTGCAGTGCCTACCCTGCCCCAGCTCCTTGGCCTTGGAGCAACCCAGGGCACAGGTCTGGGGAGCACCACTGTGCAGAGGTGGAATCCAAGCCTCTCAGTTGTGGGGGTACTAATCTTGCATCAGATTTGTTGCCAGCATGATCCACTGGCCTCCATGGCTGTCCTCTGTCTCTGATGGTCCACAGGTTCTCCAGCTGTTAGTGCTGGACTTTAAAATCAGGGCTTGGCTCCTGTGCCAACAACATTGAGGGGTAAGACTGGAGAAAAGGTTATTTCACTCATTGGTGTCGTACAGATGCAGCAGTTCTTTCTGCTTCTGGCAGACGAGATGCAGGGGCTGAGTCCAGCCTTGTGTGTCTTCCTGCTGCCCTGGGCACTTGTGTTTCCCAAACATTGGTGGCCAGTCCTGGAATATTTACCTCTGCGATGCACACAGGTCACAGCAGCTGCTGTTTCTGGGACCAAGCAGGCCATGGTGTGAAGGCTGCACCCCTGGTTTCAGTATCTGTGACTGCTGGGAGCTCAGAGGAGCTGGTGCAGTCCACACCATCTCACCCTGGTTTACTCCAATCAAAAAAAAAGGCTGTCAGGCTGGTTTTCATATGTATGCTTTTTAATATCATTAATTCCGTTACACTACACACAACCAGTAACAATGATAAATACTGCAATGGAAATGTTAAAAAAAATATTATACAAGTTTTTAATGTTTTTGAAAAAAAACCCCGTATTTTAAAATAAATTAATGCGTAAAACTGATGGTAGAAAAGAGAAAACCCAAAACAAACCATAACACAACTGATCTGTTTAAGGCAATACTCTACACAGACAGGAACAAAAGTACAACAGTGTGCTACATGATCTTAATGGGAGAAAAAAAACCAAAAGAAAACCCATACAAGATGCAGATTGATGCTTTGGGAGTGCAAAACCTCCCAAAACCAGGTAAAAAAAACAATGGCCAAGTTAAGTGCAGCATTAATACACTCTGCATGTCAAATGATTAGCAGGTTCCTAACAAGGACTAAGGTCAAGCTACAACAAATTTATCTTCCTAATTAAAAGGTTATTCAGGTCAAACCCTACATTTAACTCTATTTGTGTTTGGCTGTTTCAGCTATGTTTCACTATATGCAAGGACAGCCAGAAATTAATCTCCTGCTCTTGAGATTAACACAAAGGTCGGGAGGTCTCCCGTCCTGAAATGTATTTCCATTAAATAAATCCAAAAAGGATCTTGCTTTTGGTGACCCTGAAATGCTTCCCACCACCCCTTCTCCTGGGGCACCAGGCACCACAGGGGAATGGAGACCTGGAAGGCATTTGCTTAGGTTGATTTTTTTCCATGCTGAGGACACAAAATGGAAGTGCGGATTTGATCCGGACTTGAAGGAGTGCTGTTTCTCTATCTGCCAGAAGTGTCCATCTGAAGCCTGCCGAAAACTTTGCCAGCATGGAAGAAACCCATCCTGTATGTAGGCTCTGGCTACAGCCATGACGTTTGCTGTTAAGGTTGGTGCAGAGCTCCACATCTGCCTGGACAGCCAATGAACCCCAATTATTAATGCAGCCCAGAACTTGGCCACTGGAAGATGGAAAATAATTGTAATGCCAAAAAAATCCCTCTCTCCCTCAAAAAAGAAAAGGGACAGTAGCCACTTTCTGCCAACTTCCTTGGGTGGATCCCCATTAGCTGCCACCCATTCAAGATCGGCAATGCCAGATCTCACCAGCATCGACCCAGTACATTCCCAATAAGGTGCATGTCTGCAAGGTGCTGCTGGGGGCAAAGAAACTTCCTGGGACATGGTCAGAGCCTCCTGTACTGCCCTGCTAGAGTGCATGGGAAGGAAGCCATGAAATACAAGGAAAGAAACCCAACTGGAATTACTAGACTTTTGAAGGCCAACTACTGTCTGGGTTGCCTTGGGTTCGGGTGGGAAAGTGGGATGCAGAACTGGGCTGAGAATCACTTTGGTGCAACTGCCTCTGATGCTCATCACTAGTGCATGGGGAAGAAAGGCGACGGCTGCTTTGAGAAAAGGGAAGTGGAAAGAGGACGTGTGTGCAATATAACAAGGCTTGCAATTCTAGGACTAACCACTGGACACAGATACCAAAGATTACTTGTGACAACTAGCTATCTTTCTACTGCAGTTGCTCCTTCCCCCATTTTGTGGTATGATTCTTCTTCAGTTTGGGAAGCCATGGCTGTTTGGCATGATGGCCAGTGCTGACCCTCCCACCCCAGTCCTCGCCCAGCTCATGGGGTGACTTTGCTACAGGTTGGACAATGAGGTCTGGAAATCACATCAGGAACAGACCAGCTCTGCATGCCAGCCAGCACCTGCTTTCTGACCCTTCAGAAACCTATTTAATGGCAGCTCATCTCCCTTATTAAACTGAAGGTTCAATAACCTCTGTGGAAGGAGTAAAAAAGGTTTAAAAAGTGCAAAAAGGGGAGGGGAAAACCCCAACTTTTTGAATTGTCTCCCCTGCAAAGACTTCATCCTCTACCAGAGTCTTTCTCCCAGAAGAACTACAGCCCCACCAGTGTCTCACAGCACCCTGCCCCAGTGTAGCAAGAGCAGAGCCAACTGGCTCCCCTCTAAGGCCTCTGCTGCAGGACTCTAGCCCACACCAGATGCATGTGGTCTGGGACCTGGTCTGCAGACCTGGACCCACAGCACTGAGGCCAGAAGGGTGAAGGCATCCGGCTTGGCAGGCTGGATCTCACCAGGTTTTGCATGAATCTGGTGAATCCTCAGCTCCATAGCCTTCATGTGGGTGAAGAGAAATCCTAGTGTCCTGTCTGATTCTCACCCTATCGTGTTCACTGACCTACAGCTGGCCTGACTTATGCTTGGGGTTTGTCTTAGGATAGAGGCAGCCACAAGTTGAACACAGCTGCTACTGCAGCTCCTCCATGCAAAGAGACTGAACAAATAAATCTGTGAACAGGGGATGGATATGAAGGTCTGTCATGGTCTGTCATGAAGACTGCTCGCCCAAGTTTTTCAGCTCTTTCCACGTGTCTGTATTACATCTCTCAACAAACTGTGTCTCCCAAATCATGCAGGCTTGAGTAAGGTGGGTACCAAATGGAGTTGCAGCTTATTTAGGTTGCAAAAGCAAAAAGGCAGCCTGCGTGAAGAGCAGTGCTTTCCTAGGGAGCTCACACAGGACAGCTGCATGGGCAGCTAGGGGAGAAATGCAACTCTGGGAGGGTAAATATCTCAGCAGCTATGGGACTTAGCATGGCCTTTTAGTGGCCTTTTCTTTTCCTGGTAGCTACTGCAGTGCCTTCCAGTGACAGTCTGAGACAGTCACATTTTAATGAGGTTTATTTTGTATACCTTCCACTCCTTGATCCAATCCCACCACCTGTATCACAATTTGTTATTATGGAAATACCTCCACCGGCCAAGCACCATCAGTGAGGTGAGCACCTTCCAGAAGCAAATCCACATTTTGCTGGAGCAGCTTTTTAGAAAAAGCAAAAGGTTCAAAGTCACCACCAGTGGCAAATGGGTCTTCAAAGCAGTAGGAAAAGCTGCTCTCCACAGGCACCAGGGAAAGCTGCAACCTTGTCCTGCCAGTGTCTTTGCTGCTCTGTGACACAGTTTGCTGCATGCTTGTGTGGGCCATGGGGCTGTGCTCTGTGACTGATCTCAGTCAGTCCCAGCCTCTGCCTCCCCAGCAAGCTGTTAAAGATGCGCTCAGACGGGCAGCGTTTAGCTGCTGTCATCCTGGGACTGCCAGCAATGTCAAATGGGCAAAGGAAGGGAAGTAGCTCTAATTTCTGGGAAGCAATGCAGCAGCTCAGTTGCATAATACAGGAAGTTAAAATATGGACCACAACCCCTATGAGAAACCTCCGCTGATCTCCTGTAGATAATCCCAGGCCACAAAATATCCCTTTATGCTAAATTCCTGGCCCTTCTGCTTCAGGTTTTGTATGATTCTGTAACAAAGGTGGGTTTGTCTGAAGAGGTGTATATGGAAATACCTCCACCGGCCAAGCACCATCAGTAAGGTGAGCACATCACTGGAGCAATCCCTCTCACAGCTGAGCCTTGAAAGGAAGATACAAGTATGCCTAGAGGTGAAAAGCAGCTTTAAAGGAAGACCTTTCCATGCCTTCCCAGCTAGCCCTGTGGCACTGCTCCTCTATGCAGATGTTGCTTTTGAACATGCAGCCCAAGCTTGCTGAGCCAAGCAGCAGCCAGGAGCCAAAGCCTACAGCATTCTAGGTAAGAGTGGCAATACCCTAGATGATTTTAAGTGAGAATGGAAAAGCAAAGGAGGAGCCCAGGCAGAACCACCTGTCTAAAGGGTAAGATGATCATATGGTTGCTAAAAGCAAGAGCATGAAACTGCCATGGGAATATCCCCAAAATGAGTTTTTCAATCCTCTGTTCCCCTTCATCACTACTCACCATCCCAAGCTGTGCTTCCTTAATTCTGCTATCAGTGGATGGTGCTGTTGGGCCACCAAATTTTCACGTTCCCTTTGGAAGCAGGCAAACTTAGAAGCCAGTTCTGCAAGAGTCAGCTGCCAAGTAACTGGATAACATATCCTTAACAAACATCTTTCTCCAAAGATGTTTAACGTCTGTACTAACCTCCATCCTGCTGCCTCCTGGCATTTGTGAGGAACATCAGAAGATGGTAAACAGAGGGAAAGCACAGTAGTACTTTAAAAATGGCAATTAAATTTCTATAGCGTGGTATTTACATTCTGCAAGATCCTGCTTGCAGAACTGTCCTATCAGTGGTGCCTCTCACACTTGGCAGTATCCATGCAGGATGGCAGTAGCACTTTGGGAAGGCAAATTTCTCCCATGTGCTCCAGAAGGGAATGAACATCAAGAAGTGATGTGACTTGCCTGAGGTAAGAGCAAATACCAACAGCAGCAAGGACCCCAGATCTCAATTCTGTGCTCTAACAGTCCAGCAGACCCACCAGGGCTGTATTTGGCTGAAGTGCCAGCTCAGGGACAGGGTGCTTCTGGTGTGTACATCTGAAAGTAAGTTTTGCTCCCTGCTGGCATCAGCACTGCACTGAGACAGATCACCTCGAACAACTCAGATCCGCCCTAGGCTAAGACAGCACTTGGCAATCTTTCTAGTTATTGCTTGTTTTCCTTTTCCTGTTTTCCATCTGTTGCCCAGCTAGGTCCTTCCTTCCTTCAAAAGCATCTTAATATTTCTGTTGAGTCACACATAGGGCACTGCATTTTTCAAGCCTCCTGCATTCTCCTGTACAGCCTGCAGGCCAGCACAGGATCAGACTGTGCATGGAAAGGAAAGGATTCTGCTCTGGATTACAGACCTGTGTATCAGCCAGTGAACCGCTGAACACAGAGGATGCCTCTTTTTGGGACAAGAGCTGGTGAAACAAACCAGAAGGACCTGAGTCCATCTTGTCTGTGGGGAAGCTGTCCTAAAGTCCCTTTCAAAGTCCTTGCAGCAAGAATGTCACCTGCTTTTGCACTTGCAAGGCATCTGCAGGCAGGACAGCCAGAAGAGCATAGCAGATCCAATGGCCAAGCACAGGTGTTAGGGACTGACATGCAGCAATGTCAGATATCACCCAGCTGCACTTCCAAGGGTTGACTTCAAGATGTGTCTGGTAAGATATCGAATGAGCCTTCAGGATGGGCTTCAGCCTCCTTTCAGCTGAAGTTTATTTACAATCACTAGAAAAGCAGACATGACCACACTATCTATAGATTTTCCTCAAGACTAGGAGGATGTTCCTCCTCCTAAAGACATCTGTAAATGTGGAGTTTGCAGACAAGAGAGACAGAACAGAGTGCTGAGATTGTAGATTTGAAATCCAGCTCACATTAAAGGATACTAGCTGATATTTTATCAGATTAACATCTGATAAAAGAAAAGGATTTGCTGAAACTCCCTCATAATTTGGTGACTGACATTACACAAAATCCCAACAAAAACCCAGTCTGGCTTTAGAAGGCATCAAATGCAAATTCCTTTGTGGAGGCAGCAGCATCAATATCCTTACATCCTGTTTGCATGGCAATTTAGGTAGACAGCAATGCAGCATTTCATACTCCAGAGTATTCTTCCCCTTGGTTTTCTGTACAACTTTGGATTGAACATGTGGCCTGAGAGGGCCATCTTGTTTGGTGCAAAGACTGGAGAAGGGAATGATTTTCTTTCTTGCATGCCATCTGCATTGAGGAGAGCACCCAACAGCTCTGTAGATTTTGTAGAAATGCTGTGACAGAGAGTCAGAGTCTGCTCTTGCCTTCTGCCTTCTTCTGGCCATAGTGGCAGAGACTGGTCCAAGGACAGCAGTACCAGGACAGCTATCTATCTCCATACATGCCCAGGAAATCACCACAGCATAACCTCTAACAAAGACTGCTTGAGCAGAGAGGCTGCATCAGATGATCCCACTGTGGCTCCTTCCAGCCTTACCCATTCTGTAACTCTGAGGACATACAGAAAACCTGCTGGCTTAATCAAAGGTCTGAACATGAGATCAGACAGGGAGAACCAGCCTCATCGGTGGTTGATACATACCAATGGGCAGTCCTCAATATTCCATAATGAGCCAACAAACATGCTGCATGGTCATAATCTGCTGAAGGGGCTGCAGTTCAGAAGAGTTAGTGTTCAGTTTTCTATGACAGCCACATGTGCATTGCCTTAAGCCACTCAACCTTTCTGATAATGACCCTACACAGGTAACTGCTTTTCCCCACCCTTTCTACATTATTCCCCTAATAAAATATATGAACACAAAGCATAGAGAGGAGAAGCCAAAAAATTGCGATTTTATGGTCCTGTACTGTCATGCCAAACCATTTCTGCAACCAACTCCTTCTGTGCACAGGCAAAAACACTTGAGTTGTACTTCAGTTTGTATTTGGAGGAAGCACCAGGTGGAACATCTGAATTAATCTCTCTCCCTCCCTAAAGGGTTGTGCTAGAAGCAGATGCACATCACAAAATGCAAAGGGCTGAAGGCAGTTGCAGGTTTGGGGAATGCAGAGGGAACAAGCACATGGCAAGCAAAAACAAGCAACAGGGGCAACAAAAGGACTTGGTCATGGTGCCATAGGACAGTGAGTATCATAGAATCACTCAGATTGGAAAAGACCTTTAAGATCATAGAATCCAACTGTTAATCCAGCACTGCCAAGTCCACTAAGTGAAAGTATGTCCCTCAGAGGAAAGGTGTTAACCCTGAGAGATAACAGTGACAACAAGCCTCATTCTATCCTCAACTGAACAGAATAGTGCTTGGTTACAACTGGACTCAGTGGTCTTAAGGGTGTTCATGAACTTAGATGATGGCATAATTCCATGATGGCAGCATGATAGAGACCTGTGGGATGTGCAGCCCTCAGTGGCTGGCCCAGGTAAAGAGATGGCTTGTTGCTCTAGCAGGCACTCCAAAATGCTCTGAGCTCCTGAGCAAGGGCTGTGGGAAAGGCAGAGGATGTGCAGCCCAGCTGGAAGGCACAGAGACTAACCCACAAGGATAAATGTGATGAAGACATTCCATGATACCAGTGCTGAACTGTGAAGTCCCTCTCCAGAAGAGTGAAGATTTAAAGAGCCTTGGTCATGTCCTATAGGATTTGGTTTGACCATGGTATTTCTATTAGGTTTAATTACATTCCCCATTAAAAAAGACTCCTTAAGGAACATTTTTCCTTTTTATCTTTCTCTGTACTCTACTACTTCCCCTACCTCCAGACAACTTGATAACCTCAACCTGAGTTGTATTTTGGAAATATTCCCCCTCAGCACTATCAGGTGGTGAGAAAAGGAGATGAATTCACTTGACAAACACTATCCCTACAGGAGTTGGGAAGTTAACCAGCATGAAAAGACAGGGATGCTTAGTAAACAGCACCATTCAAGTCCTCTTTCTATGGCCTGGAACCAGGGTGGCAGCATGTTGTTTTAGGTAGAGGGAACAAGCACAGCTTTAAAAGTTGTCAATACCATCAAGTAAATAAGCCCAGGAATCTTGTGTGCCTGGTCTTTCACTCACTCTGTGGCTGATATCAAGCTTTGCACTGCACAGGATGTTAAAAAAAATCTCCTGCTAATTAGGAATAGGAATTCTTAAAGACTCAGCTCCCTTCAGATGGGGGATCTGTCTGTTGTGGTGCAGCTGAGGCTCTGCTTTCTGACTCAGGAATTCTGATGGGAAGCTCAGAACTGCCCTCAGTTTTTCCTTTCCCAGGCTACAAAGCAGGTGATGACCCAAGGGAGGTGGTCCTTCCTCCTGAAAGGCCAGGAAAACACAAGGATTGTGCCTGTGACAAATGATTTCAACACCAAGAAGAAAGCCAGCCCATCCCCTGCATATGCTGAAGCCAATAAGAGGAACATGTTTCCTAATTTCAGAAGTGATTCTGCATTCAAAACAGTCTGCTGGTGAACTGGGAGCTCAGGCCAGCAACCTAATGTAAGAGGTTTCCTAACATTTCCAGCACCAAATAAAACACAACTACTCCTGACCTGGGACCATGTCTGGCTTACAAGTGGGGGGTGAGATAAGGGGTGAACAGTAGTTTCCTCTCATGGTCATCTTTTATTTGAAGCTGTTAATAACTCTGTTGTTGTTGAAAATTCCTCTCAAGTCTGACCCCACCACACTGATGACTTCAGCACTAACGAGTCTCTCCCATAGGCACCCAGAGACACAGTGGCAAGAGAATATCAAGAGCCAAGCACTGTTAAAATGTGCTTTCTTCAACTAGCTTTTCCAGCACTCCTGTTCAGGCTGTACATCTCTAGTCCTGACTCATGTAGGATTCATTTCTTCTCAGTTGAACAAAGTTTAAGATTTTTGGAAAGAGATGGGTTGCACAGGGATTAAGTAGAGGCTGAAGTCAGAATACATGACTGAACTGAAGTTACAAGTATGGTTGGTATTCCCAGGCAATGAGCAAATCCTTGAAATGCATGAGTGGATTGCAGATCCAATCTGATGTGTTTGGTGGTAATTTAATGTGGTGCTAAGGGTAGATTGCATTGGCCATATGACACAACAGCTCTAGCTAGTACTGAGCCACAGTGAAATGTCACCTACTTGTCCCTTTCACAAGTGAATGAATTGTGTCATGTTAGTCCTGGCTAGCCTTGCCATAAGAAAGGATGCCCTGGTCCGTCCCCATTCCTGTGCCCCAGTTATAATATAATTTTGGTTATGCAAATGAAACAGGTTTAGTGAATGAATTAAGAACTGACTTCCTCTCATTGGTAAAACACTTTGATACCTCCAACTTGCCCTAATCTTGCAGATGGATTGGTTTCAGTGGGCAGGATTACCTGAAGTCCCATCTGACCTTTCCCATTCTGGAAAAAGACACTTTACAAAATATCCCCAGTGCCTAAACAAACCAAGGAGGTATCTCTGGACCCCTCTGCATTCGCTTTCCAGACCAGTCAGTTCTGCCAGGCACTGCCTGGCACTTTGAGCAACTTCTCTTTTGTTTTACCATAGTTTAAAATAAGTTATCAACCAATCATAAAATGAATTTTTTGGTTTCTCCTGGCTCCATGAACACAAAGAGGTGCACGTCCTACCATAGGAGGAAGCAATGGCTGTTAAGTTTTACAGTTATAGTGGAAAGCACTGATCACAGCCTGCCGGCCTCACTACTGGATGTGACAGGCGGTGGAGGAGGTGGCTTGGCAACACATGCAGGTAGGGTTGACCGATTTAGGGGGGATTAGGTCGAGGTCCTCGTCATCTGGGATCTCATCTAACCGGTACCCATCCTTCAGCAGCTGGATGTTCAAGTCTTGGTTGATCTGCTACAGACAAAGAGACAGACAGTAAAACACTTGGAACTTCTTACTTCTGTTGGTCAGAAGATGCAGGAGGTCCTCTATTCTGGAATGTACTTCCCCATCATTAACAGCTGCCCCACAGTCCTAGTTTTTGACCTCAGGTAAGGGGAGGTTACTAGCTTCTCCAGAATAGGAATATCTAGAATGAGACACACTATTTTGTTCTGGAATCATTTTTCCCTGAGGACAAGCCTTGGTTAAAGTAATGTAATGATAATATTTACTGGGAGATGGGCAGTCCCTCCTCTCAGTCTGGGGCACACTATAGTACTTGGAAGATGGTAAAGTTTGGCTCTGTAATCTCAGATTCAAGTGCTGTCTAACCGGATCTGTATAGACAACACTTTATCAGGGCACAGAAACAGCTCAGATCATCTGATATGGTCACAACTCTTGCCTGTTTCCCAGGGTTTCAGAGGTATTTTATCCAAGGAAGAGATACAAGGTAGAAGAGTTCTGAGGAGTTTGTGGGCGGAATGGCTGCTCAGCACCCTGGATGCAAAATTCTACAGAAGGAGTAGCCAGAGGCTGAGCAGCAAATTCATGAGAGAGTTTGGGAATATACTCAGAAACAATGCAGGGGAACTAACAAGCCTGAGCTTCCTGCCTTTTCTCTTTGAAAGGGCAAGAGTTCACATCTGCAAATCTTCCCTGGAATTTCTGCTTGCTCCAAGTAAACACACACTGGGTGACCCTGACCACTCCAATAACTGGAAATCACAGCACACCCTCATATCCTTTATTTGTGTCTTTGGCATGCATACAGTGGCTGAGCTGCTGTGGCAGACAATATGATGCTTTTGAACTTCATGGGTCACTGCAGGACTAAGCAAAATGAGGGAAAGTTTGAGTGAAACTAATGGTAGGTGTGAAAACTGCTGATGGGCAAATCTCTGTGCCATGGCAGTGAGGATATGAAGCCAACTGGATCACCAGGGAAGAAAGCAACATGACACAGTTTCTGCCATGGCCCCTTCCAGACTCACAGAGTCTATACCACTACTAAATTTGCTGTATAGCCATTTCTGCCTGTGCAAGGCCACTCTAAGCCACTTTCTGGCTGCTCTGTTTTTTGCATTCATGGCAAGGATGGCAGGAGAGAGTATAACTCACCTCAGCTGATGAGTATCCCGAGGAGGAATATCTGGACATATCAAAGTCATCATCACTGCAGGGAAGTACAAGATACAGCAAAGAAGGAATTGGTTAGATGAGACCTGCCCATTGAAACCAATCCATCTCTATTTAGTCCTATCTTTCTTGTGCCATGAGACTGTTCTTGAGGCACAGAGAAGTTACATCAAGGGAACCTGTAGATCAGCTTTCATCTGTGACCCTCAGATCTTTCCATCACAGTGCTCTTTTCTCATAGCTCTTCTCACTTGTCCTCATGCAGAGACCCACCACCGCATAGGTCAGAGGGAACAATGGAAGGAAGAGTGTGAGTGCTGCCCTCTGGCATGAAAACTAACTTAAGCAGTCATGCATATCATCTTTTCAATCTTTTACATACCTGTCTGTATCCAGGGCTACCAGGGGCTTTTCATCTGGACTCTGGTCTAGCGAGGAGTAGCCCTTATTGGGAACGACGAGCCTGAAATAATTAAATGTTGTCTATTAACCACACAGTAAAGCTCAGCACCACACACTACCTAGGGTAAAGCTATATGATATTTGGCTTTCCCCATTTCACTTCTTTGCAAGTCCCCACTTATTGGTGAAGATGTTTAAATGGGTGCAATTCAGAGGGAGCAAGCTGTTTCTCTGGGTAGCCTACAGTAGTTTCACAGGGATTAACACTGGGCATGCCTTGGGAACATACCCCTTCCTGAAAGAAAAAAAAAAAAAATTGGGACACTCTGCACTTCATTCTGGTGAACCTGTTTGGCCAGCACTGCTTGTCATATCAGATTGCTCATTTTTGTGTTGCCTGTTTTTTTCCTGGCTAGCATACCTGACACCAGGAGTAAGTACACAGGAGAAGGAAGCTAGGGGAAGCCAGAGGCCCTGTGATCCCAATGATCTGCTATTGGACATCAGGGGTATTATGTGGTGTTTCCTTCTGAATCCCCATCCAGGACCTTGGCAACACAATACTTCTGAGGTCTCCGAGGTCTCAGTCTTAAATTTAGTAATATTAGACATCTGAGCTGGTATGCCCAGCATAAGAAACCAGTCAGAACAGCACTTTTTAAATTCCATTTTTTTGTGATGACTTTCAGTTAATCAGAAATGAATTAACTGAAGGCTGAGGAGGACTCTGCACCTTTAACTGCCTGGGAGAGTTTGTGAAATGGAGTGCAGGCTTTAGAGTTTCTAGGATAAGGAATATGTGTTAATATAATGGTATCTTGTTCACAACAGAGTTCTTTCATCCAAAAACCCTGCAAAAATAGTTTGGTTCACATTTAAAATAAGATTAACTAAACCCAGCAAATGGAGTAAGATTCTTTGTTCAGCAGGTAAGAAATGTAAAAGTGACAAAAATCTTCTCTTTCAATGAGTTAACTCAGGGTTTTTCCCAAGTGGCCTTTAACAACACACCGTGATGCACAATGATGCTTCACTAAGAGTTTAAGAAATATAAATCTAAAGATGATAATCCATATCATCCATGCTCCAGCTACTCTCTAACTACCTGAAATGTTCTTCTGCTTCTGCACAGAAAATTGCAGCAAGCCATAAACCATTTTAGATATAAGAAGTCCTGGCAAGCACTGTCAGTGGGCAGGCTCAGGGAGAGTAAGATATATCAAATCCTATAACAAAGTAGATATATAGGTTCACAATTAGTTATATTTTCTTACTGTGTTTATTGAAACAGAAATTAAATAAATTAATTTAAAACCTGACACAGAATTTCCAAACTGCTCTACCAGGGGACTGGAGAAAATGGGATCCACTTGCAAAATTCAGCAGCCCTTCTCACAGAAGTGGGGCGGTCCTTCTGCTCTTGAGGTATGTGGGCAGGAAGTCAAGAAGAAAGCTTTAGTCTGGAACTGAAGCTGGTATTTGACAGCACAAGTTTGCCCGTACAGATATCAGAAGTACTGACTTCGATTTTCACTCTCCCATTTTCTAGTCCCTGCTCCATATTTACTCACTGATAGTTGTGATTAAATCATCAGTGAACAAAGCACTCTCAGGAGATCTAGGAGGAGAACACTATGCTGATATTTACTTGATAAAAAAAGCCACTGCATCTTTTTTCTCAATAATAAAAATCTTCAATTTAATCACAACAGACAAAAATTGTTAGAGTGTCTCTGCCCCTGATTTAAATATTTCCCTCACATCCTGATTGTCCTTATTTTCACTTCCCACTGTCCTTAGAATAAAGTTGGGTAGCAGTGGTAGCTGCTTTTGTCCACAGCTGTCCTGGTATAAGCTTTCTGGTTTTACACGCTTGAAGCAACACAAGTTGGACCACATGGTCCAAGTTTAGGTTACCCTGAGTGGACTGTAGCATCCAACTGTGTTCAGATGGTGTGGATGGTGTTGTGGGCTCTGTCTGTGCTCATGGGAAGAATGTAGCATCACCCCTACCTCATTCACATTTAATTTGCTTTTAGGGAGACTGAGAGTGTTATGGATCCAATTACTCTCACCTGTAAGGTTGGCTGCACCTTTGTCCCAGAAGAGGACTGAATGGTGAAGACAACCTTGTACTAGAGGCTGGATGTCAGAAATCCACAGGGATAATGCATAATAACAGAGGCCTTGGGGAAGGAGAAGGTGGAGTAGAGACTAGGAGAGGCAAAGCACAAAGGAGAACATATTTGATGAGAAGAGCAGAGCTGTCAAAAAGGGGGAAATGGCTTTAGCTTATTCTCCTGCAGAGACCTGAGGAAGCCAACAGTTCAGACTCAAATCATAATCTGGAAGTTTTGCAGTGTATCCTCCAGGAATATATCCCTCTATACTGCAACGGTTACTGTGTGAAAAGCTGCTTGAACAAGCTTGTGGCATTTCTGCCTTTCTGGTGTTGCCCTGTCCCTGGCAAGACAGACTGAACCATTCAGAGGTGCTTGCATGTCCTTAAGTGAAATTAAACTGAGCTGGCTGTTTGAAATCTTTCGTCATTAGGGGTCACTGCTCTGCTCTTTCCATTGGCAGCTTGGAAACAACAATCTCTCCATGGAAAATACACTCATGTTACAGGTAGATACCTCTATTTATCCCATTTTCTCTCCCTTATTATCTTCCTTCACTAATTTCAGTGTTTTTAAAACTCTCAAGCAGCAAATCTGTTACCATTCCTCTCAGGATGCTAGCTTGCAGCCTGCTCCTAAAAGAAAACAAGTTTTTCTGGAATGTACTTGGAAGATAAGGAGGAACAGTGGGCACTGAAAACCCAGCTGAGCACAGTTCCTGTATTTCTTGCTGCCATGAATGGTCTGGCTCTTTTATATGGCCTCAATACCTGAACACAGAGAGGAAGCAATGCAGCATATTCCACCTGTATTTCAGGGGCATACAACTAAAATTTGACAAGGTCTTGTTAGGATTTATGGCTAGTGTTATGGGTCTGGGGAATTAGTGTGAACAAGAAATCTCATCTCTCAGATGTATTGCATATAGAGAGGCTCTGACCTGCAGCTCCTATTCTACTTAATATATGGTAATCCAGGCAACTTTCCCATTCATCAGTAAACATCCAGCATTCTGCAAATTCCTCTCTCATTTTTAGCAAGGTCCTCCACTAAAAACCTGCCCCTTTTCTAGCAGCATACAAAGCATGCAATCCTGTGGGCTCATGGGGTTTCCTCCCTTCTGAACACAGGTAAGTAATACATTGGTGTACTTAAGTCTGCACCAAAAAAAAAAACAACAAACCAACCCAAAACCTCTAAAAGAAAATATTCAGCTCAGAATGTCTTTGTTTACAGCAAGTTGTAGCACTGCCTAATACTCTCTTACAGAGCTCTTCCAAAGCATCTCCAGAAAGTGTGACCGTGCTGTTCCAAGGGTGGAGGAGGTGTACAAAAAGGCACAGAGGTGGATTACTTACAAGCCTTCATTAAATCTGTCAGTAGCAGAACAGGTCACCATCAAAAAAGAGCAGTGGAAGTTACAGTGACAAAAGCAACCAAGGCAGAACTAAGCTCTAAACCAGTTTATGTTTCACGAAGCAGCACAGCTCCTCTCCCACTGGCAGGATTAGGTGTTACCTGAGACTACTCAGAACCTGCTCTATCAAGTGCAATTGCGATGGCTCTATCAACCCCAATTTTAACCTGGCTGGGCTGCCTCTGCCTTCTACAGGCTGCACTACCACTGGTCCTGGGCTCAGCTGTCTCTACATCTTCCCAGGGGCTGCGATGCAACACAGCACAGAGCATTTGGGCCCACCAGCTCCAGGAAGGGCCATCACTGCTCTTGCAGTGATGGCTGGCAGTAGGCAAATGCAATGAATACTGTGCTTGACCACCCCAGGACAATTAGGGATTGCAGCTCAAATCACAGCTGTCATTCCTTTCCAGTCCTTTACCTTGTTCGTGCCATCACATTGTTCTTCTTGGGCTGCTGGTTAACTGGGCTTCCCATGTTGCCATTCTTCAGGGAGCCCTTCCGAGCCAACTCCCTCTGCTTCTCTGCATAGGAGACAGGAATGCAAAAAGCAAAATCAGAGCAACAGCCTAGCTGGCCACCATAAGAAGAAACCCAGATCTGATAATGGCAAAAGGCACAGCAGAATTAACAGCAAAGGACCATGAGCTGGCCACCTCTGATGGAGGGACGCTGCAAAGATGTGCTGTGTCCCACTTTCTCCAAGGTCACCAAAGACTAAAACTAATCTACCTTCACTCACAGCAGCCTGTTGACAGCAACACACTAAAATCTTGGAGCTTACAGCTTACAGGTCTTGGAGCTTCTGTATGAAACCTAGTTGAGGCAGACAATGAGCAGAGACCTTGTCCCTGTCTGCAGCTGCTTGCTGCATGGACCCCAATAGTGGGCTGTACTAATATGGCTCTGCCTCCAGCAGGGATGGGAACCCAGGGATGTATGTAAGTTGAGCTAACTGCCGCAATCTCATCATGCAATGGCAGGCAAGGCTTGTATGGAAAGGCTGAGCACAGGGTCAGTAAGGCAGGAATGAGACAGTTAAAAAAAAATTCTCCAGAGTGTGAGAAAATGCTGGAAACTACTTTTGTGGCATGCCTGAGTAACAGGTGTACCAAACTGTTTGCTAAGGAACCTGAATAGTGAATTTGTTTTGCTTCTCTCTCTCCTACAATGTGTAAATAAGGTTGCTGGGGTGGTTTTCTTGTTTGTTTTTGTTTTGGTTTGGTTTTTTTTTAGATTTTATTTCCTCTTGGAGAGAAATGCAGATTTTCCCACTTGTAGTGGAAAAGCAGCATGTTTCTATGGTGTGCAGGTTCAAGGTGGGCCAACACCTTCCCTTCCTCACAAGTCAGAGCAGGGGGACACATGTCCAAGGCTCCCTTTCCTGAGGGAGAAAAAAGCAGAAGAGATGCCTAGAGATTGTGATGATGAGGAACACGGAGACAAGAATACATACACCTACAAACCATACCCACCTGCTCCTGCTGACAGCAGAGGTGAATAAATGCTCATGGAACTTGGCAGGAAAAGAACTGGATTAATAACTCACTCTGGCTTGAGCAACTAAGAGACTGATTCAGGCTTGAAATCAAAACCTTAAATCAGAGTAATTTCTCAGTATAGAACTTGCAAATGAATTGGTTACCTCTATCTCCGGAATAAAAGGCTGGTATTTTGCAGGCCACGTGAATTTTGCTGTTCAGAGAGAGATAAAGCAAGAATATGGAGGCAAATACTTAGAACACTAAATACAACCCAATTTCCACTCATCTCCATCAGAAGCTCCAGCGCTGACCACAAATACACAGCATTGAGACAAACTGCCAGTGCTTTAGGCTCCCCATGAAATGGTTACAGGTGGCTAAATACACTGTGAGTGCAGGTGTGACGGCTTGTGTACAATCATCAGCAACACCAGCAGGCTAAAATAGACAGGGGAACCTTAACCACACCCAGGTTCCCTCTGCCTTTTCACTAATTTTCCAGACAGAAGTTTCCTTCAAGAAGTAGGATAGAGCAGAGAAGGTTGGGAGGGCATGAAGGAGTTTGTGTGTGTCTTTGACATTACAAAACACATTCAATTAGGAGTCTGAAGATCCTCTCTGATCATTAGCAGGATCACTGTGTTGGGTGATGCATCTGTTTTGTGTGTAAGTTTTTGGTAGTGGAGGCTTGCACAGGAGGGTTCTGTGAGAAGCTTCTAGATGTTTCCCTGTGTCTAACAGAGCCAATGCCAGCTGGCTCTAAGACAGACCTGCTACTGATCATGGCTGGGACCATTAGCAACAGTGGTAGAGACTCTGGGATTACACAGTTAGGAAAGTGGGAAAAATCCTGCACAACTGCAGCCAGAGGAGTGAGGCTGTGTAAGAAACAGCCCTGCAGACACGCAGGTCAGTACAGAAGTAGGAAGAGGAGCTGCTCCAGGTACAGATTCCCCTGCAGCCCATGGAGGTCCATAAAGGAGCAGAGATCCATCTGCAGTCCATGGAGGACCCCACAACAGAGCAGGGTGACTGAAAGAGGCTGTGGAAAGCCCATGCTATTGCTGTGTTTTCACTCCTCTGTCTAGCTGAGTGGTAGAGAAGCTTTGATTGGCTTCTGCTGTCCAGACAGGGTCACCCCACCATAGACATCTACCTTTCTCCATGCTTGAGTGTAGCAAAGCAGCAGTCTTCTGTTTCTGTGGAGAACTTGCAGAATACAGACAGATGTGCTGTCAGTCTGACTCACGGGGGAATTTGGCTGCACCGGTTCCACTTCAGCTAATTCTGGATGTTGTGTCAGAAGAAGTACACATGGACCAGCACATGCGTGCTTGTGTGTTTATGTGAGGAGGGGGTCCAGGATCCTTTTGACACCACTATAGTGTTCTGAACAGCATGGGGAGCAGCATTTCATCTGGATCTGCTAACCGTATCACATCTTGAACATCTCCTTTATTGTTCACCTTGTCAATTCATCTTTGAGACTCTCTGTACCACATGACATAAAAACCATTTAAAGGAAGATGCATCTGCTCAAAGAATAAACCACTTCTGTCCTGCTAACCCCACACAAGCTGCTCGCTGACTCCATCTGAGCAGATACTCCATTCAGTATCTGCTCCAAGTGCTGCTTCAAAGTAAGATCTGCTGGTGACAATACAACAGCTAAGCAGACCATGGAGCATTCAGCAAGGCAGGGATAACACCTACGTATAAAGTAGCAAAGGAAATGCATGCTGTAGGCACAATCAGCACCACAAGTGGCCCAGCCTTGTGTCCTGCCTGGCAATGGTCTTCTATTATAGTTGCCTGCAAAATTAATAAGAAGGTGCCCCAGCATGCCAAACACTCAGCAAACTGTCCTTGTCCCAGTATTCACTCACCTGCTGATCCAGGATGTGTCAGAGGGTGGATGGACAGATAACTGCATGCTGACAAGTGACACACACCCCCACAGGGAGTGTCTCTAGAGAGAGTCAAGAGGGGCTGAATTCTCCCCTTATCACAGCAACACGTACAGCCCTAATGAATGATTTCAAGTAGTGCTTGAGATGATTTAGTGCAATCTAAAATGGCTACCTGTTCAGCTGTCTGGTCTGTCTGTTCAGCTGGGGTCTGTCTAGCTGCTTTATGATGAGAGAAAATAGTAATGGAGCATGGGAAGCAGAATGGACTTAACACAAATGTTTCTAAACTAAAAATCAGACTTGAATGAATCCTTAAAATTATTTCTCTAGTTTCAGCATTTAAACAAAACCATAACCAGTTTTAGTATTTCCCAGGTTTTTTATAAACGAAATGCTGTACAGTTTGTTTGGTGCATGTTGCTATGTAGGAGAGGCCTTGGTTTTGCCTACTATCTTCCCCAAACCAGAAATGCCAAAAGTAGTCATATACTTGAGCCTCCTGCAGAAGTGCTCCTTTTGTGACATGAAGTAAAGCAGACAATGCAGGAATCTGGTGAACATCATGCTGTACTATGCTGAAGAGCTATTTGGAGAATCAGACACTCCAAATCCACATTTTCCATTTGTCCCAAGATAGTGGGTGAGTCTGGCTATGATCTGACAGTGGTGGGTGGAGAGTGGTTTAGAATGCCATTGCCACACTGTCACTGTGCTTGACTACCTGCAGCCCCCTCAGCTGAGGCAGCCTGACTGGCACAAACACTATTTTATGGCAGATGAGACTGATTTGCCTCTTTTGCACTGCATGGTGGAACAATCAGATGATGACTGCTCCTGTCTCTTTGCAGAGAGCTGCTGGCTGGACCTCAGTAACCCAACTGCTTGTGAATCTGCCTGACCAGGAGAAGATGGAGCTTCCTGCTATGGGGACAATGCAGTGTGGACCTAGGAGATTTGCTGCAGTGGCAAGACAAAGAGAAATTAATCCAGTGTGACAGAGCTGTATTTTTTCATTTTCAAGGCTGATGAAATGAGAATTTGGGATGTATTTCTCTCTCTGTCCCCCACAGTCAGCTAAATTGTTCCTGAGGCTGATACTGTGATTCTCTGATGAATTCTAATTTCTCAAGTAAGCTAAGAATTTAAATTACACACTAAATGAAATTAATAAATCTGCTCAAATTCCGCTGAATGATGGACAGATTCATGAGCAAATGAAAGGAGAAAGAATGAAATGCTGTCTACAGCTTCCTCAAGCCCAAGTCTTGATTTCAGTTCACTTGCATCGCTTAGCTGGGGGACATCAGCATGAATCTAGGTAACATGGAAATGTTCTCTATCTTTCACCTCTAACAGAAAGTATTTGTCAGTGAGGACTGTTACTGCTTGGAGAGGATTTCAGGGTATGTACATAAATTTGGGCTTTGCCTGCAGACTGCATGAAAAGGAAGGTGTAAGAAAGTTGTGTGATAGAACCACGCTGATCTCAGTACTCCCTGGAGTGTGTGACCATGTGGATGGCATTAGTGCAGTTGATGGCCGTGCCTACCTGCATTAAAAAAAAACACACAAAAATTTTTGATTTTTACTAAACCAACAGGTGTAGCAGAAACAAAAAGGACCTATCTGTGGCCAGTCCTCTGCTGTGAATACAGGGAATACGGTTTCAAGATGATACAGGCCAGGCATCAGCACTGATTATTCTGGACAGGCCATCTAAATAAGGACTGTTCCACTGGTTTCACAAAAGACATAGCAAGGGTCAGACAACTATGTCACCCAACTACCAACCTGGGTGAAATGCGGTATTCTTAGCTGAAGCATATTACTTTTCTGACTCAGACAAACTTGGTTTAAATAGTGAACAATTTTCTAGTTTCTAACTTCAGCTGTGTGAACTGGCTAGGAAGAACAGATGTACGAATCTCTCTTCCAAGGACCGTCTTGGACCAGGTTTTAAAGATCAAATAGCAGCATTTCCATATGTTCTGTTGATCTAGCTGCTGCTCTCTGCCTTTGGCATAGCTGAGAACTGGCACAAACACCAATGGGCTGGGAGTGGTTTTAAGCTCCTTTCAGCTCCCAAGAAGGCCTGACGAGAACTGGTAAACGACCTAGGAACTACAAAGTTAATGTCTGTGTCTTTTGTTCAAGGATGCAGCCCTTAACTTCTTGCATGAGAGCTACTATTAGCAGCAGCCAGTGCATTGCGTGCACAGCAGTGCAGGGGTCATTCTCATAGGGTAATGCTCAGAATGCTGCCTGTACCTGAGAGGCTTCTGAGGGCCTGGATGATGTTATTTTGCATTCCCTTCAGAAAACATACACCAAAACATCATGCTATTCATTAGCACAGAGGAAAATGTGTAAAAGAGTGCTCCAGACCCAACCAAAACTATCATCTCCTTAAACCACACATCTCCAAAAGTGGCTTTATACTCTCGGCAGCATGTCCTCATTCCCTAGCCATGCTGTCCCAGTCCCACATCTCACTTTTCTGACCCTTATGTGATTATGGGAAAGAACAGCTTCTCTCCTTCTACCCACTATTTGGCTTAGCCCCAGAAGAGAGCAGGTCATTTCCTGCAGTGAAAACCTCATGGCTGTACACTTTAGTAAAAGAAAATGCAACCAACACTATTTTGAACACACAGAGCATTTTACCTCTTCATGGCTTAATACAATAGTGAATCATCTTTGTAGAACAGTAAGTTGTGTTTTACTGCTGGTAGAAACTATTTAACTGTTTTACTTTAAAGCCATGTAGAGGATCTGTGGCAGCAGGGGAGCACAGAACCGGGCTTCCTGCTCCCAGTCCTCCGCTTGAGCTATGTCTGCAGCCATTTTATGCAGACAGGTTGCGAGTGCGTAGCAGCAGGCAGCAATTAATCTCTCTTCATCTTTCTACACCTTTCTGTACTGATTTCAAAGGCATCTATTGTTGCAGCTTCTACCTTACAAGGGCATTTATTTTATTCTCATTCAGCATGTGCTTTTTCACTTAATTTTAAAGGATTGAGATTTTTATTCCTAATGGCTGCAAAATATTGCATGTAAGGATTTCATTTATCACTGTCAGAACTGGAATATATGAACAACACTAGCAATATTTAAATGTAATTTTTTTCCCATTTTCTACATTCACCTTCAGAAAGGGACTTATTTGGCATTTTCATTTACTTTTCAAAGAACATTTTTCCTGCCAGCCAGAAGAATAAAGTTAGATACCTGGGGAAGCATTTGCATCCTGATGAGCCCAGCTAAAAATTTCTGTTTATAAACTGATCTCTGAAAGACCTAATCCATAAAACTGAGCTCTTATAATGTATTTTAAAGGGACAAAGAGAATTAATTTACTTCACCTGGGGAGAACTTCTACAAATGCCCCCTTACTATTTTTACTCAACTGAACACAGGTTTAAGTCAAAGCCATTGCTTGACCTTGCTAAATGACGTGACAGACAAAAAAAAAAGAGAGAGAGAAAAAAAAGACCGACCAAAAACAGGAGTCTTTTAAGAGCAATTCAGCTCTCTTCATTTAAATAGCTCAATTCATTTAAAACATCACTTATGCTATAAGCACAATTTTCGGATACACGGAGGTAATATTAGAGCTTACATCACATTTATTATGAGTTCTGATGTTCTGTGAAGAAGCATTAATGTTACTGGTGCATGTACTAAATGTGATGTGTATTTAGGAGTAGTAGTACAAATTGCTTAGCTGAATATTCACAGCATTTGGTTACACAGGGTGTCATCATACAGTGTGTATTTGTATAAAAAACCCACTAGAATAGAGTCTGACATCAGTAGGCTTGAACTGCATAGACACTTAGTCAAATGTCCACACTGTCATGCTAAAGATTGGTCTGTAGGAGAGAGCATGTGTTATATCACCCACATAAACTACAGATTTAAAATATAATACAGTAATAAATAATAATTAAAATATTTTTAATATGCTGTAATTGGGAAAGCTTTCACTGACTGGCAGATAGCCCTGCTTGGAATGACTTGTTGAGTTCATCAGTAGGTTAAACAAATAAAGTCCTAAGGGATAATGCCAAAGGGAGCACACAAACTCAGAAGGGACTCACAGCCTGCTGACTCCAGCATTGTGCTTGGAAAGGACTCTTTGCCTTTCTTTTACCAGGACTGAACTGCAGCTGACAGTACAAGCCATGTTTCTGGCTTTATTTAGCAGCAAAATGTTGTATATTTGATCCATTCTGCTTTATCATCTGGTGCATTTGGTTTCTATAAACCTATGCATTTCAAACAAAATTCTGTATTTTCTATCTAGTGAGATGAAAGCAGATGGAGACAGGCAACTAGGCTGGTTAATACTACTGTTTTCTTCCCTGGAAAAAATAAAGAAGGAGAGTTAATTGCGAGTATTTGGAGGGCATGTCATCCTCCAATTACTCTGCTCCCCAAAAGGGGACTTTCAGGCATTGTTTCACTAGATGAATTGCCTGTTTACTATGAAACTCTTCAGGAGAACAGGATATGTACAGTTCAGGCTGCCTCTTCCTGCTATTCAATTCATGAGCCCCAGTCCTGAGTACTTGGCTCAGCTGGAGAGCTGTCCCACACAGCAAACCTACTCCCTCTAACAGGATTACTGACCTGATCCTTCCCTCCACGGGGCTGCCACAGTCTGGAAATTTGACACACGGCCGCAGAGTTCAATTAGTTATTTAATAAGTTTATGATTAGCCAATCTGCTGATTAAGCTTTCATTAATTAGGTTGGCAGGAACTCTGTTTCAGAGGGACAGTGGCCTCTACTGTCTTGGAGCATGGTTGGAGAGCCCTTGTGTTTTGCACACCCTGACACTTCTCTTTACTGCTCCAGAAGTACCAGCAAAAGCTGTTTGAGTGGCACCTGGGGCTGCTGGCAGATCACTGGGGCATGGTGGCTCTTGGGGATGGCTCAGTATTGTGGCCTGGTTGTTACACCTGGGGCAGCTCAAAGGCTCCTGCTCCTCTCTTCTCCTGTCTTCTGAAGTCCTGCCAGACAGTAACAAGGCAAGCACGGTTTATCTAGTGCAGCTGAAGACATCACAAGTTCAGTTTCAAAGTGCCTGACCTGTCATTTTGGTATTTTGATTGCGGTGGGTGGCTTACCTCAGAGAGGAGTGGGAACCCCTTTCTTCTTTTTTTTTTAGAGAAAACTCTATGAAATGGCTTCATCTCTGGCTTTGTTCTCCGGTTTATGCTCTGATGGATGGGGCTCAGTGGGTGCTGCAACCTGCTCCCTATAGGGTGCCTTGGCTGAGATAGCAGGGTGCTGCCACCTTCCTCCTCCAGGCTGGCCTCTGCTTTGGTAGAGGAATCAGAACTGGGCTCAGGGATTAGTCCCAAACTATCATAAATTATTACATCTTTTCCCATCCACAAGGGATCCTCTGTCTCCTTTCTTAGGCAGGGCTGGTATCTGCTGGCATTAGACAGCAAAGAATGGCAAAGGGGATGGCAATCAACTGTTTCATGTTCATTAATGTCCTCATGTTACAGGCGCAGGGCTGAGGGTTGGCAGCTGCCTTCTCCCTATACCTCTCAAAAGGATTGGTGACAAAACACAGGCATACTTCTAAGTGGCAGAGGGAAACAGGACTGATTCCGTATAGAGAGAAAACTCATATCCCTACCAAAATCTCTGAGAAACAGGCTTGAAAGACAAAATGAAAGACAAAGTTATGGCTGTAGTTGCTTTAAGAACTGCAGGAGAGGAAGCGGGGGGGATGACAGATGCCACCTCTACTGCAGAGCCCTGCAGCTGGAAATCAGACATGTGCAATGCTGAGCTGAAGCCTCAGTCAAAGGAGCGGCAGTTCCAGTGGCAAGGAGAATCAAAGTGGCTCAGGGAAAGCCTGACTCATGCTGAAGAAAGCAGTAATGTGCTGGGAAAGATGATGCCAATTTTTAACACAGATCTCCAGCATCATGAGTTTATGTCACAATTTAGTATTTTAATGCTAATGTATTTCATGCTTTTGTTACCCTTTTTTGGTGGGGCAGTGGTGCTCAGAAGAGGTTTGTTACCACAAGCTTCCAGCTGCTGGTGTGTCCCTTCAGGGTTAAGGTTATGGCACTGCCACCCCAGCCCTGCTTGCTGCCAGACCACAGGAAGCCCAAAGGAGAAAGGACGGGTGCTAAAGCACTGCTGGTCTGAGCAAGGTTTAATACTGCTTTTGGGAGGCTGTAAAGGCAAAGGGGAGGCAGGTGTTACCAAGCCTGAATGTGAGTCCCCTTCTCTCATGCCACATACTACTGATCTTGCAAAAACTCATGCCTTTTGATTGGCAAATGGGCCCACCTCCTTCAAACAGCTGGCAGCGGAGGTTTCTGATTCTGCCTCCCAGCTGCCTGCTCTCAACAGTGTAGCACTAAATGAGACTGCTGGCAAGGCTGCAGCTGCCACATCCCCGCTATCTGACCCTCTCTCCTAAATGAACCACTGAGGCAGAAATTCTGGCAGACCAACATTTTTACCTCCCTCCCAAATGGCCAGCTGTATGCACTGAAGGAAGGAAAAAAATCCCAGCATGGATTTGCTTATCAAAAGACCATTAGCTAAGGATTTTCTAAAGCATTTCTCAAAGAAAAAAAGGAGACATGGAAAAGTAATACAAGAATTATCAATTTTTGTGCCCCTTGCATGCCTGGGTCAGGTATATGTTGGGCCACAGCAAGCACAGGTTCAGCCACACTTGGCACATTTGAGAGCTGAAACTGACAACTGCA
Source organism: Acrocephalus scirpaceus scirpaceus (assembly GCA_910950805.1). Taxonomy (NCBI): domain Eukaryota; kingdom Metazoa; phylum Chordata; class Aves; order Passeriformes; family Sylviidae; genus Acrocephalus; species Acrocephalus scirpaceus. The sequence continues at coordinate 19,683,801 of OU383776.1, read as the reverse complement.
TGCAAACATAAGGTTTATTGTTGTGCAGCTATCTGTTTGGCTGCCTGACTGGAGCTGTGGTAAGATGAAAGGAATGGGAGAGTTGTAAGAGTAGAAGAAAAGAGGAGAGAAACAGCCTGAGGGTGTCAGCAAGCAAGGCTTTATTGCAGTAGAGCTAAGGGACTAAGGATATGTATAGAAGACACAGTTGCTTGCCTGAGGAAATTAAGACAAAAGAGAGGCTGCGCTAAAGGACTATGGGCAGCTAGAATCATGGGTGTTTCAGTCATGCACAGTTCCATTTAATTACAATTTCAGTTTGAATTATCTTTCAATAACTAAGATATACAACAGCTTTTAACTCTGTATGCACAGAGACCTAAGGAGAGTGAAAGTGGGTTTAATTTAATGATGAAAAAGGGGAGTGAAGAGGGTCAAGATATATAAAGGACTTTTTAAGGTCAAGGACCTTGTTAGGGACTTTATAAGAAATTACCTGCCTCCTCTTCAGTCAGGTTGCGCTGCTGGGTGGACAGACAAAAGTGAAGGGAAGAGGAGATGAAAGTGGGAAGATCCTGGCTTGGTTGCTGATGGAGCAGGCAGAATGTGCAGGGAACAAAATCCTGCAGACTCCAATGTAAAGCAAAAGACATGACAGCAAGGAG
>OU383776.1:19479989-19682657 GCA_910950805.1 Acrocephalus scirpaceus scirpaceus | reverse complement strand
GGCTGCTGTGATGCTCTGTCTCTCTCCCACATATTCATCTGCAGACAGGCATGCAGGACATTTAACTGTCAGCCTCCTAGTGTGGTGCATGTGCTGATTAAGATGCCTCTGCTACAATCCCTCATCCCACCTGTTGCTTGTTTTAAAGCACTCCAACCGATTTCCACATTACCCATTCTGTTTTAACACAAACTAATGTCATGACTGCTAGGAAAGAGAGACACAGACTGTCTGTATAGGGATTTCATACCAGAGAAGGGAAATTAAAAATGCAAAATAGAAAAGCAGATGGCATAAGCGTCATTAAAATAATATCTCATCTCCTGGGAATACTAGGAGGATCTGTTGCCTTCCAGTGGATGTGGTGCCCTCAGATTTACACTTGGGGATTATTCTGTTCCTCTCTCTGTCCTTATCATAACTCTCCTCTGTTTTTAAAAGGCTTGTGGTATGTGCTCCATCTGGATATGGCTCCTAATAAGGATGTGCTCGAGACATCTCCTAAGCAATAATGTACACCCAACCCCCAACCTGTGCTGTCAGGAGTCTCCTTATCAATGATCTGAAAGAAAAAAAAGTAAGGCTGAGCATTGCAGGTCTGGATAGAAAGACAAAGTGGGAGTGCTAGAAAAGTGACAAATACATAATTAATATGGATACAGTATCAATATGGGTTTATAACTATGAACTGTGTGAACTGGGAGATCTTATTTCCCCTTGGTGTGAAGTTCTTTTTTTCATGTGGCCCTAGCATGAAGCACTGTTCTATTTATGAACCAGATGCAACCTTTAGGAAATCACTACAAATACAAGACACCTGTGAAGTTTTTCCTGTATCTAACTGACCCCCCTCCAGCAAACATGTAGCCAAATGTATTTATTTAGAGGGCAAGAAACAACCAAGGTAAAGACCACTCAAGCAGCAGGATAAATCTGCGTGCAGTATGTGCAGTTTTCACGCTCTTTCTGTCACACTTCAATCACTGCAGTGTATGGAAGCAAAAGTTGTATTCATGCTGGGTTGGTATTTAATTGAGGTCACTTGAACCAAGTTTCCAGCAAGCACATACAACAGATTTATACATGAATCTTTGCAAACTGAAAAATGACATTTATCAACCTTCCATCAGAACATTTGACATTTGACCAATTGATTCTGATTTAACAATGAAAAATGCCACCATCCATATGGAAAATCTGCAACAAGATTAAGCCTCTAGTTACTACCATCCCCAACAATGGCTCTGCCAGTTAAGCTATTAAACATTTATGTGCCACCTTAACTTTTTCTAGTCTTAAAGAGATTAAAAACAACCCTGACAAGTTTAATGCAGAAGGAAAAAAAAATCTAGTCAGAGGAATGGGGGCCAGAGCTGGGAGATGCAGTGATTAAGCTTCTAGAAAATTGCAGAGGCTGGACAGATTTTCAGAATAAGAGCAGCAGGAGCTGGTGTGGATTAAAGGCATGTTACACTGGCTACAGACAACACTCTTAGTCTCATTTTGCCTCAGATTACCTGGAGCTCATCTGGGTACGGCTAAGAGTAGAGAACTGATCAAAGTGCCACTAGATATGTGTTCAGTTCATTAAAGAGGAACACTGTTTCCACAGAGATGTGTTAGAGCAGATTTCTCTCTGGAGACAAGGCAGGAAGATGCCTGTCAGCCTTGCAGGGCAATTCCTCTTCAGCAGGTAGGTTTCACCCACTATTATCTTCATAAGCATACTGTGGTCAGCACTGAGTTCACTTGGTGGAAGCGGGAAAGGAGGCCCTGGCAACCATGTGCCTCTACTACAAAAATTGTTTGAACACTTCCAGTACCTCCCTTTGACTCTTGATGACATTCAGCACTGGCTAAATGAAAGAGAATATTTCCTGTGTGGAAAAGCAGAAGCTCTGACAGAAAGGCTATCTGATTCCTGGATAAAAGCTGATAAGTTCTGCAGAAGTGTGACTGTGGCATATTTTCATGTATTGGTCCATTTCAATAGTTAGTAACCTTCCAATCAACTTCTAGTCATCCCAAGTTGATAAATTCCAGCTTACAGAATATTGAGTTTTTCCTGTCTTATTTTTCTCATTACTATTATTCCAGTTCTCATGTTTTTTTACTCTATGCCATTTCTGAGTCTTTATTGTACTTATTCCTCCCAAATATGCTCTACTAAATTTTCTTTGCCAACTCCTGCTTTTTATGTAAAAGTCATTAATGAACATATACATAAAATGACTGTTGGAGAACTCCATTAGTAATGTCCTTTCTTCTGATACTTTCTCCTTCAACACTATCTGATATCTTTTGACTTCCCAAATTTCTCATTCTACTAGCTTTATTCATAATACTGAGATTCATTAAGGATCTACCTCAAATTACTTTTCCATTTAATTTGTATGAATTGAGCTTGTTTACCCTGAATCCAAATCTATTTTCAATGATCTGACTCCTAGAATGGTCTCATGACAAACCAAAGCCAAGTCGAAAAACGTACCATTTCCTGTCACATTAGTGAACCTCAGAAGGATATTTTATTGCCTAGAAAGTCAAGAATATTGCAAACTTACCAATAATAGCATCAATTGCTCTCTAACCTGTTTCCTGGTGTGAAATTATCCAAAACAACTACTGCAGTAGTAATCATCTGTCTAGTAACATTAAAGAACTCTCTTGGCAGTGAAAAAGGATCCTGGTGGCATATGGCATGCTGGCAGTAATAATCTTTTACCAAATTATGAATTGTGCTGTCATTAACATACACTGCTGCTCCCTGCCTTTTCCTGAAAAGCAGCCACTGGTTTTAGAGTATTCATGACTTGCATAACCATCCTCAATCAGCTTCAGCAGCATCCTCTCAACGTCACTTGTTCTGATGTGAAGGACAGCCAGGGGACTCCTTCCTACTGGGAAATTTTCCACACTTAGATTCCCATTTTTTAGCAAAAAGCACACTGTTCTTTGGCTTCTCTGTCATCAGGTTCTTGAAGCTGTGTGGTTAAATAGTTGCTCAGGTTTTGAAGGCAGGACAGGCATGTGTGGATTGCTTTTGTAAGCATTAGCCTTGAAGGGAAGCAGTGTCTTGTACTAACAGGATGATTCTGCTTCCATAACTAAAAAAAATATTGCATGAGTATTTGTGTGGGAACCTTTACGGAGCTAAAAGTCCTCTGTCTCACTGTAATGCAGCTCTGTCTTTTTCTGGTAGTGTCTCAACTCTCTGATCTTTTCCCTTTTGTTGCAACTATTCTGCCTTCTCTGCTTTTTACAGTCCCTCCATATTATCTTTATCTGGCCAAGCCTTGATCTCAGCTTAATAAAAAACCCTGTAGGTTTAAAAGAACTATGCCTTGCTTTTAAGGCATTGCTTCCTCTCTTTACCACATCCATGGATACAGGGGCTTTACGTGTTTGTAGGTCAGTTCCCTGAATCACAGCAGCCGAATCACAGCCGATGCACAGCTGATAAAACTGCTCTCTGAGCTGCTTTAGCCTTGCTGGCATGCTCAGCCACATGCACAGAGATCTGCATATGATCCTGTCTTTCAGGCCTTGGATTCAGCCTTTTCACTCTCCATCAGCAGACTCACCTAATTTCACTTGAAGTGGGGATGGCTTATAGTTCATGGCTACAGTCTCTCCCTCTCTCGTATCACAATCTCTGTCCGAAATAGCTGCAGCTGTTGGATCCTGTTAAGAAAGAACAGAAACAAAACAGAATGGCTTAGCTGATAGTTCTGAAGCTTCTTCTCTGAGTGGCTTTTATGCAACTCCACCCCCTTCACATTCAGAGGGACCAGAGAACATGCCGGCTTTAGAATGCTGGAACCCAGGGGCAAACCACGGAACTTTGGAAGCACATTTACCTTGTTAAAAGTACCTCTGGAAATGCCAAATTTCAACATCAGGCTTATATGATGGATGATACTGGGAATATAATGTGGATGGTGGGTCACTAGTGTAAATTCTGGGCTGGCAACAGTCCCAAATAATTTTCACGTGATGACTCCTTGGGGTGTTGCATGAAACATATTTACAGTTTTGAATAAATTCCATGTGGACTACTCAACTTTAAAACTAAAAAGTTTGAGACCAAGTCTGTGTGAAAGTCCAGCTTGTAAGGAATGAGAACTACATGGGTAGGAGAATTCAATTTCTGGTCCCTCTTGGGACCTATTTTATGGCTGACAGGAAAGTTCTGTCAGCACAGTACCATTCACTGTCACCAAAAATTCCCCCCTGGAAAACTAATCTCCCCAAGCACATTCTGCCCCTGCCTAGTGGCAGACAACATGTATTGAACTCTATGGTACAGCACATCAAAGAACTTGAGAGAGAACCAAACTACCAACTCAGAGAGTTCTAGTACTGATAAAAATAACTGAAGTCCTTTCACAGCAAACTGCAAACCTGTTAGAACTCTCTCCACTTAGCACCACAGTGAAAATTAAAATTGATTTCAGACATGTTCTCACTCCCACCTAGAAGACAGAAATTAAACTGAATATGCACATACACATATGTGTATGTAAATTTGGGTATATCATAGGTAGAGCTGCATAGGCAAAGCAAACATTCAGCATTAGGTCCAATAGATGAATAAACCATCACCTGTAAGAAATGGAACAAGGCATCATAAATTAAATACTAGAATACTATTCCAAACTGGAGAATTGATCTCGTCTCTCTCTCTCTCTCTCTCTCTCTTTTTTCTAGAGTTTTTATTTTGTACACAATTTCATGTAAAATGCATGTGGCACTGACACCTGTATGCAAAGCAGATTCACTGAGTTTCACTGCAAGGTAACATCACTCTTCACTCTCAGTCTAAAAAAAAAAATCACTTATTGAGCTACTCTTCTGCCTGCCTCCTTCCTGCAGAGCAGATTAGCTCTTCTTAATACACTGTGCTTAGGAGATAAAATGTGATTTTTGAATTAGGCTCTAGCTTGGTGGAAACTGGTTAAATAGCATATAAAGGGTTACAACACTTTATGAAAATCCTGCTCCTTTGCACTACTCAGTAGACTTTGACAATACTTAAAATGGATGGTGCTTACAAGACCTCACATTCTCAGACAATGCTGAACACATGGCAATTTCTTCTGCTTTCCACTAATGCTGTCACTGCTGCACTTTTCCTCTAATATAGCAGTTTAGTGACTAGTTAAAAAGGTAAGAGAAGGTTGCAAACCAAAAACCCAGTCTCCAGGAGAATATTTAGGCATAAATCATAGCTCAGTTCATGTGGTATCCTTGGAACATGAATCTGGTCTCAAACATGCCCATGTCTCAAACATAAAGGGAATAGATCAGAATCCAAGCTGCAGGAAAGAATCATGGTGGGGCCCCTCACCCTTTAGGGGAAGGGAGCACCCGAGATTTGTACATGCTCGTGGACAAAAGGAATGTTGAAAGTCAGAGGGTCCACAAAATCTTACCAAGTTCTTTTAGTAAATTAAACACTTGTCATGGAAATAGTTAATTGGCCTCTTATCAAGCAGCCAGCAGTGGATTTATGATAAAGGAGGGGGGGTGAAAAGGAAGGGAGAAGAAGAAAGAGATGAATTAAAGAGGGAAAGGGGGGAAGGGGGGAAGGGGGGAAAGAGGGAAGGAAGGAGGGAAGGAGGGAAGGAGGGAAGGAAGGAAGGAAGGAAGGTCAATCAGCAGTCCTGGCTCCATTGCTGATGCAGCTGATGGGGTGTGCAGGGTCCTGGGGTACACACATGCACCTGAGCTTTGTGGGGATACCTTTTTATAGATGAGTTTCCCTGCACTGGAGGTAAATTTCTCCCTTTCTGTATACTTTAGTTACTGTGGAAATGGGTTGGAGTCTTCAGGGTATTTGGTGGTCTCCGTCTCTCCCTACAGCCCATGCCTGCTTCTTGACCTCATTCCTACACTTGTGCTGTGTTGTGCTTATCTCCAGGAGCCAGGACAAGGATGTTTATCCCAGAAATGTGTTGTTCTGCCTCCATGTGGCCCCTTCTCCAGCCACATTCTGTTCATTCTCCCAGTATGTTATTGCTAACAACCCTTGGCTGCTGGCACCAACAATCCTTGGTTGGCTTCACAGCCACCCAGCTATTGGTGTTTGAGATATACACGAGCGCCCTTACCTTCGGGCTTCTACTCATGGGAATAGCTAGATAACACAAACGACATGTCTATCTGTCAGACATGCTAGAATCTCTCCAAGAGGGATGTCCAAATGGTGCTAAGTGGCACCATTTGAATCCAGGCTTCCTGGATGAGTATCTTTTCTCTGCCAATCTGGGGAAAGGCAGGATACAGCCACTTCTAAGGAACATGACTCCAAGACCTGCATGCTTCCTATCTGCTACTGAATACAATAAGCAAATCCTTGGAGCCCCAGTCTGCAGGAAGACACGAGAGTAGATATATTATATGGGAACTGACATGGTGTGATGGCCACATACTGTCTCCTGTGCTTGTGCAGTCCAGCAGAGAGTCCACTGAGCTCAAAGCCAGAAGCCCACAGGGCAGAGAAGGGGTCTGGCCATGCCTGAACCAGCCCAGGTTCACATTGTTAAAATTATGCTAAAACTCTAAATCCAGTCCTTGTGTTTTGCGGCAAACTGATGTGCTGACAGTAGCTTTTCCTTTGTAGGTAACTTGACCATAACATGAGACATCCATTTGCATCAACAGAGGGAGGGGAGAAACGTTCTGAGGTGCCTTTGAAGATTTGAACTCTGAGCCTGGACCAGTGGACTCAGCTGGAGAAATCTCAAAAATGGGCTCTAGACCAAACATGCAGAAAAGACTTCCCAGACCTCCAGAGAAAACTAGGATTTTCAAAGAGTTATTATTTCCATTCTGTCTAAGACACTCACCTTAAAAGGACACAAATCTGTCCTTGGAGATGCGTTTCCCTCTCCCCACTGTCTAAGAGAGGAGGCCTGGCAGCTGGTAGTGCTTCTGACATTGGAGGTGGGAATGATGCAGCCCTAGGAATTCTTCCCAAAGGTTTGGCATGATGCTTTTCAGCCCCAGCAGCACATTACAGCTGCACAAGAGATGCACAGCTTGCACAGAGGGATCACAAATACCATCACTCTGGATGCACACATGGGCCAGGCCCACTCCTGCCAGAGAGTGAAATGGATTTGAGAGGAAACTGAGCTGGGCCAGGGACAGTGTCCCCAGTGCAAGTAGGTATCTATCCCTGGGCCAGGAGTGGCAAGGTACATATCCTGGGTCAGGAGTGGTAAGACTGTGTTTCCCATCCATTACTTCACAGACATTCTGCAGCAACTCACAGGACTCCATAGTAACAATGCCCACTGTGAAAACAGCAGCATTCCCATGCCAGCTCAGCTGGAGCTGTCTCTGCACAAACACACTCTGCCTCTGTGCATACTGAATGGATGCAGTTCTCTCTCTACAGCTCAACCACCCAGAGAAATGTTTACTTGACTGATTAGCCTTTTGCTTGTGAATGCCTAAGAACACACTGAGATTCAACACAGGCTTTTGCTACTGGAATTTACTTGGCAGTTTTTTTCTTTTTTGCAAGCCTTCCTAGACCAATACACTTAGCTTTGCCCCCAACATCAAAATCTCAGCTACATGGTGTAACTGGTCCCAGGACAGATGATATTATTTCTTTTTGCTCACTGGGGACAATGCAATGCTCCCAAACAAAAGACAAGTGCTAAGAAATGCCTGCAGGGGCTGTAGATGGCTAAAGATATTTAATATATTTAAGGGATTTTTTTTGTTCCTGAGGCTTCTGTATGTCTTTGTTCCTACGGAAAATATTCATACAGTTAGGGCACTGCATGAACATTTGGCTAGGGCCAGAGTTTAATCAAAGTTTTCTCCCCACATGCTCACAGCTTAATTGGGCATGCACAATCACAGCATTTGAATGGTAGGGAGTTTTCTTACTAGACTGTTTGTTTCTATAAGCTCGACACAAAGGATCTTGAAAACTGCTCTCCTGCTAGGAGCAGCCATGTCCCACAGTGTGTGTACCATGCGCCATTTCTGAACATCAGAAATTAGTTCCAGCGAACTTTTGTTGGGCAGGAGTGCTGTGAATCATCAGTATGCAGGAGCACAGAGAGAAGGTAAATACACTTTACATTGAAGTCTGGGGTTTAAGGAAGATGGCATGCTTAGCAGGCTTTTTATTTTTTCTCTTTTAAATCCCTTTCCATTTTGCAGTACTTAAGAAAGCATCAGCTCAATAGCCTTTTGCTCTTATTATCTACCCCTCCCAAAACCCCACGCTGACTACGGTGTGGGGGGAATAGCCCCAAATGATGGAGCTGGGTGGTTGGTACAAACTCACCCTGACAAGCACGTGGGAAAACACAGCTTTCTTCGCCTTCCTTCACAGTCAAAACCTCTGACCCCTTGCAAGCTTAACAAGGCCCCACTTTCCACTATGCAAATCCTCAGGGACCCCAGTGCATGCAGAAGGGAATGGGCACACACGATTTCTTTGGTCTTCAGCTTTTTCTTTTACCTCAAAAACATGTGTAACTTGAGAAGTCTCTATCTGCACCTTCTTCCCATCATTACAATCAGTCATATTTACATCTCTTATGAAAATGTTCTCCACTTTGCTGTCTGTGGGAAATTCTATGATCACCAACGCAGATTTGCTGCTTTTTTTGGATAAAAGCAGAAGGGCCCAATTGCCCTTATCCTCTCATCTCAGGCCCAGTATACAGGGCTTGACCATCACTTCTCTCCCTAGGTCACAAGCTTCTATCTGACCATCATCAGTTGTATCAGTAGGACCCAACTGATCAAGATCATCCAGCTAACTTATCTCTCTGCAGTACCCATCAACAATGTACTTGTTGACTTCTGTCCTACTTAAAAGATGCTGGAAGCCTCATTACCAACACATGTGTGACAGCTTACAGTGAGTGTTTGCAGCTCAGCAGACATCTGCTTTTTTGGAGCTGCCCATGTGGATTGCATGCTGCACACAAATGCTAACAGAAACGGACAAATCCAAACATTTTGTTGCTTTCCTACATCAAACATCGAGTCTGGTAGAATGGATAGATGTTCTGTGCATGGTGGACTGACTTAGCAGAAAAACAAGTGAGAGACCACACACCCTGAACACAGGGTGTACATTTGGGTCAACAAGAAATTTCTATGATTCCCATGTTGTCATTCAGACTCTCGGTCTAGAACATTGTGCTGCTAATAAATATTTATACCTTCAGTCTCTGCCCTGGGGAACAGAGAGTCCTACGCTGTTGGTAGACTCCCTCTGCCTCAAGCTGTACCATGCTAGGTATTCCTGAGAAATCTGGCTATAGAAAGCTTCTGGGGAGGGAACTCTGACGTAGACAGGTAGGTATGTAAAGTCTCACACTGTTTTGGACAGCAGACCTCTGTACCCTCTACATATGACCACCATATAGACATAAATGTGCAAAAACATATGAACTATGAACATGAAGTGCCAAAAAACCACACTAGGAGCAAAACCATTGGCAACCAAGACAGGCATAGTTTGATGTCTGTGTAAGAAACAGCATAAAGGAAAGGCTCAAATTTACAGGGGATCAGATTTATACTGGATAAATCCAAACCCAATGTATAAATGGACAATGGTCAGTAATAATGGCATGTTTGGCAAGAAAAAGGGAAGTGTCACAGGGCAATGTACAGCAGGAATGGAACCAGAAAACCTCACAAAAAACTCTCTCATGATTTCTTCCATAGGCTTCAGCTTAAGGAGTTTTGGAGACCAGTTTTTCAAGGGAAATGTATACCCTTCATCAGTCCTATGGATAAAACCACATGAACTATGAACATAGAAGCTACAACCACCCCAGAACACTAGGGGTTGCTCAGAGAATAAAGGGGAAGACTAAAGAAGTATATTATAGCTGTCTTCAGTTACAGAAAGGGCTGCCAGAGAGAAAAATATGAGAATTTTTTCTCAAGTTTCTGATCATGAGAACAAGAAATGATTATCTTAAATCGCAGCAGGATAACAAGGAAGTATTATAGAAAAATGCCAAGGTAAGGAGATCTACATTTGCCTGATGAAGTTGTGCCACTGTTGTTGCAAAGCCAGGTTAGAAACTGACTTCACACAGAAAGTCCACAGAGCTGATGTGGTTTTCAGGCAGACTAATCTCAATTTGGTGCAAACTGTGAAGATCCCCGGTCTTTTTAGGTCCCTCTCTCCCATCTGTCTTAACAGGAGAACAACTTGCTTCTAGGCCAGATTTACATAGAACACCAGTCTATCCTGCAAGAGACATTCTGCAAATTCCCCTACCCTCTGCCAAGGACCATGACTGACCTCCACGTTCTCTCTGGGAGAGCTGAAGAAAACAACCTTTTTCCTAAGTCTCACATATTGAAGGAACTCCAGATTCACACAGGATCCAGAGCAGAAGGCTCCTGGGAAGACATGATTGTCACTTCTCATCAACATGTGCAGTCTGTCAGATCCAGAGCAGGAACTGTTCATCTCAGCATCCCCACCCTCCCTGTACCAAAGTCAAAATAAATGACATTTTGGTGACACAGTGACTGAAGTACTGAAAAATATTCTGATAGCTCTCGACTCAGTTGCAACAAAGCAATAAACAACTGTTCACTGACTTTCTACTAGCTCTGCCAATGCACCACTTAAAACATAGCTGTTTTTCTTTCCTGAGCAACTACTGTTTAACAAATTAGGCCTGCAATATCCACTACGAGATCCAGATTTTGAACCTGATTAGTTTACAATTTTAAGACAAATGTGCATTTGAAAACATTTTACTTCAGCAATTGAGAAGCTAGCAGTGTTAATATTGCTGCAAGATTAAAACCTTTAGTCTTATTCATTAAACTAAACTAGAATGTCACTAAAATGGGTTTTTGCTGTGTACACCTGCAGTTGGGGTAGCTCAACCCACTAACAGGTAACCAGGAGTTCAGATCACTGTTTTGCTTCAAATGGGGGCAGAAGTGCCAGTCTCCCTGTGGGTACTGCAGTGCCTGTGCTGAAATACTCCCTTGGAACCCTGGCCACAAAAGGCCTGCCCAACTGCCACATCCAGGCTCAACAAAATGCAGCAAACAAAAAGGCATAAGCTGTGGAAAGGGAACAAAATGTTTCAGTGGTCTGTTTTCCTAATCAAAAATGACATTTGCAGCACAGGGAAGAAACCTTTTTTTTTAGATGACGATGTATGACTAATCCTGGGAGCCTACAGTAGAAGAGGAAGCACCAATGCAGTAACTAGACCAAATACTTTGGGAAAGCATTTGAGGGACAAAGAGGAAAAACGGGAGTAATTACATGATTTCTGTTAGATTTCCCTCTGAGATGCCAGCAGCACAAGCAGTCTCTGGTTCTTTCCTTTCAATCATTATAGAGTATATTTAACACCATATTTTCCTCCAGGCTTTTTCACACACATAAGCCATCTTTATTAACACATGCATTTATAAGTTTGATATCTTGTGGTAGCTTTACATGACTTAAATTGGATAATTAACATTGCAAATTAGAGAAATGCCACACTGCCTGCAGCACTTGCCAAGTGGCTGGCATGCAATAGCTATTTAAAACCAGCTATTAACTGAGGTATGTTTTCAGGATGATTCAATATCAAAATAATTCCTTCCTTGTAAAGGATATATACGTGAAGATATTACACCTTTCCTTTTGTGCCTCTGATTATACAGCCACAGTTCTGAGGTGCAAGATGAGTATTCAAGGTGCTAAAGCATCACAGATTCCTTGGTAGCTATTGTAAGAGTCAGTTTAGCAACTGGCATCTGGCCAAACCAGGATCATAAAAAACCCCATACAACTTTACAACTGCTCTTTAAACCTCAACTCTTGTGGGAAAGGATACCCTTAAAATGATTAAAAAATTGAGCAATGGGTCAGAGCCAAAGTCATAGTGTGTCTGGAGAACAAGGGCAGGAACACGAGCCCAGGCCTTTGCCTGTACATTGCAGCTGAATCCTATGGAAAACTGCATGGCCCCAGTACAGTCTGCAAGGGACCATGGTAGGTTCTTGTAGTGACTGAATTTGTGCTCATTGGCTTATTTCAGTTCTGTGTCCCATCTTTACTTCTTCAAGTCTTTAACAGAGCCTCATCAAGAGAAACAGCCTGTTTTCAAAGAGAGAGCTGTTTTCTACCTCAAATGAAAATTTTCACACTCTCCTGTGTGGTGAAGTAGAACTGTGCTTCCTTCCCATGGACAACTCTAGGGAATTGTGCTTCCCTCCCATGGACAACTCTAACACCTAGAGAAACTGGCTGGAGAAGTGCAAGACAAGTGGAGCCATCACTACTGAAATGCCATGATTGTCAGTATATACAGAGTGGTTTATGGATCCCCTCCATGTGCAGGTACGCTGCCTCAGCTGTACATGAAAGACAAAACAAATTTTGGCTGAATGAAACACTAGAAATTTTGGTTGGTTCCAGCACATACTGCAGAAGAGACATATTCTGACAAAAAAAAAAGACCCGGTGCAATACAAATGACAATAGGAGAGCCCAGTTGCAGTAATGTTAGTTCCCACCAATGTGCTGGAGACCAGATAATTGCTTCCACAGGCCATTGATTTGGTCCAGCATGACAAACATGATGTTATTAAGCTTTTACAGTTTCTGGCAGTAAGAACAATAGCCGTAAAAGCTGGGATGGCTCTACATCCACACCTTTTGACAGAACAAGGGCTCTAATCAGTAGTTCAATGTCACAGCTATTACAAGCATAAATGTAGGGTCACTTTTTCTTTTCCAATTAGTTTGGGTTTTGTTTTTGTAAGCTAGCTGATTTTTACATGTTCAACTTCTGTAGAAGTGTGATGAATGAGGTCTTGCTTTTCACTTCTGGAATACCCCTGGCACCTTTAAATCCAATCCCTCATGTCCTTTTCTGAGCTGTTTGATTGCTTCTTCTGTTCACTCCTTCTCCAACAATAACTTTTCATCCTGCCTCTCTCCTGCACCTGGTAAATCTCCCTTCTTCCAGAGAGCAAGTGTGTCTGGCTCTGCAGGCTCTCTGACTGTGGTCTCAACTCAGGAGAGGAGATGGGCTGTAAGCAGGATACAAACGAAGTGCCAAAGAAGCTGGGGCCCCACCACTCTGGAATGAATGCTCTCCAGGAAGCAATCATGGCACCAAGCCTGCGGGAGTTCAAGAAGCATGTGGACAATGCTCTCAGGCACATGCTGTGACTTCTGGTGTTGTCTTGAGCAAATCCAGGAGTTGGACTCTATGATCCTTGTGCGTCCCTACCAATTCAGAATGTTCTATGATTCGAGAGATTTATCAGGAACCATAATGGATACCCACTGGCATTCAAAGCTCTTTAACAAATATAAAAATTACACACTCTTCCAACACAACCCTAAAGATGTGCAGCTGCCCAAGGCTCATGCACCAAGCACATCTGCCACACTGAAGACAGGTGGGGATCTCAGTGGTGGACACCAGCTATGCCTGGACAGAGCAGAGACTCTGACACAGCCCATGCTGTTGCTGGGCTCAGAGCTTTCCGAGGAGGAAAGCCCGAGAGTTCACCTGTCCATATGACAAAGGTGGACCCCAGCAATAAAAAACTGTCAGTTTCTCTGCCCTAGTAGAGAAAATAAAGCCACCAACCTCAGAGTTCAGCAGCCCTTTTCTCTTTAGCACCACGCTTTCAACTTGTCCCGAGAGACAGAGAGCTCAACCATCAGATTTCCATATTTATAAGGAGAGAGATTCTGTTTAGCCAAGCTTGTAACAGAAATAACCCTGTAAGCAGCAGCAGGAGCAGAAGCACAGTAAACACATCTGAGGGGCAAGGATGTGAAAGCCAGGGGAGATATCAAGGCGCTCCCCACCTTGGCATGGCTTTCCAGCCCTGCCTGAGAAATTCTGAGGGCACAAATAATTTTGACTTCTAAAATAAGAGCTTGCCTCGCCCCCGCCCCACACTCCTGTATCTCTGTGACTAATTAGCATCTGGAGGGATACAGATTCTCTTCTGATAAAGCAATGTTTGGCTCCCTTCTCCCCTGACACATTTATATTAGAAATATCCTCATTATGTGACTAATCAGGGAAGCTGAGACAAAGGCACAGAAGCTGACTTAAAGAGAAATCACTGATTTTTATAAAAGCAGCTTATAAATTATTCTGTCTCCAAAGGACAGGAATATTTCCTCCCCTCCCAGTGCTGAAAAAAAATGCAAAATTGAGGTTCTTGAAGAAAAATACATTTTTATTAACAGAAGTGGTGGCTTTTATCATTCCCACTATTTACTGAGCTTGCTCCCAATTCCCTTGGTTACTGCAGGGTTGCAGTTAGTGCACTGCAAAGGTCCTGGGAACATGCCAGCCCTGTGCTGCACACAGGGACTGGGCCCAGCAAGGTGCCCAAATGCTGCAGCGCTGCCTGACACTGTGGATGGCAAGTGACAAGGCTGGTTAGCAGTTTAACACACTGAGTTTAAAAGTCAGCAGCACACAAAAAGTCAGCCACATCCATGGCCATCCCTTGAGATGGTCTGAAGATATTTTAGCTACATCTTTCATGCAGCAGAGTGGGCTGAGTGAAAATCAGAGTGTATTGAGGTAATCTGCACTTGGCAGAAAGTGTCTGAAATAAAGGCAAGCAGACACCATTTGGCAGCAGCAGAAGAGCTTTTTAAAGGAATTTGTTTCCCTTCCATGCTCCCTGAACACCAGCTCCAGCTTGCCTCCTTCACCTCCTGTTGACAGTAGCAGAAAGAGATATCAGGACAGACAGCTTCTGCCTCGCTTCTTTCAAGGCAGCCCCTTGATCAGCTGAAATCAAGCCATCTGTATCTGGCACCCTTTGAGGAGCTGCAACAGATTGTGGAGCATGAGAGGTTGCACTGCATGATGCAGAAACAGGAGGTTGAGGGAGCTCATTGCATGCACAAAAATCCAAACTAGATCCCTGTTTGAGCTGGGAATGGAGGAGAAAAGGTCAACGCACCATCAATGATCCCTGGGACAGGCTCAGGTACATGCACAGACTCTTGGTCTTCATCCAGATCCCTCTGGGTTGCTGCTCCTTCTGCTGCTGATACATGGACCAGCCCCAAGGCTCTGTGCTGGCACTCCCTAAGGCTTTGCTGGAAGGCAGACTGCTGTGAGCTGTGGCAGGGGTTTGCCTGCTTTGCTTTCTAAGTGTGACTGCCCAAATATTTGGATTTTGAGAGGTTTTTTCAGTTGCCAAATGTCTACTCTTTGGAGTGAAATTTTGTACTTTGGACATTTCTCTTAGCCTAATTTGAAATATGTTTCATATTTCTACATAACTATTAAAAAACCCCAATTTTTTTATTTTCCTTTTGTTGAGGTGGGGTGCTGGGAACACATTTAGTCACCTGAGCCCTCCCCTCCAAGTGATAACCCTCTCTCCAGCTGCAGCCCAAGGCTGAGACTGATGAGGGCAGGGGGACTGGCAGGAGGTGAGCAGGGAGGAAAAGCAGGACACCAGCTAGCTGGAGAAGATGATGGAAGAAAGAGACTGGATGGATAGCCAGATCCCTGGTGGGGAAAGAAGAGCAGCTGAATTATGTTCCTAGAAGAACAGGTCCAAGAAGAGAAGGAAGAGACAGAACAAGGACAGTGAAAGGCACCCATGGGTGCTTTGGCACTGGAGGACACAGCTGTCAAACATCACCGATATGATGTACCCTCCCAGGCAGTGCTCTGCCAAGGCTCACAGACCTGAAAGACAACATCTGAATATTGATGTTACTTCTCTAGGTGATCCCAGACTACCTTTGAGTCCAGCTCCAGAAGCCTTCAGGCAATGAATGGATTTAGGAACCTGACTGTCTCTGTGACCTGAATACAGCTAAGTCTAGTGGCACGTAGCAACGTGCTCAGACAGAGCCCAGAGACATGCTATGATGCCATGACAGGCCATGTTGGGGTTTTCTTATAGTACATTTTTCTGTTTTAAAACTGCAGGGAACTGACATTAGAAGAGAATAGCAGGGATAGTTTTCCAAGCTCCCAAATACAGTTACTGCAGCGTGATTGGAGCCCCTGCAGCCTATGTACTACAACACAGCCTGTAACAGTATACCCATGTAAACCCTTCCCTTAGTAGTTCAGCATGGACCTGTGGAGGCCCCTGAGCCTGTCAGGGAAACTTCTAGGGCAATGTGTTGGAAGAATCTGCCATAGGCTTTGAGAAAGCCTCACAGCTTGGGGTGAGCAGAAAGGCTTCCCCCATGGCGGTCTGCAGCGCGATGTTAATTTACCTCAGTTTTGCTTTTCCCATTGGCCCGTGGGCCTTCCCCACCCCTATTGTTCATGTATGTCCCCAGTTTGAGAAGGTCTCTCCTTTCCCTGTTTCCCCATTGGTTGTGGTATCGATGATGGTCTGCCCTTATGGCCCCTATAGGTCACTGCCCTTTGCCCTGCCCTCGTACCACCCCTGTGCCCTCAGACCATTGGCTCCTGACGCCCTTACTTAACCCTGGACATTCCTTTGATCTGGGTCTTTCTGTCTCTGGGCCCTTTGGCATGAGTCTGCAAAATAAACCTTGCTAGAATTCTACACTGGAGACTCTTCTTGCCTTCTTTGCAGAGCTAACCATGGTGTGTGTGAGTGTGGACTCGAGTGACCGCCTGTGTGTCCCCCCCGAGTGGTTTCTTTAGAAGAGACGCTTCTCGGGGACAGGTAGCAGCAACCACCATTCATCTCCATGCTGCTACATGGACTTATGCTCGAGACAAATCGGGATTACACAACAGAACAACAGAAGCCCAAGTCTCTGGTTTCTTGCAGAAGCTGCAAGTGATGTAGGGAAAAGGGGAGCACAGTGCAGAGATAAAAAGACGATTTTGTGATTATACAATGTGGAGCTGTCCTACAGAACTGGGACCTGTATGCTCTTACAAGAAATGTGTCAAGTCTCTAAAACTAGATTTCCCACAAAGGGTCACTAATAAAGTCTCCCTACTTTGCTGCAACACTGGATCAGAGCCCTGCAGTGTGATATGATGAGTGCTTAAAAATGCTACTAAAATTGAGCGAGAGATGCACTTTGCGCAGGCGAAAATACGTGAATCAGAAAGGGGAGGAAAAGATTCAGGCAATAGGTATCCTAAACTCCAAATGAATTTCTGGCTTTAGTTGGTCTGTCTCAAGCCCTTATCTGTGCAGTCACAAGACCATGAGAGAGGGAAGGTATTTTGAAAAGACTAGGAGCATCTGGTAATTGCTGGCATTTCTAATGCATCCCTTCACCTAGCAGCAGGGCTGCAGAGATGAACAAGGACTTTGTGAAGTACTCAGACGCAATCTGTCATGCTAAATGCCACAGAACAGTGTGGCATAAAATGTCTTTCTAGGCCATTAGAGGAGTTGTGTTCTTCTGCCTTTTTTCCACCTTCTATGTGTGTGGCTCTGACATATCTTTCTGTGCCTGAGCTGTTTTTCCAGAATTAGCTTGTGAATGTCTTCATGCTCTTTGCTCAGTTAATTTTCTCACGAACTTACTCCTTTCCCATTATCATCCAAACTACTACAATTCAGGGAGAGAGCCAGTGTTTCAATTATGTCACACATCCCCGGTCAACGTAAAGAGTCATCTCTCTACCAATCTGTTCTTCCCTCTGTCTTGAAAACCTGTTTGCAAGCTTCCCTGCTGCCTATGCAGCCATCCTCCACCAAAAACTGTGAGAATGGAAGACCTCAGTGAAGTAAGAGATACAGAAGTAAGGAACTATTTTAAGAAATGAGAGCAGCAGCCCTAACCCTTACCTTGATCTTCCCAATGACTTGTCTTCATGGTGCTTGGAGAAGTTCCCTTTCCACACCTAGTATTTAGAGGTTTGCCAGAGATAATGAAAAAAATAATGTCTATTCCTTCTCACATTGTTTATTCCTACTTCGGTATAGATCCCTGCATCCAATAACATGAGTCTTGTACCAGTGGATCCACAAGCTGTAGGGATGGATTTGCAACTCAGCCTCTTCCCTCTCACCTCACTGACAGCTTTGGGATCAGTGTCATTCAGATTCACTAAGTCCTTAACACCCTGTGTTTTGGAGCAGGAGTTCAAATATCTACCAACCCTTTACCTTTTTTTCCCACCTCTTTGCTTTCTTCCTCACAACATGCCTCCAATGTGCTGCTTCAAGAGGAAACAATCTCAGCATTTTTACCATTTCTTTCTTTCTTGTTAGAGATGCTTGAACTCTTCCTGATTCCAAAATACTGTTTTTAGGATGGGTGAGCAGAAACACACACCATGTTCCAGGCAACATACTACTGATCTAGGATGACTTCACAGTTTTCTGCCTGCATTTTAATCTCCCTTAACTTTTGTTTGCCTTTATGTTGCTATCACCACACTGCAAAGCTGGCTTCACTCCTGCTCCCTGCAGTGATTTTTTTTCCCCCGTGTCTCAGCTTTTCTACCTTCCTTTTAATCATCCATAGTGTTTTTGTACAAGTATTTTTATAAATATATAGTTTAATTCGAGTTTTTTATTACTGTTATAATTATATGGTTTGATTTGAGTTTTTATTAAATAAAGTGTGCTAAAAGGTAGCCCCTTGTACAGAAACCAACAAGGGGGAGTAGGCAACTGGCCTGTCGATAGAACAACAGAACTGTATTCTCCATGTCAGTGAGGGGTAGACCATACTAAAGGGGTGCCAGATGACAGATAACGATCACTAGTGCCCATCAGAACCAATTCAGCTCTCAGAAAATCCAATCACTCCACCTTCCTGGAATTCTGACACTCACTGAGACCAAACCCAGAAACCAAGACATGTTCGTCTGGTGAGAGCTTCAATAATAATTCATGGACATGTTTAGTGAAGACTTCAGGAATAATTCATAGACAGATCTGGAGATGTGACCAGACTTCCCGGAATTCTATTCTACTCTCACGCCAGGTGGACGGAAATCCTATCTGCATATTCAGACTGGACAGAAAACTAGCCTCAGGGCCTAAAAACCTTATAAAAACTAGCCTTCGAGAGATGGTTGGTGTGAACTGTGGGGGACCCAGTGCGATAGAGGCTGGGGTCTTAGTTCACCCAGCAGCTCGAAACCCAGGCTCAGAGCTGCTGTTTGATTGGGGAAATTGTCTCTTTTCGATCTCATTTTGTCATTTTCCAATAAACCTCTAAAACGGAATATTGGAGAACTGTCGTTTATAACAAGTATGAATCATTTTCCCCTGTTTTGTATTCGGGAAAACTGAGATGCAGAGAAGTGAAGCTGCTAAACACAAGAGCAGGAGAATTGAGTCCTTCTCCAGGGTTCTGTTCCCTGCAACAAGAGCATCTTCATACATGCAGTTCTACTGAATGCATTAGAAAGCATGCACCAGAAAGCAGTGAGGACTAATACTACACACCAAAATACACTGCAGGGGAAAAAAAGTGGTCAGGAGCTGCAGTTCCAGCACTGTATTATAGTCCTGAAATACAGTCCCTTCCTGCAAGCATTTTAAATGAAGAAGAAAATTACATAAATCACCAGTCTCACATGCCAGACCATTCATCAGATGTTTTAAATGTTGGTGTCAGTATACAGGCTTGCATCTTTATCTTATTATACTCCTTTTCCAGCAAATTGTTTTTCCAGAATTAGCTTGTGAGTGTCTTCATGCTCTTCACTCAGTAATTTTCTCAGGAACTTACCCTGTCCTATTATCATCCAAACCACTGTAACTCACAGAGAGAGATGATGTTTCAATTACACATCCCTGATCAATCTGAAGAGTCACCTCTCTACCAATCTGTCACTTCTGACAATTTTTTCTCTTGATGAGTCTCACTTATATAAGGAGTTTGGAACTAAAAAGGGGAAGAGCAACTAGTGATCTTAAAAAGCAAATTAAAAATGGGCATCTTTTCTCTAAAGGTACCATCTCAGTTTTAAGTTTGGAGCTGTGCACAGCATGTATATAAAAACAGAGACTAGAGAAAGAAACAATGAAACCTAAGAATGGGAACTTCTGGCTTTCAATTTGGTTTCTAAGCTGCCAAGAGAATTAATACAAGTGGAAGCATTAGGAAGACCTTTCACTATCACTGAGGCCTTTTAGCTTAATAAGGACAGCTTAGACAACACATTCAGATACAGGAAAGATGGTTCACATAAAATTTCTATAAGAAAGGTCCCCTGAGCCTTGGTCTATCTGTGTGTCTTCACAGCTTTCAATTAACACTGCAGGTAGGCACAGAAACACTTTCAGCTCATTATTCTCTTTTCAAATAGTGGTGGATATAAGATATTTAGCTGAAACAGCCCTTTGTAGATCTTTCAAATTCCATTATCATTAGGAAGACAAGCATCCAAATGACATATTGTTTTCCTCATCTAACAGTTTTATCTTCTGCAGGGTAGAAGCAGTTTTGTGCATTAATTTAAGGTTTGCAATATCTGTGCTGCTGGAAAAATCTATCTGAAATGTAAATCTTCAGAGCAATGATGGATTGAAGCTGAACTCAGGCGCTTGACTTATGGAGGCACAAAAAGGAACATGACTGGATCAAATATTCATCAGCCTCCCAATGAAATAAAAAATGGTAAATAAATTGAAGTATCTCTGGGTGATCATTCTCATTATCTGGATATACAACAGCCAGAGAATCACTAAAGAAAGTTTGTCATTAGCTGTTAATTGAAGGCACTTTCAGAAAGTGCTACTTAAGCCTTGAAAGATTGACTGTCTTTCCAACCACTATCTAATGTGTATGTTAAAGCTGTATTATAAAGCAGTCTCATTAGGACCCTGCCTCCAGCACCACAACTCAGAGAGAGCTTCTGATGCTTTAGATGAAATTCACATTTGAAATAGCTCATCTACATACAGCCTAATCCCTGGGCACATCTTCAGCATACTTAACTGCATACAGATCTATCTAAGCTGATGCTTGTGTTGTAGAAACACAAGATACCTAAGTGCATTGTAATGACATTCAAAAGAGGCAGTGGAGTCCTGGCCCATGGTGATGTACAATCACACGATGTGCCAACGACACACATCACAATGATTAGCCTGTAAAAGCTGAGAGCAGCTACCTCAGGACATGATTTTAGGTTTGCTTGCTCTTTACTGCTCTTTCACATACCTTCTTTTGTTCTTACTACCTTCCTTATTTCTAGACCTTCTATTTTCACTCACTAATGGAAGCCTGTTAGCGTTGAAGAGGATCTCCTGTTGAGGTAATTCTTAGATGAGACACCATACTTCCTACAAAGCAGCCAGCCTCTACCAGCCTGTAAATGCTCTAACCTGACAAAATGTGAAGGCTTTCAATTTAATTTAAGGTGGATACACTTCCTCTTAAACTTTTCTCTGCCTCTATAATTGTTGAAGTAAAAATCCATCTTGTACCTACTTTAGCTCCAAAGCAGTGTTTTCAATCTAAGTTATAGGGCTGTCTATGGTAACTCAAAATCGGGCATCATCACAAGAACTGGTGCAAACTGCCTACCAGAACCACAGCTTTAATTGAGGGGTGTGATGTGGGATGATCCTGAGACAGCACACAGGGTGGCTGAGCCAAACATAACGGGGTCAGAGACAATGAAACAGGGCCATGGCCAGAAAACACCCAAAACAACTCAAGTGGCTCACCCATATCAGAGAAATCAACAGTTTAATTGTAATCTGTGCTCCATACAGAAAAGGCATTTAGCTATCAGAAAGCACCCAAAGGAGGGCCAGGAGTATGGCGAAAGTCTGGAGGAGAAAGCTTTATGAGGAGTGGCTGTGGTCACTCAGTCTCTTCAGCCTGGAGGAGACTGAGGGGGGAGAGCTCATAGTAGTCTACAACTTCCTCATGAGGAGAAACAGAGGGGAGGCACTGATCTCTTCTCCAGTGTGCTCAGTGACAGGACCTGAGTGAATGGCCTGAAGCTGTGTCATGAGAGGTTTAGGTTGGCTATCAGAAAAACAATTTTCACCCAGAGGGTGGCTGAGCACTAGAAAAGGTGGTCAGGGAAGTGGTCATGGCCCCAAGCCTGAGTTCAAGAAGTGTTTGGACAGTGCTGTAAGGCATATGGTGTAACTTTTGAGCTGTCCAGTGAATGGCCAGGAGCTGGATTCAATGTTGCCTCTGGTTCTCTTCTAGCTCAGCTTATTCTATGATTCAGTTTCCACAGCCACTAGAATAAACATCATATGAGAAGAATGACACTGAGATTGTGTTATTTTTAATCACAAATAGCAGTGTGCATCTACCCTGTCTGGTTTTTATGCTTCCACTTCTGCAGTAGTTGCAAACATTTGAAGCAGAGCAATAGGCAGCAGTGAGCATACACCTGAGACATGTAATTCACTTACACAGACATGTAATTCACTCCAATTTCCCACTTCAGTAATTTTAGAGTTGTTCTATTCTTACAGTATGTAAAATCTCAGCAGAACTGTTTTGAGCAGAAATTAATATTAAATAGAACAAACAGTACAGTTTAGGGCCATTTACCTCAACTCCTCCAAGGGCTTTTCAGATACTACTCCCCCAACATTATTAAACAGGGTAGGGTTCAGGGAATTTGTGACTGACTGCTTTTAAAGCTTCCAAAACCATGTGTATGGCTGAACTCCAGTTTGAGATGCTAGTTCTCAGGTCCAGCTTTTACATAAGGCAAATGACAAAGGTAGCTGCCTCCTGCGATCATGCCCATAATAACCCTGAGCTGCTGACAGTGACCCTTGCACAAAGAAACAATGTGTAGCAACTTATTTACACATTTTTTAATGTGAAATATCTTAATTTACAACCATGCCCAGCACCTTATACTCCAACACTCACATAAACATTTTGGTTATTGTTCTGTATTTCCATCGCACAGGTGGGCATCCAATTGCATTAGCATGTTTTAACTCCAGACACGAAAAGTACACCAAGTAGAATAGGAGCTTGTATTGTGGTTTGTGCAGAGCCAAGATACATCTCAGAAAAGTGTGGCTGTGTGGAGAGCACAGGTGCTGAAGTTGCATCCTCCTCCTCACCGTCTCTACTCCTTGACATATCCAGCAACTGCTGCATAGCTTTTCCTGAGGCTGTACATTTCTTCTGAAATGAGTGTCCATTTCCCAAGGGCTTCCAGAGTTTTACACCAGCAATACAGTTTTCAGGAGGCAATTATCACAGTAAAGGTGTCTTTAGGGAGAAGAATGCAGCCTACTAACAACCAGCAATCAGGGCTTCTTACTGAGTCCCTGTCAGGAGGAACTCCTGCTCCTTGGGTCAGTGTGACCCCTTGAGACTCCTATCTGCAGGTGATGAACAAAAAGAAGAGTTTGGAAAATCACTTTTTTAGTCACATCCCTACAGAGTATGAACTAGTAAGAGGTAGGTGAACACAGTCTATGACAGTGACTTGAGTCAAGACCTCAGCTATTCAGGCAAGACTACTACTGCTAACACAAAGCATTCCGCCTTCAACCACAACCAACCGCTAGGCTGACAAGTCTGACATTCACCCACAAGTTGTGACATTTGCTTGCATAATGTTTTTGCATTTCCTCCATCAATAGCACAGTTCAACTGGCATGCTGCTTTTCCTTGAAAGAGGAGGGATATGGCTTTTCTGGCAGCATAGGCTGCTTTATCATCTGATTACCTTCTCAAAGCCATGGTGCTCACCTGCCCAGAGTGTGTGAGCAGTAGCTGCACTCCCTGGAGAGAACGAATAAGGTTGGGATTACACCACTCTTTGCATACACAAGCATCCCAGTGCTAACTGCTGGGACCACAACTGCATTGACTGGCCCTTGAATCTGGGACCCAGCTATTTGAAGCCACTGCAGCTGGGCTGTGCTGATTCACAGATGCTGCTGGCACAGCAATGGGAGGGAGCTGGAGCACCTCATGCCATATTCAAGATGACTGTCACAAAAACACTGCTGGTGAAAAAACCAGACTTTTTGAGTAAGAAAATTCTACGTGTGTTTAGGTCTGTGAGGTAAGAGGCCACACGGCTCTGCCATGTGCAGAAGCAGGAAGTTCAAATTTTACCTGGGCAAGCTTTTTATTTTATATGCAAACAACTACACAGTCCCAAACATCTGCTCTTATTTCTGATAAATCTTCCTCACGTGGGGAAATGGAGGGAAGAAAATTTCAAAGTCTAGGCAAAGTGTCTTTGACACAAATGCACTCAGTAGCTCCCTTGTACAATTGTTTCTAGCTGGAGGAACTTTATATTTCCATTTAGATCTTTCTAGCTGAGTATGTTGCACCAGAACAGAAAATTAAGAAACACAATCACTATTGTTCCCTTTGTTATCAGAAGAAAAAAAATTTAAGCGGGGAAGGGTAACACTTAATTGCAGAATTACTGGAGTGACACTACACTTACGTTGGAATGAAAACAGCAGTCTTACTTAAGCCCTGTCAAGATACCAGGATCTAAGAACAGCAAAAAAGCCCCACCAGGATGGAAGAAGCTGCTTCCACCTCAGCCAGTCTGAGAACCATCTGCTAAGAGATTCACTTACGTTGTTGGAGTAACAATGCCACAGCTGTTCTCCATGAATTAAAAAGAAAGCCAAATCTAAAAGAATTTTGTGTGTGTTTTAGAAGACAGTTAAAGATACTCTCTTCCTTTTTATGGTATTTCTAAACGACACAAGGAGGGAGATCCCACTGGCAAACTGCTGTTTTTCCTCTGGAGAAAACCGGGAAGCACATTACTTTAATTCAAACCTCACCATTGGTCTTCTAAATTTCATAGCCCAAGGAATTTCAGTTAATACACATTCTAACCAGTAACAGATAATTTGAGAACTGTATTAGGGTATTGATCCCTGTGTGCTAAGTATACCTCCCAAACAAACTACAAATCCATTTGATACTGAACACCTGAAAACAGAGGTGCAAGTAAGCAAAACAAAGCATATGGTTCTTCAACCTCCTCCCATCAAAGAAGCGTTGACCAAGAGGTCAAGCAATTCCTCTATTGTTTCTGTTTATTTTAATGACTAGGGCAAGCCTCATGCAGATTGGCATCCATTCAAATCTTGTATGAGAACAAGATGGCAGTTTTAAAAATGTCCTGTGCCCAAGCCAACAAAAGTAAATCCTGAAAACCCCACACAAACCATCTCCAGTAGCATCTGAAATGCCCCTGGCTCCCAGTGCAGTGAGCACCTGTAAAGTCTGTATTCAGATCACTGGCTCCAGATGTTAATCTCAGGCAGTGTGATGACTTCTTTACAGCAGCCATGACAATGAGTACTGTGAACCATTCTCCACTCTCTTTGCCTGAATACACATGGTCCTGACCCCTACCTGCTCCTTTTCTCCTGTGTCAGCTGTGACTTTGCCACTGTTGTTTCTGCATGAACACTGTGATGAACCAGTGATGGCTGAAGGTGTGCTCCACATTCTTTAATTAGTACAGTCAGCAAAGCATTTTCATAAAGTAGCAAGCCTGGACCATCAGGATGCTACTCCACGTAAGGAAACGGCTTAAAATCCAAGCACAATTGTGGAACACTCAAATCCTAAATTATAATTACTATTTTACTTTCCTGCACAGAAATCTAACACAATTTTTTTTTTTGCCTTGCAGATACCAAAGGCATGACCAAGACTAATTAAATGTAGCCCTTTCAGGAACACAACCTAATAGATATTGGTGATGCATAGACGAAATACTTTTCCTCAAAAACAGACTAATGTGGAAAAGTCTGGAAATGCGTAAGAAATAATAAACATGAAAGCATGTAACAATTACTTCAATTAAAAAAACCCCCAACCCTAAACTGTTCTGCTTTTAAGAAACTGTTCTCTTAACTTCATGGACTCACAGAAAGTTACTGGATGTATAGGCTGTGCAGCACCATAAACTGTGAAGATCAGGGCTACTGCTCCAGGCTAATGGTGTAATTTTCCACGGAGTGGTTTTCATTTACAATTCACTTATTGTATCTGGAAGTCTAATTGTAGCCAAGTACATTTTGGGTTGTTCAAGGTATAATAAAGAACCAAATAGCTTAGAAAGGCAGCTTTAACTTTATAAATAGAAACATTTGCTATTTCAGGAGGCTTATCCCTAGCATGTTTAGAAGTTTCCCATTATACCCTTCAGCATATTGTAAAAATAAATTATAACAACCAGAGTGACTCACAGATACAATATGAAAACGGGGAGAGGAGTCTGGATAAATCTGAGATGCAGAGCATCTGTATGTTCATAAGCAAAGTGTCTTCTAGTAGAAATAGACAAGGAATATCCGCACTTGATTCCCAGAAGGCCCATTAAACACAAGGCAATTGCAATTGGTTCCCATTTCCCCACACACGGGATGAGAATAGTTTATCTGTCCATGTCAGAAAAATGCTGTGCATTGGTAGCTACAACCCCAGTGTAACCTGGTAGCTGCTACCCACTGGAACAGCTAGAGATGCTTCTCCAACCACTCGATGACCCCATTTAGTATTGACGCTCCAGACCCTCCAGTGCTGCCAGCAGCAACCCAACCTCTTCTAGGAAGTCACTGGGACCAGTCTGCAGTGATGGGGACAAGGCAGGCCATCCTGCAGACTCTTCAAGTTACACTAACATGTGAAACAAGAAGTCCACCATGATGGGGGAAAGCCAACACTGTCCTTTGCAGCTAGTTTGGTGACATCAAGAGCAAAATTAGTAGAAGGCATGTTTCATAACCAATTTTTTTATATGGGCTCTGGTGTGGCAGAATTTGGTCTTTACGAAAATCTGTGGTTTTTGCCCGAAGAGTATTCTAATGACTCTTGGTTATTATATTCGCTGAACTGGAAACGAACGTTTTCTACGTTCTGTCTCACCAGTTCTCCAACTCCCTAATTTGTCTCCCTGTAGGAGGACTATGAAAATGATGTTAGAGAAGACAAAGAAAACAGCACCTTAAATTTAAAAGGCCCAGAGTCAGTTGTTCCAAGGTTAGTGGAAAGGTCATAAATAGCTGAATGAAAAGATGAATTTTCTCTTATTTCCAGGAATTTAAGAGTTAATCCTTTCCTACTGCTGTCCCTAAAGTGGAAATTAGGGAGCACTGCTGAGTAGGAAATATTTCTGATTGTTTTATTTTCTGCCTTGTATAATTGCAAGCTATTTTTTCTGTAAAACGTACAAGGTTATAACTGCCATTGCAGAATATACAAGTAAACACCAAATATCAAGTCTTCTAAAGACTTTCCCTCTTACCCTGCTAGCATGGATGTTGCTTCAATCATCCTAATGGCAAGGATGAAACAGATAAACTCTCATTAAGGACACAAATACCCTGTGAACAGTCACAAAAAGAAGGTCAGGAATCTACTTTAAGAAGAAAGCAGAGCTGGAAGTAAGCAGATCAGACACCACCTCTTCTGAGTAGTTTGATGTGTGGCTGCCAAATCCTCCTGCTGCAACTTCTGCAACCCCTGACCTCCTGTCCATCACAAATGCAGCTCTGCATGGCAGCACTGCATGGGACATCCTGGTCAGGCTGCACACAGGCTCAATCAGCATGAGGACATGGCTTGGGGAGAGGGGGCATTCCTTCCCTTTTCATGCTATTTTTTGGCATTCTGTATAAGGAGATACAATGCTGATGGCTGTTTTTTCTGTCTTGTGATTTTATCAGTACAGAGATATCCAGGCTTAAGACACAAGACAAGACTGCAGACCATTCTCTGCTCGCAGTGCACTAAAGAAACCCGAAGAAAAACCTTTTCCTTCAGTGGTATTGCTCGAACTTTACATTTCATGCATTTCTGCAGCCCACACAGCCTTGTTGAGGGCTCTCACCCATGTCAAAGCAATGAGTAAGAAGAGAATGTAATACCCAAGTTTAAGCTCCCCTCTTTCCATAAATAACAATATAAACATTTTTATCCAATCAACAATTAAAAGACATGTTTGCATTTAACAGCTTTTGTATTATTCACATTAAGATGCCTGTTTAAACCAACAGAATATTGCAGAGATCATGGAAACCAGCTATCTTGACCCTTACACCAAAACAAGTGAGAAATTCTAAAACTGTACTAAAAACATTCACTAAAAAGAAGAAATAAAAATTCTGACTTTGCAACCTGATAAAATATTGGCTGTAGCCTAATAGAACAAGCTAGGAGTTGGACAATTTGGTAAACTCTGTCACAGTTAATTAGTAACATTTAACAAGAGATTAAAATTCTTACAAGTTTCAACATAAACAAGGGAATTAGGAGAAGCTATCAAACATGTTAGTGCCTGCCCCACTAAAAAGGCCATGGCAGATGGAGAAGCTGGAGAAAAAGCAAAGGTGGCCAGAGATTTTGCACAGGGCACTGCTGTCAGCTCTCCCTCCTGTGATGTCCATGTCCACAGTGCTCCCTGGATGCAGGACATTCCAGAGCACACTTGTCAGGGCTTCAACAAATGAGACTTTTATCTGTGACAAAATACTTTCTTGGTGTAACATAAACTAGCTGTGTAATGAAATGATGCTTTGCTGTGCTCACACCTGCTCTAGCTCAGCTCTGCTGACAGCAGGTACCATTAGTGTGTGCAGAGCACGAGATCCACCTGCAGAACAGAGAAGTCTAAAGCTCACCTTAGGCTATCACTACATGATAGTCATATACAGAACAGCAACTGAATGACTATTCATCCACCATCTGAGGCGTGTAAATGACTAATTAGCATCTCTCCAACAATATTCTGCAGAGAAGATTTGGTTTATTACAACCAGACAGCACAATCATCTCTCAGCTTAAACTCACTTGAACCTAACAAGTTTCTTCTGTGTAATATGCTACCTATGACATTTCTGAAAATCACCATCTCTGCTACACAAATCAACTGTGCAGGCAAAGGATCAGCCACATGTTCTAGGATAGGTACTTCTGCTCTGAAGTAATTTATTTATACAACTGTTAGGCTAAAACCTCTCTCAAAGATTCCCTAAAGACAGAATAGACTGTCTTTGGAGTTAGTTTCTTCAGTAGTTAGTGTTGTTTTGCATTCACGAAACACTGGGCCATTTTATGCCTGCAGTGCTGTTGTCCTCCTTTTCATCCAAGGGTCCAGCAATTTTCCCATCTCCAGACTGGCTCTAGTACTGCATCGTAACATTGCTGGCTTCCAGCTAATCAGCAAAAAGAAAGTGAGGGTTTTATAAGGCCATTATTCAGGTTCTCCCTGAATTATCTCTGAGCCTGACTTTTAAAAGTCAGTGTAAAATAGCTGCAGATAACATGGTTGCTAGCAGACTTCAGCAGATAACTTTGAACAGCTAAAATCATGTAACTGAGCCTCTGGAAAGTTTTAGGGACATAATAATACCCTGGCCACAATGATAGGCAACAGACACCTAGGTATCTCAACTGCAGCAGTTAACAGAAGTTTACAGAGAACAAATGAAAAAAAAATCTTTCAAGCTTACAGTATCTTTAATTGGATTCCCAGGTTTAAGGTAGAGAACAAGAAATGCAGGGAAAAGAAATGGAAATGCTAGAGATTAACTAATTTTAGAATCAACCACATGCTGTTTGCTTGCAGCTGGTGAGTGATCTTTGCAATATTCTCAGCTAGCAGGTAATTCCAATCTACATTAATAAGCAGAATATTGTCCACTCTTCCAACAGTGATGACTTTAAAGGCTTTCTTGCACATACAGACTTCAGTCACTTTCTGTGCACTTCTTCACACTGTCTGCTCATCTCAGTGCATCTGAATCAGTGAAGTGGTTTGCAACGGTGGTAACTACCATGTGGCTGCTCTCTCTAATAAAGCACTCTAATTAGAAAGTTTTAAATGGGAATGGAGAAGGAGGGATCCTTCACCCTTCACAGCTTTTCTGCAACAGGCATTTTCAGATGGTCACGGCTACACAACAGTTACCTTTAATCAGGGATTCACCCCAAATTTTCTGATATTATTTTAGCAATGAAGGATTTAATGTATGATTAGATAAAGACAAATGGGGTGCCATTTGTTATAGACATACAGTTCTCTTTAAACTCAATAATGGCTGTACACAGGCGTGACTGGGTTTCCAGATTTTGACTGCTACTTGCTAAAATATGTTTTCAGCTACAACCAAGCATTTAAAAAGGAAGCCACAGCACAGTGACAAATAACTGTCTTTAAAATATAATTAGAAGGAGGTCCTAAATTAATTTTATAGAAATATTCTTCTGGTTGTTTTCTGTACTGCAGAAAGCCTGTCTGTGTGAGGTACCAAAGTCTTCTCCACTTGAGCAGAAAAGTCCAATCCCATGTAACTGGAAGTCGTGGCAACGATCCTGCCCACACAACGCCTTCTCCCTGCTTTACCCCCACATCTATGGCATGCTGTTGTCTGCAAGAGTGGCTGCATTTCTGCAGCAGGGAAAGCACATATCACTGTAAGACATGCTGAATGAGTTCTGTGGGTACTTAACTACAAAGAAACAAGTGGAATTTAGCACAGCATCCAGTAATTTGATGGCTTTCTAGCAGATAGCAAGGGAACATCATCTGGATGCTAGAAAGCCAGTCCAAGTCACATGAAAGCACTTCTGTCTGACAATGGACCCAGGTCCATATTTTGGTTCTAAGCACAAACTCTTCATCTCATTTGGGAACAACAAGTATCACATTTCATACCTTGGCTACCCCTGCTCCAAGAATAGGCTGGTGGTTGCAAATGGCCCATTCCTCTCTGTCCTGTTGCACCTCTGCCAGCTGCTTACTCATAGTGAGGGACCATCCCTTCCCTCCTTCTGCTAGCTAAGAAGGATCACTGGTTGGTTCAGGTTTGCAGAGACCTCAGGAGGTCACCTGGGGGTCCAATTTCCTCTGTTCAAAAAAGGCCACCTAGAGCTGGATGCCCAGGACCATGATGAGATAGATGGCTTTTGAATATCCTCAGACATGGAGACTCCACCTGCAGGGTAAATCTGCAGCCATGCTCCACCAGAGAAGAGTATGTTTCTGTTGCCACCCCACTATCCGTATTCACCTCCCATGGCAAATTGAGGCAGGCAAGCAAGTGGCTGCTCTGCTGCCTTAAAATGTGGAGACCTTCCTTAAACAGGTCACGCGTGAAAATTTCAGCAGCAGCATTGAGTGCATGAACCCTGGCTTACGTTAGGTCCGAGGCACTTAAGTCCCATAAGTATACGCTCTTCCTTCTTTCTAGTAAGAAGATATTGAACCAGCTAGGGAAAACAGCCAATTAAACATTTCCCTGCAGGTCATACCCATAGCTAGAAATTCTTAATTAACAAGTTCAAACTCATTTACAAAAGGCTTATTAACATTTTTGGGACTGGTATACTCAGCTTGCCAACTAGAAAATAGCCTGAAACACCATATGGGAGTCACCAGATTTTTCTTTTGTATTTGTCTCAGTTCATATACAGGAAGTTTCAGAAGGAAGCGTCTAACCTACTGAAGGTGTATTTATCTGAGGGGTTTTTCTTTTTAAACAATTAAAGGAGCTTTTAAAGCTATGGTTTTGGAAACTATGACAAGGTATTTACTGTCCAAGACTGTGATTTGAAGGTTTTGGCTCATTTAAGAATCAGTGGCTTTATCTGATCATCAAAATGAAAGAGCAACTAGATTAAAAAAATGGACTTGTCAATTTATCAATTCATTTCTTAAGACTAACTCAGGCGCCGTCATGTTGTACGCCACGGATGAAGTACAATGCAGCTTTTTACCTTGGTGTCCCTCTGGTTTAAGTTACAGATTTTATCAGCTGTTGCTTATGTAAGCCAACACAAAAAGAAACAGCAGGCCAGAACTCAGTCCCTAATAGAGAGATGACCACATCTACCAGAAAAGCAAACTTTGCATGTGAAAGCAATGAAGCCCCTAGCCCCTTTGCTTCTACATGTGGGTAATGCAGTGCTGTCCTCCATCTGCTCCATGTGGAGCTCTGCTCACCAGCAAACACAGTGAGAACAGATGTTCTGGTCACTTCTGTTAGAGTGGACAAAAGAATTGTGGGCAGTCAAAATTAACAACACCAAGTCTGCTTTACTCCACTGATTCTGGAACAGTCTGAATAGCAGCTATCAGCTACTGAAAAAGACAGATCAAAAAAACAGTCAAGGAAAAAGACAATGGAAATTTCTCTCTTGTTCACGACCCAAATATGGCTTCAAAGACACAATGCTCCTTCTGTCCAGGAATAAAACCAACTAGAAGATCCAACTCAGATATCTTATTTTCTGTATATACTGATTAAATGGACCTCCAGCATACTAAAGAGCAAGATAACTTCAGCAGGAATCATGACATATTTTAATTCCAGCATGACCCATGGCAGACAATGAAATGTCTCTCCTCTACTCTTTAGCTCCAGCTCTGAGATATCAGATGCATAAGTATGTTTCATGAGCTTTATATGAACTCCAAAACTCCTCTGCTAGTCCATCACTCCATAACTCTCCCACACAGAAAGCCTGTGTCCAAGTCGTCTTGTGCCTTTTTTTTCAAGGTCAGGCACGTGTGCAATATTGGAGAAAGGGGAGAAACAGACTTCAGAGAGAATGGACACGCTTTGTTGGCCTCAAGCACTGCACTTCCTCTCCTCTCCACTTCCCACCATCTTCAGTCAGCTCAGAAAATGCTACTTCATTCTGGCTATGCACAGTCAGTAAGAAGGACCCCAGGAGGATGAAGGTTTACAGATTACAATGACTTACATTTCATAGCTCCATCTGACCAGAATGAGATGAGCTTCCCCTGCACAGCAGCGTTATGTGGAGGGTAGCTCTGAAACTAAAGATAATGGGATAAATGCCACATCCACCAAGACCCTTCCTTTCCTGTTTGAATGAAACAAGCAATTAGTGGTTAGCACAACCACCTCCAGAACTGCAGGCTGGTGACAGAAATAGGAGAGGTGCCCTGGGCTGTGCAGAGAGAACAGCTTGTCTCCACAGGGATAAGCAAAGCGCAGTGAACTGCCTTCCCTGAGCTGGCCGAGCCAATGAAGCTCAGCGTGCCAGGGCTCAATCTGTCAGTGAATGTTCACACACACCAGCTGTGTGGTGGAATGACCCTTTTTAGTCCACAGCATCACCCTCTCTGCTGACTGTCGGCATCTGTCCCACCCCTGATTTGGCTACTGCTTTCAGCATCTCTCCACAGGCTGGAAATGTTTAGGACTTTCTTGTCATCCACCATACGAGAACATGTTTGCACCAAGTTCCCAGGGTGTGAAACACGCTGAGATCATTACCCAGCCCTGCTGTGAGAGGCAGATGGTTTGTACTGAATCTGGCTGGTAGGCTGCTAGTCACACCCATCCCTGCCCATGTCAGGTGAGGGGCCTGAGGAGGGACTGCTCAAAAAGCCAGGCTGCCATGACACCGCTCACCCATGGAATGTAGACACACAAGCAAGGACAGGTGACAGATCCATGTGCAGTCACTGACCTTTGTAAAAGAACTCCAGAGCTGCAGAGGTGAATGAATTTTTATTTTGATTTAGACTTTGAAATGAATTCATACAAGGAAAAGAAGGAACCACGCTAATGACAATGGAGCACAGCAGGACCTGAGTGGCTGTATTCTGATACGATGTGGTGGTAGCTGACTCATTTAAAGGGTCTGAAGCACTAGTGCAGGTTTCTCCAATACTGTTATTCTCCTAAACACATCTTCCATTCCATCCAAGTCTGTGTGAGAGAGGGAAGAGTCAGCATTATTGTAAGTGAGCAATTTAATCTGTTGCTTAGATTTTTTTTCAACTCACCTTCCACCTGAAAGAAATCACAACCTATAATTAAAAAAAGAAACAAACCAACCCCCAAGAAGACACACTAAAAGAACCTCGACAACCATTATACAGAGGAACATTGGGCTACTGGGGACAATAGGAGATGCATCAGAGAGCCAGGGACAAAGAAACTGAAGCACAGGGTGGAAGGGATAAGCTTACAGCCTCAAAAACAAGATGAAAGTTAACAATGCATGATGCTTTCACGGCCTTTTCTGGACCATTTCATACCATTTTGACTCCAAGTGCTGCACTACCCCAAGGTCAAAGTTCACCCTTTGTTAACATGCTTTGTGCCTTGCCAGTTGTTATCTGGTGATTGTTTGATGACACCAATCCGATTTTTTCTCTAAAGATCAACCTCTTCTGATTTCCTTCTAAAATGTAACAGGCTGTTGCCTGAATAGGAAAACTAAAGAAACTTGGTTACATAAAGATTTGTTTACTTGCCCTTCAATAGCCTTCTGAGAACACCACTGTTAGGAAGGAGAAGGCATTGCTCAGACCCGGAGTGCATGGTCCAGTTTGCAAGCAGCTGCCATGCCAACCCCAGCCTGCCTGAATTCTGCTCATCCTTCCCATTTGGATCTTTTCTACTTTAACACTGTGTTTTTTAGTGAACCCTGAAATATGGCCTCCTAATTATCTTTCGAATAAAGCTCCAAAACTGGCTTGTATCAGACAACAAAAACATATGTCGAGGGGAAATGGACAGATTCACTGTCACATAAGCTTCCTGTCCCTCTGCAACCAAACTGTGTCATGGAGGGAGTATCTGCACTTCAATCATTATCTCATGACACACTTCCAGGTTTCCACATGCTGCTGAAAATATGCTGTCATTTTCCTATGTGCCACAGAGGTGCTTCAAAGTAGTACTTACTGCACAGCTAAGCGGAGCAAGTCAATGGCATTCTGGGAATTCACCTACATTTCAGTCAAGACAAGGGAAGAGTGTAAGAGCATTTACCTCTAGAAATCTGAACAATACTGAACAACCGGAACATTGTGGGCTTTTGTGCACATGCCTCAAAAACTGGAACATATTAGTGAGAGGTTTCTCAGGGCCACCTTTTCTTTTTCCTTCCCCACCACACCTATATCAAGACAGAGCCTCTGTATTAAAGTCCTCTTCTACTCACCAAAAGTTACTAAAATGCAGGCTTTTAATTTCTAATTAGACTCATTAGATACAGATGTGCTTCTTTCAAGCTCAATCATGCATTTACACGGGTAAATGCTGAGCTGACCAGTCCTCCATAGAAATTAAAGCATGGCTCTACACTTGGAAATCAGTTCTAAAAATATTATTGCAGAATCCACAAATCTTAATGGCCTAGATCAAACACACTCAACTGAAGACCTCTAGGAACATCTTCCTGGTGTGAAGTGTGGAATGTAATCCTGTGGCAGAATCCCACACCCAGAACCGAACTGTTGAGTGCTTTTAAAGACTCACAGCTGGCAGTGTCAGAGACTGTGTGATTTGACCTGCACCACTTCAACTACAAATGAAGCTACATGAAGCAGGATGATGACCATCCAGGCCTGGACTGAGCTGCTCTTATAAAAAGAGCATCTTCCCACCACAGCAGGTGAAACCTAACCCAGTCAGAAAAGTGGAAGAACACTACTACCATGAGTCAGGACCATTCTCTGCTTGAAGTTTTGGGAAGCTAAACTAATTCTTTATAGTTTGGAATTCCAGCTCTTTATGCCAAATTCTCTTCCTTACTTCCTCTGTACTACCCACTCAAAGTTTTTAATTCTTACAGAGAAAACCCAGGAAGGCTTAAATTCCTCAGATCAACCAGGCTTTGAATTATGAATGTGTTACTGGTAAAAATTTGCTGACTCCCCAAGGGGCAGAGAGGCTCCTTGGAAAAACATGCCTGCCCTCTGCACAGTTGTGACTCTTTCCCCTGTTTCACACAAGATACTGTACTGTGTCTATGATGATGTTAAGAGAAGGATTTTCAGGCCTCAGATTCTCCCCCAAATCCAGCCTATGCTACCAGCACTGCAGTAAGCCAGGACTGAATAATTCTCTGACTCAAGATTAGGATCAAAGTTATTGAATGCAGACACTGCATTACAATGTAGACACTACTACAACAATTGTTGGTCCATGGGCAGCTAATTCTAGAAAGCAAGTTTATTCTCCTTTTTGTAGTGACTCCAAGAACAGACATTATTTTATGGTGAGAGAAAACACAGCCATGTTGGAACAGTTGAGTCTTTAGCCAAGAGCTTTATGAAACAGCAAGTAGTGCAAATACATACTTATTAACGAGAACAACAGAAACTCAATCAAGAGAACATGCAGAAATAGAACGCTCCATAAAGTTTTACAGAACAATAGACTGGAGACTAAGCTGTACTGTACTGACCAGAAGAGCATGAAGGCACAAGGCTTCACTAGGGCAGAATGACCTGTTACACAGAAATGGCAAGGGAAAACACATCTCTGCTCCCTATAGTATAGTCTTTGTAGCACTGGTTTTCATTGCTTTGAATTGCAAGGTAAAGATAGAAGGATGAGTTTAAGTGATTTATACCCAAATGAACATCAGTGACTTAAAAATAAAATCAGCAAGCATGGAGCACAAATTTAAGTCATTAACTTTGTGTTTATGCATTAGTTTTTACTCTGATGACTGGTCTTTCTTCATTTTTCAGACAAGTTTAACTTCCACTTTGCCACTAAATCTAGACTTATAGTTACTATTTTTGCTGCCGGTGTCAGTCTGCAAGTAATCATCCATTGTTATGTTTATCCAGACTCTGGTGTCACAATAACACGAATCTGATAAGTCACCCCCCCACACCCCCAAATTCCTATGCTGCTACTGAAACTATGGAATAGAAATTGGAGGTATAGTGCACAAATATAGCTTTTAAAAAGCAATGAGAAGCCTTAAAAAACGACCAAGCCTTAAAAATCCCACGCATTTAAGCTAATAAATTCATTTTGAAGCAATGTGTTGCAAAATTCATCAAATTTCTGACCACAAATCAACAAGATCTCAGAACAAACAGGTCTCTGCCTCAGTCCTCTTTCATGGGTTGATCTAAAAGAAAGAATGCTTTCCTCCCTTTTTCTGTCAATTTCCCAATTGTGAAATTATTATTAATAAACTGAAAATCTTTCTCATGCCCCTGAAATGAATTATCAAAAAAGCTGGGGTTTTGCATGTCAAACCTAGGCACCAGGTATTCAGCTGGTGACTTAGCAGTTTGCTAGTTGGACCATGAAGTGTGAATATCCACAGTTCTCTGAATGTTTTCTTTATATAGTATAATGTTTCTTTCGCACAGGTTGAAATATTTGTCTCAACTCTTCAAAATAGCTGATCACATTTAAAATTGAATTCAATAATGTTAGCCAGTGAATTGCCTGGCAAGTTCCTTGTGATTACCTGTTACCTGACAGAAATCACTGGGTAGAGATTGCAGCAATGAGCAACAGTATCATAATCCAAATTTCAAATTCAAGCATCTCTATCTTTTCCTTCTTAAAAAGCATGTGCAGTAACCACTACATTCCCTAACTTTGTAGTAGTATTCCCAGAAACCTTCTCTGCACTTTGACATAGAAATGTTTCTCTGCTCAACTGTCTTTCACACAAGAACTCCAGAAGTGGCTGCTTTAAAGAAAAAGTTGGAAACTGTCAAGAGAACAGCCTAACAACTAATCAGACACCTTTGAAGCCCCTCTGTTTCCAGGGAGCAGAAGAGTGTGTTGTTCAGACTGGTACAGGACACTTAGATAAACACCTAACCAGACCCCGCTCTTCTCCAGAAGCAGAAGTAATTACTGCTTAATCAAAGAAGAGGTAAAAACAATTTGTAGTCTTGATTGTTTGTATGAAAAACAACACTTTCTGCTTTTGAATTCTGTTCTGCTGACAACCAGGAGTTTAGAAATGCACTGCAGAACAAGCGTCAGAAAACCAGAGTCTTTAATGCTTTAACTGATTAAATGACTGACTTACTTCCCCATGAATGCATCGACAAGAATTTCTCAAAGTGTCATATAAAATAAGGTAGCCAAAAAAAGCTGGAAGCTGCTCAAACCTGAAGGCATTTTTTAATCCTGCAATTGCTTTTGGTTTCTAATGTGATGATTTCTATACTTGTACTGTGAAGAGGCCAGCCTGGACTGTGCAACCCAGCTTAGAGGGACAGGAAAATCAGAGGGGCCTAGCAGAGTGTAGAGGCCTCTCTCTCTGAAAATTATGAGAAGGGAGGTAAATTTATATTGAATTGTTTAGAAAAAGAAATTTGTGCTGAGAGGACCACCCGAAGTGTTGTATTTAATATTCACTAAAATGCTTACTCCACTTCACTAGATTTTTGTGGCAGATTTGTGTCTACCAAGGTTTCAGAAACTCTGACCTTGGAAAAGATTTGACTTTTATGGGATGCAGCTTTCTATCAGAAGCCTTGCTAGACGTAAATGGCCTCTAGCACTTCTTTATCAGTGCTACTGCTGCCTAACTAGAGCCTAATTGCTGTTTCCCACCCCACGGAACACCCAACAAACTTGTGGCTCCCTCTTCTATGTGTGTCTGATGGATGGGCTGTCGATTTGCAGTTCTCCAGGGTCTCTTTCCCTCTTTTCTGCTACACAGGTAGCCTGTGTCACATCTCAGGTAGTCCCATGACCTGTGTGCTGGTACTTGCTGTCACCAGGTACTTGTGGTCACAAGCCTCTGCTGGGAAACTGCAATCTTTCCTCAGCTGCTTCACCTCCAGCCTCTTGCAGACACACACAAAGCCTGGTGGCTCTCAGATCAAGGACAGAAGCCTATAATTGCATGCAAGCACACCTGGATTATCCTGGTATTGAAAGTAAGATCTGACTCCATGGCAACCTCAAGTAATGTGGGGGAACAGCAGCAGAAGGGCTGGCAGCAAGAAGGCAGCTTAAGACAGGCCTCTTTGGTGATACCTTTGAAAGCAAACTAGCTGATGTGCAGAACCACTATGCAAAACGTTGGCATCTTAATATTAACCTCAACCAAACCCACTCCCAGGACAGGAAAATGTCAACTCTCTGCTGAGCACAGTTGCATGGATGTCCAGGAATAAAAAGGCTGTGTCACGGAGTTGAGCCCTACAGATTGGCCAGGAAATGACACTGCATGTTCAGTCCTTTGGGGCTAGTTGTCCTGAGAAACAAAAGCCTGCATTGCAGCTGTAAGCCAGCACTAAGGCACATCCATACTACAATGAATTGACACCAACTTTTTAGATACGTTTTTTCCATACAACATGCTGACACAGCAATGGTCTAGCAGAGATTTGTATTTTAGCTCACATTATTTACTATATTTGTTATTACTCTCCTGAAGCAAATATTTATTAGAAAAAAAGTCCCATATAGTTTCTCCTGTGAACCCAGTCCTCCACAATCATCTGGCAAAATGTTAAATCACAGTTTGCCCTCCGATTGACTTATGTATTTTATAGACACAGACAAGACATATAGGTAATTTAAAGCTTTTATCTGATCTGATGGCTTTCATGGTGGCATTATTGAGCTCTTCCATTGTTTTCAGTTTTCTTCAGAGCCCAACACACCATGGCTGCAGAGGAGTCACAGACAACACCAAAACCATCTGAAAAATGTTCCCTGAGTAAAATCATTCCAAGAAAAAACATGACAAATATCAGAGGCCAATCCACAGAGCTTCCTCACTTTCCCTACAGCCACAGGATTTTTTAATGCTGCAAAAAATCCTCCTCCCGACACATTTTCCAGATAGTTTTTTAGGAGGAAACACAGCAGCATAGCTGGCAATCCTGCTAATCTGCAAAAGTTCTACAGACTGCCCCCTGTAATCACTGCCTTGAACAAATAAGAAAGATGCACAGCTCTATACAATATTCAGTAGCACTTAGAATTTGCTTGGAAATCTAATTACAGTTTAGTTCAGCAAGTAACTGTAAAGGGAAATCACATTTTCTCCCCTATTTCTTAAGCAAAGCCACTTGCACCCAAGATTTCACGCTGCAATCCCCGTAGTTACCTACAAAACACATCCTTTTGGACACATAAAACTGCAGTCAAATAAGTGAACATCAAATAATCTCCCTCCTGGCTCTATTTTCACAAATAACCTGTCCAGAAGCAGCTGGAATTTGTTAGTAAATGAAGACACAAGTCCAAGAGACAACACAACCTCTTCAGAACCAGCATGCAACTCATGCCTACCTTAGAGGCAACTCTCTTTCAAGTGGTTAAAACATTTTCAGTGCTCTGAGGGCACTGGTACTATCTGAGTTAGTGCAGTGCAACTGAAAGACAAGTCCATTTAGCTTTAAACAAGTTACCTGAGGTATATTTTCATCAAAAAAGCACAAAGCTCACCAAAAGCTAAATTACCTAACTTTTGGGGTGGTCATTACAGTCCTGGAAAGCTTTATTCTGGCATGTCTGGACAGAGGTACTCAGTTTAACACTAATTCAGGCATCTCTGTATTATGCTGGAGTCTTGCCGTGGTTACAGGATGGATGCACTCCCAGATATTCCTCAAAGTGAAGAGCAGCACCATATCCTCATTCACTTTCTCATGTGGTTGTAACAGCCACCTCCAAAAACCAACATCATATTGCATTCTTGGACGGAGGTTCCTTCCAGGAAAGAGACTTAAGAAATCCAGTAAAATAAAATGACTCATAGCTCATCATGAAAGAAATAGTTCCATGCCAGTTAGCTAAAGGACATGGAAAAATCATTCAGTTTTAAGAGTGAAATAATTTTCATTTCTGGCAAAGGTATATTCATATACTTCTTGCCTGTATAAAAGTTAAAGAATTTCAGAACTGTACATCCTGTATCAAGTTAGCTTGTAACAACACCCAGTCTGCCAGAACAACAGGACTGGTGTTCAGGGAGAACAGAAGATGTGGACCTCACACTTGCAAAAGGCTCTTTCAAAAGGTGGGCCCATGTTGGCTGCTGCCCACCATGACTTTAGCAAGAACAACCAGAGGCTAGAAAGATAAAATGCAGTGCTGCATGATTATACTAGAGATCATCTCTGGGACACAAGTATCTAGCTCTCAGGAGCTGTAAGGTTGCCTACTCGGTTTCATTGTTGGGATAGAATTAATTTTTC
Organism: Acrocephalus scirpaceus scirpaceus; assembly: GCA_910950805.1. NCBI lineage: Eukaryota > Metazoa > Chordata > Aves > Passeriformes > Sylviidae > Acrocephalus > Acrocephalus scirpaceus. Next base: position 19,641,819 of record OU383776.1, on the reverse strand, counting down.
TTTGTTTTCATTGGAGAATTCCCACTGCTTCTAGGAGAGTCATGAGCTGCCGAGCTACAGTGGCAAGTTCACATGAACAGTTTATTAATTTAGTCTTGTTCTGCCCTCATCTGTGTTGGTTTCTTAGGAGCTGGCCAATACCTCCACAGGGAGACCTGCCAGAACCTCAGAGACACTGCTGAAATGTAAACCCCAAATCCATGTTTCACCCTTAAAAACAGAAGATGGGCATTTTGTGATTCCAATGTGTTTATTCCTGACCACCCCAGGAAGCAAAGGAAAGACAGACTTAAACAGAAAATTTCTTCCACAATGGAAAGACTTTTAAAAAATAATCAATTGAGAACAGACATCTAAATCCCTGATCTTGTTAGCATTGCTACAGTGTCCTCAAAGGGCTGTCTGAACTCTCTTCATCTATGAGAACAAACCTTGTTAGTATCAGAAAGACAATGGAAATATGAAATATAAATCTGATATTTAGTGAGTTTACAACATGTTGGTTGCCCATAGCAACAAAAGGGCAGTATCACCAGACTCTGCTTAAATGAGACTGCAATTTTAATCAATATTAACTGAGTGCACGTCCAACCAGATGTTTATTCTTGACACAGAACTGACATTTATGTACAACTATCAGGTTTAAAAGCTATTTTTCTAACATTCAAACCTGAGAATGTTTGAATTGTAAAGATACAGTGATACAGCACCACAAAATTACCCTGTTCTTAATCAACACTGCATATAGAAAGTTTAAACCTTACAAAGAACAATCTAGAGGAGCATGAGACTCTTTCCTGGAAGTCTGCGCAAAAAGTCTCTTGTCTTGACCAGAAATTTTCACTGATTTTGGGTCATCAGGATATTTCTGTGACTCTTATTAATGTTCCACACATTTTGGGATAGAACTGAACCCCTTCAGCACCAGTTGTCCAGGTTCACCACTTTTTCAATAGCTCTTTAGTAGAGACAGATTCACAGACAGAACAGACTCAAATAATTTGGAGAAGCAGGATTTTCACATTGATTTTATAGCTCATCCCTCAGCAGACTATAATGGATGGAGCTTTGGCACAATTTTTACCTAAAACAGGGAACCACAGAATCTTCTGAGTTGGAAGGGACCAACAGGGATCATCGAGTCCAGCTCTTAATTGCAATGTGTATACCTCTTATGCCAAAACAGCAGAACAACAGCTTGCCTTGCATGCCCTGAAGTACCTGAAGTACTCCAGTGTACTCAAACTTGTCAGAGGCCTGCAGGTAGCAAAGGAACCACCACACAGGCCTCCACCATCCACTGGATAATTAGCCAGGTGGCAAGCCTGCAACAAAGCCACCATGAGGCAGTCCACGTTCCTGTTCACTGAACCTTGTAATGCAGTTTAATTTCTCCAATCTAAATACCAAGCCCTGAAAGCTGCTGTATCTCTTGCCCATTTTCTAGATAACATTAGGCATCCAGAAGGGAGCTGTTTGTATTAAAAACAGGATGTGTCACATTAAGCCATTGGCACACTCTGTAAAAGCTAGGGAAAATATTTTTAAGAAAGCACTCTAAGCAACATGGGCTGTTGTTCTCGCTACTTCTCTAGTTCAACAGGCATTCAGCACAGCAAAGGCTGCCCTAAAGCTGTTGTAGCGAGAAAAGTCCAAGCTCAGCACTATAAACATTGCTACATCTATAGAAATCCTTGTCCAGGTTATGAGTCGGAGATAAGGACTTCTAAGACCAATTCCTCTGGCAAATAGAAGGAATCCTTGCCATTTGCTTCACCAGCAACTTTTAACCCAGCTTTAAACCATAGGTTTGTTTTCAAAAGCTTTAGCTCAAGAGTCCCACAATGTGCTGTATAATTCAGCTGACACTGGGGCTGGTTAGTGCCCTGTCCTGTGATGTTTCCTGGCATGTATGATCACAAAGTCATTTCTGATTGTAACACTCAAGACTGTGACCATACAACTTGCTGTGGAACAAGTGACAGAAGCATACAGCAACGCAGCATCAGGGGTAAGGCAGATAAATTTACACATTTGTGTAAACTGAGCTTAAACACATGATGAGGATGTTACAAACCAGCCATGCAGTGTACATGTACAAACTGGTTTGTACATGTCTATTAAATTGAAATGTCTGTGGACTATTACTGCCAGCCAACACACTGTGAAACCCTTTCACCAGAGAAATGTCATGCAATATTACTTTTAGATACTTTCACTGACACTTAGAGTTCTAATATTCCACCCACTACAAGTACTGCTGGAAGGGAAACATTTAGTAGCGAACAAAAGCTTGTTGCAGTACCAAAGCCAGCACCTGAGCAATAACCAGACTGATGACCAGCATCTCAAGTAGGACTAGGTACATCCTTTTTACCAGAAGAACCTATTGCAGTAACTCAAAGCAACATAAACCAGTAATTTTCTATGCGCTGGCAGCTGTAAGAATCTCAATCATTCCATCACATATTATAATAATAATAACGCAGATTTCAAGGAAAGATGTTGCTCTTCTCATAAACCAACCAGCTGAGGTTTGGAACAAAACAAAAAGGTAAAGGTTTCTCATTTATTTTTTATTTCTTGACTTCAGAGGCATGAAGGAAAGAAAACCAGTGAGAAAAGCTGAAAGATAAACATCTGTTCAACATCAACTCATCCACATCACAGAGGAGAGACCTCTATAAAAAACAGTGGAAAAGGCAGGGGTTACTTAGAGTAACATAAAACCATATCAAGGCAGGAAGAGTTGGTTATTCATGTTTTTTAGCCCTTCACATAGCACAGCTTAGTGATGCGAGACAGGACAGACACCAATCTCAATAACAAGTAAAATGCCTTCTACCTCCTTAGTCAAAGGTATGGAGCCCTTTGAAATGGCTCGGGGTTTTGGTTGTTTGGTTTGGGTTTTTCAAGGTATATAAAGAGACTGATACAAATCTTCTGTGTACTGGCAGACGTGAAGGTTTGTCAGCAGCTCACTAGCTTTGTGAAACTGAAAATCATGCTGTATTTCAGCCAGGTCTGAAGACAGACCTGCACCTGTGGCAGAGTAAAGCAATACCAAGACATCCACTGACCCGGAGGTAACTGTTTGTTAAGAGTCCTTAAGACATTTTTCTCTCTCCTCCCCTCCATTACTGATGCTGAGATTTCAGGCACCAGTCCTTTCATCCCAAAAGATACCTCTATTCTCCATTTAGAACTTTTTGATGGGCATACATCGTTTAGCACACACCTCTGGCCTAAATAAGGTTTTTGCTCTTTTTTGATACAAATCCAGTTGAGCTTCAGAGCAGGAACTCTAATCAGGAAACATTAATTAGACTGAAATAGCTGGACATAGCTGGTGGTTTTCCAGATGATCTGACAAACCAAAGGAGGGCCAGGTTTACAGAGCCACTTATTTCACTCCAGCAAGCAGTAAAATAATTTTAAAATAAACCTCAGTGGTTTCTAAGTCTTGCCCCACCCTAGGTTCCTAGAGAAATCACCAAGATATATGTAAATATTAAGTGGTAGAAACTGGACATACTCAGGAACTGCTAAATCATAGCGTCATCACAGGTTCACAGAATGGCCTGGGTTGGAGAGAACCTTAAAGGTCATCTTGTTCCAACCCCCTGCCCTGGGCAGGGAAACCTTCCACTAGACCAGGCAGTTCAGAGCCCCATCTAAGCTGGCCTTGAACACTTCAGGAATGGGACACCCACAATTTTGCTGGACAACCTGTTTTAGTACCTCACCACCCTCACAGCAAAGAATTTCTTCCTAATATCTAATCTAAACCTACTCTCTTTCAGTTTGAAGCCATTAATCCTTGTCCTGTCACCACATGCCCCTGTAAGAAGCTCCTCTCCATCAGCCTTGAAGGCTCCCTTTAGGTACTGGAAGGCTGCAATTAGGTCATCTCAAAGCCTTCTCTTCTCCAGGCTAAACAATCCAAATTCTCTTAGCCTGTCCTTGTATGAGACGTGCAACAACTCCTCTTCTTAGGCTTTTATACTTCCAGGGTTGTTTCTTTCTTTAAAAAAAAAAAGTTTCTGCAAGACAAAAGCAAGTACTTTTAAAATAACTTCAGAAGACATCTATCTGTCCTTCCAGCCTTTAAGAAGTGTCTAACTTGAACTGCTGACACAATTTAGAAGACGTCCTATCCATAGATCGATTCTACCTCACTAAGGCCATGTCTGTTAGGTGCCTCTTGCCCTCTGAAGGAGATTGTACATTCCACCACCACTCAAGTGACCACAGCACAGTCGCATCCTTCAGACAGGAACCTTCCTGAAAACTAACCAAGCAGCTCTGGTATAGTGCTGTGTGAGCTCACCATCCAAGCACTTCCTGCACCATCTGATGCACAGTGAGACTTGAGTTCAGGCAGTGTTTGCTTACAACAGACTTTGGCTTTGAGGCATTAACTGGAGGTCATGCTAACAAATACAGAAAAACTTACTTGGAAATTCAGGGAAGGACGACAATAGCTTTTGAAAAATCTGACCCAGCAATACAAAATGGCAACTGACAGAACTAATGGAGGATGGATTGAGTAAAGGATGGTATTTTCATACACATAACAATATTCTGAAGTTGATTCTGGTGACAGATCCATAAGGACATTCACTATGCACTGCAATACAGGATGGGCAGCACTACAATGTGCCAGGGAGCAGTCCTGTCTTTGAAGAACAGGCATAGATGCATCTAAAAACTGATTTAGACACATGGTGTTTGTTAATTTAAAAAAAAAAAAAAAAGGCTGGACAATGACTGCTGAAATTACCAAGATACTAATTTGAAGTGACCACCATTAAATTTCATATGATTTACCAGTTAAGCTGAATGTTTTGTTTTTATTATCACTGGCAATCAGCAGAATTAAATCTCATGCCCAAATGTGCTGGGAAGAGTGCTTCTATTTTTGCATAAGAAAAAGGATGAACTGACTTCAGCCTTGAAAAATTAAAGGATTTGTCATGTTTATCAATTAAGACTGCAGCCTGAAGTACAGCTTCAGAGTACTAAGAGAAAGTTCTTCAGCCCCACTAAACCAAAAGAACAAGTTTGCAATATCAAGGGGATAAAAACTCAGCAAGGGTCTAATACACTTCAGAATATCAAGCTTGGAGTGGTATTTAGCAGACCTACTTCATCTATGCCTCCTGGCTCTCTGTGTCAGCATGAACATGCCACCACCGTTGCAACTAACTGCTGGCAATTCCCTGTGATGTTAATGAGTTCTGAATTTATGCAAAGTCTCTCAGTTGGTGCTTCCGCTACATCTACCAACCGAGATACCACAGCAGGATACCTGTGGCAAAAGCATCTAGCTTTCTCCCAGTTATTAATTAATAAAGCAAGCCAGACTTCAGTGACCACTTGAAATTCTTTCAAAACACAGAATGATTGGCCTAGAAAAAAAGAGTTAACAAAAATGCATCATGACCCTGTTCTGAGGTCCTACATATCTATTGAAAAAACTTTACGATATATTCCTATAATCTGACGAATCTTTCACAAAAGACAAATCAGAAACCAGAAATAAAATGCTTTATCCTCAAAGCAATTAGGATTTGCAAAAAGCTGTCAGGACCTTGTGCAATCAAGTAAATCTGCAATGACAGAGTAACGTCACAGCTTTTTTACAGAATTATCCATGATCATTCAGAATCCCAGCCACTGTCAAATATCCATGGCTTAATAAGAAGGAGGAAATTAAGTGAGCCAGCATCAAACACACACCTCTTATGCCAGTAAAAGTACCTTTTGCCTCTCCAGTCAGGTCCTAGGACATAAGGCATTAGTATGCACATTGTACTAAGTATTGATTCAAGCGTTAATCATTTGGATAAGCAAGGGGAAACTTTGGGACTATTGGAGCCGGTACCATGAAATACTGGTTTTCAGATCATAGTTGAAGTGAGAGATGGCACATACATTCTCCATCTCATATGTAAATCCAACAACCAGGGTCCCAGTCACTGAAAAGAGTTGAAGTGTGCACCTAATTCACCCATTTGTTAAACTGAGCACAACTTATGGTCATAAACAAGCAGAAAGCACTGCTCCTCTAAACGTCACGACAAAAGCACCTCTAATCTTGTAAGTGCTATCATTTAACCTTGTGGGACAAACTTTGCTTTCTGGGTTGGGCTCCATGTGAAGAAATATTTTCCCACAATTCAGGGATTGATCTTTGAGAATTCAGTGTTGCAAATGTAGAACCTAAGAGTTAATAAAAGCTCATATCTGACATTTCCCACTGCAGCACAGGGGAACTTCTTTTCTGCAGAAAGCATGAATTCTAAATTCTATGTAGCTACATAATCCAAATAAAATATTCTCCCATAACCAGATAATCTCTTTATAATAATTCTTACATGCACAGCATGGATCATCTCAGCTATTTTCACAATCACTTTGCCCTGATTTTTGCAAGAAGTACAAGAAATTCTTTTCTGCAGTTCTTCAGAACTGCTTTTATGATATGCTTTCTAAGGCACATCCATTAAAGAATTTGGCTCTGCTAGAAAAGATGAAAACAAGGGGCAGTATGACATTTTATTTTATCAGAGCAGCAGAGGAAGGGCTAACATTTTGCAGGATTCTAGACTATATCTTCAGGTTTTGCATTAGCCTCCTGAAGTGGCAATTCCTGCCACTTAAATATCAGTACAGATGTGTCACAACATATTTTCAAGAAGAGCTGGACTTGCTCTAACTCCTTTAACAATACCCATTTCCCGCTAATCACAGCAAACCTAACTGGAAGCTGATCTGACTTTTGACACACACATTAACAGAAATGGAATCAGAAGCCAGCAGTTTCTCCTTGGCTTATCAACTGCCAAGAACTCAACGTGAAGTGCAGCTTTTACACGCTCCAGTGGGCTAGGTGACCTCCATCCTCAGAGCCTGTGAACATGCTGTTCCTGTTACTATTCTCAGAACTGCAATTCCCATTTTCCCCCCTTATATAAAGGGAAATTAAGATTAGAGATCTAGACAGACCCACAGGCCCTAAAGAGATTGGTAGGGGCAGAGAGGAATGGTTAAGTTCTTTCCCTGGACTACAAGACAATTTTCCTGCAAGATCCTTTGAAGTTTTAGAATTCTATGCTTAGAAAAGAAAGCTTTTCCTGCTGTTTCCATATCACATGGATCCTGTGAAAGCCCTGTAACACACTTCCATTCCCACCCTGTCCACATAGCCCCCAGCCTTTCTCAAGGGATATCATGCTTGGTTTTCTCTTGCTCCACATGTATCTCAGAGCAGATGCTACGAGAAACAAGGTTCAGATATGGTGCATTGCCTTGTGCTTTCAAAATAATTCTACATTTGCTACCTCTAGAGCTTAATGCCACAACTAACAAGACACCAGATAATTTTGATGACACAGGCTGTACTTATGCTAATCTATTTTGCCTCTGGGACAAAGATGTCCCACAGAAGCATTGGTGGAAGTGTTCCTGCCGAGGGGAGGCTGTGCAGTCAGAGCTGGTCCCTGTAATGACATGGGAACACTGCACATTTCTCTTCATACCTCAGGCCCTTGCTCCTAACTAGTGAAGTCTGGAAGGTTGAACCTTCACTAGTTCTGTCCCATCAGCATGATCACCCCTTTCCATGCATTCACTGACAAAACAGTGACTGCAAAATCTGTATGTGGTGTTCAGCTGGAGAGTCTGTTCTGCCCATCACAGACAGTGTATTTTTCATTTGCATCACATGCATGTTGTTGGGAAAAAATGTCATGCTTTTATACAGAGAAGTATATTGCTTTTAGACACATCAGTCACAAGATCCTGCCAGACAAAAGCTCTGCAATGCCATCTCTGGTTAGGAACATTCCTATTCATTTTTTCATTTCAATTAACAACATGCACCCTGGACAATGCACACCTCCTTCCTTCCCTCCCTCTCTCATTTCTCAGATGAGTCTGCTCAAACAGCTCCTTGGATGTTCAGGTTCTGCAAACTTCAGAAATGTTATCATTTGTCTCTTATTACACAACAAGCTACTTGCAACAATTGACAATGAAACAAATTTGATATTAGAAACTAGGCCCTACAATCAAGTCATGACTAGGGAGGATAACACCCATGAGTATTAAATTATAAGTACTTTCCTCTACTATGTTAAACACTACAGGTAAAAGCCTTTTAAATCAGAGCTTTCTAACCAAGCATTCCCAGGTGCTTTCCTGTAGTTCAACCCTTAACCTGTACTGGTACATATTCCTCACTAGGTGCAGGGCTCTACACTTACCTTTGTTGAACTTCATCATTTCATTTGAATCCTTTTACCTTTTCTTCTCTAACAGATATTAGACCTTCACGCTTCAACAACCTCCAAGAAACTCCTTTCCTAGAACTAGCTGGCTCAAAACATGGGAAGTCCCATCTGCTTCCCTTGTCCTATCATTAGTCTGCTGTAAGGCTGGTACATCAGCCAAAGAGTGAAACAGGAACAGGACATGATTTAAGCAATACTAATGAAAGAGCTTAGGCAAGTATAAATTAATCTCTTCTGAATTTACAAATGTGTGTCTAACCAACACGTCCTTTTTGAATACTGCAGTACACTGCCAATGTGCTCTTTTGCAGGAACTGCAGTACTTCCTCACTTCAAGGGAAAAAGCAATAGTTTCTTAAGTCTGAGAACATTGTCACAGAGATGAGCACAGAAATTCAAAAAATGTCAAATTACCTTAGTTAACTATGAAAAAAAAAGGGAAATGGTGAACTGATAAAGACACAAATATAACTGCATTTAAGGCAGCTAAAGGTGCTTTGTCCGCTAGGTAAAAAAGATCTACTGGCCAACTGTAAAACATCTGTTTGAAAGAAAGGAGCATGAGAGACCACCACCGAAGCATGTTATCTCATCCCAGCTAAAAAGCTCTTCCAATGCCTGTGGTAAACTTGCTGAAAAAACAGAAACCACCATGCCCCAAATTCAGCAGGGGATAGACAAGGAAACAATAAGTAGATCAGCATAAGCAGCTCTGACATTGATGCAAGAACCAAGATTGATTTTCACCCAGGACCACATACAGACAAAAATATGAAACAAGAAATAAGCTAGGTAAACATTTTGTGTGGATATGGGTGTACTAAATCACTAACCTGAATTCCCACACAATCAGTAAAACACGCAAGAGAGAAATGATCATTAGAATATTGCTCTCTGCTTGGCTTAGGAAAGAAGATTGTCTACAGGATTTATTGGACTGAACACTTCAGAGCCGAAAAGATAGGTCATATAAATGGAAGTTGGCTCAGAAAGGAAACTGAAAAGAAACTAAGAAAAAGCAGTGTCAGATAAGTAGGGGTCAAAACACCATACCATGTCCAAGGAGGAACAATCCATGTCTGATAGTGCTGGATGCTGAATGAAACAGCAGCTACTCAGAAAAGCTCTAACATGGACTATTCTGGAAGCATGCTAGGGAAAGAGCTGAGATAGGTTTGTTCTACCTGCTTCAGCACTGCACACAGAATCTAAACAATGTGCTCTGGTAGGCAGACAGTGCTGGGTTACAGGAGTCAACTGGTGGCCAGTTATTTGATAGCCAACCACTTTGTTCTATGCAGTAGAAATTAGCAGGCTGAGAAAGAATTTAAATAAGTTCTAGCAACGTAACTTGTTCACAGCAGAGGCTGCATCTCTACTAGACAGCTTGCCAGTAGAGCTGGAATACCTTTTTAAGATTAAACAATCAGTACTCTCCCTTCTCCCTTCTGTATAGGAAATAAGGTCTTACCCATCTTTAAAAAGCCAGGGCTCTTTAAAGCAACAAAAGCAATGTGTGCTACCTTCAGCTTTACTAAAAATACACTTTTCTCAGTCCACAAGTAAGATGACTGTGACTCACCCAGTAAAAGCAGTTGGGATGCAGCCCTAATACTCTGCACAAATTTAGAGAGCATTTCTTTGTAAAGAAGTTTCCTGATGTGATAAAGCATGTTATCCTGTGAATTGGTGATGGATTGGTGTCCAAAACCTGGGCAAATTTGCTAGCAACTACTCTTCAAAATTAAGCAAATTTCCACCTACAATTTCATTCACTCCGACTCAGTAATCCTCAGGAACCAATGAAGCAAATGCTTGCTTCCGATTGCTTACCACAAAATGGACACCAATCCACTGCACAAGATGACACTCTAAAATTCAAAGAATAATGGTCAGCCTACAAAGGCTTTGAGCAGAACCGATGGATTTACTAGTGGCAAGTGGTTGCATCACTACAATGTCAATTTTGTAGTGACAGAATACAGAATAACAGATACAGAATAACCCTGGGGGAACTTTATACTCAAAATGGCACAAGACTTCACTGAAGATGTATGGCATGTGCAAGTGTGAGGGGAAAGTATAGACACATTTCTACAGACTGTCTGTGGAAGGTGACAAATAATTGATCTACGTAGAAGCTGAATGGCAACTACTCCTGCCAAGGTCTTAAAATGTCTAGAAAATAAGCAAACCATTGTCACTGACTGACTAGAAGTTCTGCCATTAGCCAGCTTTTAATCCTCTACCTCACAGATGAAACTGGTGACAGGGTCTCCTCCTCTGTCCTTATCAAGTTCAGGCTTCAATTTCACCAAAAGTAAAATGTACCTCCAGACAGGTCACAGCCTTGTTGGTAATCTGAGAGCTTTCCTGGAATGAAGATTTTCAGAATTTAAGGCATGGCTTGTTCTCCTCTCTCACTGAGGAATTTTGCCCATCTTGTCTCTCTACAGACCTGCCACTACCTACTGGTAGAGAGAGGATATGGCTACATCAGTAGCAGAAATTGCTGTCTGAGTAGATATTAGCATTACACTACAGATAACAAGCTCTTGGGAATGATGGTAGAATCCCAAGAGTGGACTGTGAAGATTTAATTGTTCATAGAGTTCACTGCCCCTTTTAAATACCTTTCTTCACTCAGGAGGAGATTTCCAAATATGACTGACAGAAAAACTGTAGTCAGAGCTTGTACAAAAAAGTGGAGAAGAAGGAACAATGTTCCTGCAGAGACAGTGCCAGCCAGAACATGCTCCCAAATCCTGACAGGTCATCCTTCATATTCAACAGCACATCCCTCACCACCTTCATTTGGGAGCCTGTGCTGGATCTCACTGCTAGAGTTTCAGCCTGGCCTGAGGTGGTAATAAAAATATTCCTGTACCTCTGCATCACAGGACTGGGACAGCGAAGTGACAGGACAGAATCCCAATAAACTGAAATATTCAGGGAGGCAATCTTTAGGCCACTGCTATAGATGACATGACAGTGCATCAAAAAAAGCTGTAAAACTAAAAGCAGCACTATCTGAAATCTTTTTCAGAACCCATAGTACCGCAACATTACAAATCTCATGTACTGTAGGCATTTACAAAATGTAGCTGTGTAACCCCTGGGCCACATTACAATGAATATATATATAAGGATGACATTTTCATTTTGGAAGCTTTTTCCTTGTAGAAGATGAGGGGTTTGTGTACCTGCACCGTAGACCTACTGTTATATTAACATACTATTTATAACCCCTACAGGTATAGCTTTTCTTTTTGCTTTATTTACTTTTGGTTTTCTGTTCTTCAGTTTTTCCTCATTTTAAGAAGAGATCTTAGTATGCAGCACAATTTTCTTAAGGTGAGATAGGCAGTATTTTGCAGAAATAAAGAATGTAGATTTTGTAAGCATGCTGAGCACTCATACTCTCTGCTGACTAAAATTACAGTTTGTTTTTTAAAAACTAAATATCTGGTAAAAAACATAATTTATTTTTATTATCTTCTGATGTTATAAAACAAAGCTGTAAAGAAATGCATCTTCTGTGCCTTCAAATTTTCTGAAAATTTTACACTTTTTGGACTGGTCCAGACTTGGCATCTCAGCTGAAGAGCCAGCAGTATCACTGTAGCATTTGGCTGAACAAAATCCTTAGTTTGGCTGTCATCATCATAACTAGAGCTACCAGCCTGAGGCCCCTGCTGGCAAGGAATCAGGCCAGGCACGATGCTTCAGATTGAGATACAGGAACCACCAGCCCAATTTCTCTGGAAAGAGCTCCCATTTTTCATGTGGGCTGAAAACTGGGAAACTGAAATACTGCATTCCTGCTGTTTTCAGAAAGTGAGCCAAAGTCTTAGAAATTTGTGGGAAAGCTCCACTGAAGCTGCTGCACTTTGACAGATGTGTTCTTAGTAAAAGTGGTACTGATGTAAGCAAAAGCACTTTTACTCTACTTCCATTTTTGTGCAAAGAACAGAAACTGCCTGTGCTGGCCTATGGGAGCAATGTGTGCCATAGTTTGCCATCACATGCCAGTCAGGGCTTGGTGCATGCTAGAGACACAGGCTCGGGAGGCATCCATATTCCAGCTGACTCAAGATACAACCTCACTGCACTGTGCTCAGTACCTTTCATTTTAACAAAAATACTAAGGGTTTGACAAGACTTTAGGTAACAATCCAAAACACAGATTTAAAAATCACAGGGAGAGTGTGTGTTGAGACTCCAGTGCTGAAGAAAAGATGGCTCTACACACAACTACAGGGTCAGCCATTCTTATTTCAAAGGGAATTTTGCTTCTTTTTCATCTGCAGCATCCTCACTGTGCAAGTTTTCCTCATCTCTCTCTCCCTTTAATATCTAACGCTGCAATAAGAATTTTCTGTTAGGAAACATTCCCAGCAAAAAACTCGGGAGAAAACAAATCATCACAACAAATGCACCACCACCAACAGACTGGGAAAAATTGACTAGTTGAAAGTTAAGACATCAAATACCACCTCCATCAGCCAAGACAGCTATGTACCAAGTGTAGGTGTCCCAGAAATAATGAATTTCAGGCCTCACCACATCCCTGCAAACCCTGATTTTATCTGGAAATAACCCACTACTCAGCAGCTAAAGAAGATCCTTTCTGTGAGTGCAGAAGGATCACAACAGGTTGAGTTGGAAATGAACAGAATCTAAGCAGAATAGAGTTCCTGCAGTTGAGCTTGCATCGTATTGATAAGGATGATGTGACACTAAGCATTAGGAGTAAACAAAACAACTGTAATTTACAGTAAACTGTAAATTAGTTTCTATTAATTTGAAAAGGCAGACATTTTTAGGATAGAAGCCAAATGTGACCAATATATAAGAATAGAAATGTGGATCAGAACAAATAATGCCATTTTCATGGACAGGTACGGCATGAATGTGACTTGAGTGCCAGTTACCACCCTGTCTTCTCTTCCAGAATGGAAATGTACAGAATTGTAACACAATACTAAAATATGCAGTGTAATGTGTCTCTCCAAGATTTGAAACACTGGGCCTCATCCCATCTGACAACTGGATGATGTTTAACCAGGTTAAACCAGGTTAGCAGGTACTGTATGCCATCTTGTCCATCTGCACATAGCAACTCAGTCTCATTAAGTCTTGCACTGAACCTCTCCTTTGGGTCTGCCTCAGTTACACAGCAGCTCTTAAAACACACTTCAAGAGGTCACACAGAGTCAAGCCAGCTTACCTGACTTCATAATGCTTAACCAAACAAGCTGGAAAGAGGAGGAAAATGACCGCCCACCTTATTAATTTCACATCACTGCATCCAATGTGAAGTGTTGGAGGGCACACATGACAGACCTGGCCACCATGCAATCTCCATGCCAAATACTTCTCAGCTCTGCAATATAATCCCTATCCGACTTGTTGTCAGCAGAGAGAAACTTGCAGCAACCAGAGATCCTGGTAGGCTTTGTCCAGCCTGTACAAGTTGGGTGCCACCCTTAGCCTTGCAATGGGAAGACAACACAGATCTTGGTGGGACAAGGCTGTCAAAGAGACAACGTTCCCCAACCAGACACATTTAAGCTTTAAAGAACTCAGTTTTGCAAAAAGCCATGTCAGGTTCTCTTATCCCTGCTCTGTAAAGAAAGCACTTATTGTCAGTATGTACAGTCAGTAGACACTGGATATCAATGCTCTATCACCCCTGACAGACAGCTGATCAATAAACAGTGCAAGTGTCAGCAGCAGGTCTTGAGGGTGGAGGGGTTCAGAAAGGTTTCAGACTGCTTTCTAAGAAAGGTATAGTTCCTACATGCCAAAGAGAAGCCAATCTTAATTTTGAAGATGGGCAGAGCAGCAGGCCTGTCCAGTGGTTTCCAGGCAGATTAGCAGCAGTTGTCCTTGGAGTTCAGTATAAAGACATGAAAAGCTAAGGTGACACTTTATCTGTCAGATGAACAGACATTCAAAAAGCATACATGCTAGTCAACAACACAAAGTTCAGGATTTTGAGCAAAGCCTAGCTTCATAAACCTTGTTTCAGGACTTGTCACACACTGGTCAGCACTGAGAGGGAACAGTACTTTCCTGGGACACCCTGCTCCCATTGGAGCCGGATGAAAAAATATTTCATCTAGTGTATACTCTATAAATCAAGCAATCTTTGTTTGCTTTTAGCAGGGAATAATGTTTAGAAACATTTTTTTAATATGTAGCTTCAGTGGCAAGTCACAATGACTTTTAGGTAGCATGTGAAAAACAAACTTTTACTTCAGCTTCCTGGATGTGCAATAGGGTAACAGTCACATCTCTCCTTAAGATCATTGGAACTGAAAGCTTTTAAACTGGGAAGAAAACAGTAAGTCCTGAGATGATAAGGTTATTCTGTACTTTTGTACTGATTTTGACAAGGATAATGTTAATTTTCTTCACAGTAGCTACTATGGGGCCGTGTTTTGGATTTGTGCTGAAAACAGTGTTGATAACACAGGGATGTTTTGGTTATTGCTGGGCAGTGCTTGCAGAATCAAGGCCTCTTCTGTTTCTCACCCCACCAGCCAGGAGCCTAGGGGGGCACAAGAGGCTGGGCAGACACACAGATGGGACAGCTGACCCCAACTGACTACAGGACTATTCCATACCATATGCTCAGCATATAAAGCTGGAGGAAAAAATAGGACAATGGGAGAAGTTGGGAGTGATGGTATTTGTCTTCCCAAGTATTCATCAGGCCTAATGGAGCCCTCCCTTTTTCTCTGGGCATGGCTGAACACCTGCCTACCCAAAGGAAATGGTGAATGAATTCCTTGTTTTGCTTTGCTTGTGTGAATGGTTTTAGTTTAGTTTTTTACTTATTAAACTGTCTTCATCTCAACCCACAAGTTTTCTCTCTTTTACTTGTCTGATTCTCCCATCCTGATGTGGGAGGGACATTAGCAAGAGGCTGTGAGTGATTTATCTGTTAACTGGGTTTAAAGCGCAACCTTAAAAGTACAGAATGGGAAGGAGACTGACAGACAAATGGTAACTGTAATGGCATAATGCAATAGTATTGGCAAGAACTGTGTTACCTAAGCAAATTAATATGATAAACTCCAGACTATCCAGTCTCTATCTGCAAAGTACAGACCAGGAACTACAAAGCAGAGGAAACCACCAGAAATGCTGTACCAAAGTTGCTACATCCCACTTCTGAGACCATTGTCAACATTTCCATGACTGTGGAAAGATACACCCAGTCACAGCAATTGTGTTTACAGACCCCTGTGGGCTCGATATTTCTGAGCCTGAGAAAATTTCGGCTTGCTAACCATTGCTAGCTCCTTTCCCAAGGGAAAACTTTCAACAGTTTCTCTTCCCAAAACACCTTTCTGCTTTTCTCAAAACATTTTAAGTAAACAGTGCCCTTTTCCCATAACACCCACTCTCCCAAGTGTTGTTTGCTATTTCTGTTACTTAACCAATGGAGAGAGGTGTCAGCTTTCGTAGCACAGTATGCTATAAAATAAACTATGAAAAATGTAAATAAAGCCTTCATTCTTTCTCTTCTGCCTTTGGAGAATTATTAGAGTCAATTTATTTCGTGTCCTACGACGATAGACCCCCAAACACTCAAGACCCCCAAAACCACAAAGTTTCACTATGAGCTCTAGTAGTTAGAAACTAACAGAAACCCTGAAGCACAGATTCAGAATATTCTTTTAATGCAAGTGTTAAAGCCCTTTGTAAAAATGTTCTAGTTATTCCATGTTGAAGAAAACTGTTTCCTAAGCTTAGTATCATTGCTGCCCAATCCACCATCCTATCCTGAGACAACTGGGTTGGACCAGAGAAGCTCTTAGGATTCTGGTTCATGTCTGTGCAAACACGCATGTATTTGCAAATGCCAATCTTTCACTATTATCATGGAGTTCCTAGAAAACACTTAGGAGTATGGTTTTGTCTGGCAGCAGCTTTTTCAAACTTGCTACTTTCACTACTATGCCTGCAATAAAACAAAGAAAGATGGCCTTTTTTTGTCACATTTTTTGTGTCTTCTGTATAAAACCCACCAACAGTAAGTAGGGAATGCAACAAGCCCACATTAGCTGGTATGGACAGTTTTTTGCCCTACCACAAAGGTTTGAAAGCAAAGAAACAACACCAAAAAAACCCAAACCCAAAGCAAAACCAACAAAAAACCCAAACCAAATCCCCACAAAACAACAACCAAAAAGCCCCAAACCAAAACCAACCAAACCCAGAACGCAAACCAAATTAAGCATATTTTCAGAATTTATCCACACTCCCATAATAAGAGAAATATTTTTCTTGCCACTGAAAGATAATTTGAGTCTGTAGACCTTATAAAGCTTTTCTGTTCACAAAATATTTATTGTGCTCTCAACTTCTTACAAACACTAGCTGCAACAAGGAACTGAGGCTGTATTTACATCAACTCTAAATAATGTATGGTTTGATATGTTAGAAATCTCGGAAGTGCTTCAGTGCTAGCATAAACCTGTCAATAACCTATTCCCACCTGCTGCTAAAAGGAACTGTTCAAGTATTTCATTAAAGTTCTTTCCACCTTCCCAAACAATTCATATGCCTGTCTCACACAATCAGATGCCAAGATGGGAACTGCTTACTCCAGGTGCCAAAATGAATCAACACCTTGAGCAAGTGAGCCCGTTATCCACCTTTCACTTTAATACCAAGATGAACTGTATTTCAACAGGTCCCAGGTTACTAATATCACACCTCCAGGCAGAGACAGAGGAATACAGGAGTAAAGAGAGCGGAACACACAAGAGAATCTCTTCCAGGTAGAAAACAGAAATGGGCAAACACATTTAGGAGTCCTGTGGCAGGCAGATGGGGCACAACACATACACAAACAAGCCTGTGGCATCGGAGCAATGCAGCTACATGCTCATAAGAAGTCTTGCACTACTTGATGATGGTCTAGCATCTCCCTTGGCTGCCAGCCAGCTGGCCTTCCTTTGTAACTCATTTCAGAAGCTATCAAAAGCCCAGGACCACTCTACCTGCTCACTTACACATCTGCAAAGTCCTTGGAGTCTGCAGACTTCCTTCTCTGCAAAGATTCCCCAGGGTCTCATGTAGTAGTGTAACCATTATGTCAGGCTCTTCAGAGCTCATTAATTGAGTATAATTGTGTCTACAAAGTGAAAAAACATCCTGATATGAAAAACGCATGCCATGGCATGGCATCAAACCCTCACAGATTGCTTTCCTTACACAAATAATTTTATGTGAGCAAAACTAATTTGACAGGGATATTTCTTTGCAGAATACATGGACTTTACACAAGATCATTAACCTCTTCTCACTGCAGCTTAGTGTCGAGAGCAGGCTACAAAACCATCCTCGGAGAAGGTCCTGCGGCTTCACTGCGCGTGTAACTTCACACCCACCCCGTGTAGCTCTGCTGTCCCCGGGGAGCATCTCCCCGCAGCTCCCAGCTCGGGCTGAGCACAAACACTGCCCGATTCCTCCTTAGACCTCACCTATCTCGTACAAGTCAATTAAAAGCCCATCCGTCCTCAGCGCCTCTAACCGGGCTTCCCAGTCCCTCCGCCGCTTCCCCCTCGTCGCCAGGCCGTTCCCGTGCCCGGCGGCGGGAGAACTCCCCGGGATGCTCCGGGAGGAGCGGCGTTTCCATCGCGGCAGAAGCGGAGCCGCCCGCCCGCCCCCGCCCGCTTCTGCTACCGACGGTGCTTGGGGACACACCGGGGAAGGCGGAGGAGGAGGACGAGAAGAGAACGGGGGGCAGGATAAGAGGATGGCCCGAGATGACACAGCAGCGGCCCCGGGCCCGCCGGGGATGGCGGCGGCGGCAGCGCCCAGGACACCCCGTTATATAACGGCGGCACTGCCGCGCCCGCAGCGCCGACACCCGGGGGCAGGTGCGCGACCCCCTCGGCACCGGGGTCATTTCAACCCGGGCACAGCGCAGCCCCGCCCGCCCGCCCCTCACCAGCGGCTGCATCTCGGCGCGCACGGCGGGCACCTGGAACCGGTCTATCTCCTCCATCATCTTGGCGGCGGCGTCGACCGCGGCGGGCGGAACGCGAGGAGCAGGGCCGGCGGGCGCGGGCGGCTCCTTAGGCGCCGAGAGGGGACAGCGACAGCGACAATGACAACGACGCCGCCCGCGGCTGCGGCTGCCTCATCGCCGCCGCCGCCGCCGTGACTCAGCCGCGCCGCTTCCGGGTCCGGCCGCCGCCCCGCCCCGGCCTGAATATTCATGAGGGTGGGGCCACTGTCTCTCGCTCGGGGCCCGGATGCAGGGTTCCGCTGCCCCGCCCCTTTTGAATATTCATGACAGGCGAGAGCAATGTCATCGGTGATCGAACAGTGGTCTCCCTGCGGTCCCGCCTTCTTTTGTATATTGATTCGAGGGCGTGACCGCTGGAACTAGTTTTGTGCCCCGTCACTGCATTCCCCGAGGCCTGCCCCGGAATTACTGAATATTCATGAAGTGGGAGGAGCCTCGATCACCAGGTCGAGGCCCAGCTGCTGCGTTCCCCGTGACCTCGTCCCCTATTTGAATATTCGTCAGGAGGAGGGGCCACCTGTCACACGCTGGGCGGTGGCGCTCTGTTTGCAGCGGCAGCTGGAATGCACCATTCTCTCTCTCAGGGGGAGAGCGGGGGGGGCGGGAGAATGGACTGGTCCAACCGCCGCTTCCGGTACGTTGCCATGGCTGCCGCCATCAACTTCCGGTGTGCCGGGTGGCGGCGGGATTGAGGCGAGGGGTGGCCGCTGCAGTGAGGGACGGCCATGCCTGCCAAGGCGGCCGACAAGAGCCGGCAGGTAAGGGCTTGCCACACTCCCGTGGTGGCATCGCCGTGGTGACGTCACCGCATGCGCCATGACGTCACACCCGAATGGCATCACTGCGGCGTCTCGCGGGAGGTGGCGGCCAACCAGAGGGAACGTCGCTGTGCATCCCCGCTGTGACGCTGTTGCCCTCGGCTCCTGCTCTGAGCTCTATCCTTGGTGTGACACCTGTGTTGACGTCGTTGTTCCCCACACCGCCACCCGTGACGTCACGGTGTGC
The DNA here is from genome assembly GCA_910950805.1 of Acrocephalus scirpaceus scirpaceus. Lineage (NCBI taxonomy): Eukaryota > Metazoa > Chordata > Aves > Passeriformes > Sylviidae > Acrocephalus > Acrocephalus scirpaceus. The sequence goes on along the minus strand of OU383776.1, from coordinate 19,622,463 downwards.
GGCACAGATCTTTCCCACCAGGTTCACAGGATTGTTAGGGTTGGAAGGGACTCCCAGAGATCACCCAGTCCAACCCCTCTGCCAAGGCAGGGCCACCTGGAGCAGGTGACACAGGAACACATCAGGTGGCGTTTGGATGTCTTCAGAGGGGAGACTCCAGGACCTCCCTGGGCAACTGTTGCAGTGCTCTGCCACCCTCAGCATAAAGAAGTTCTTCCTCAAGTTGAGGTGGAGCCTCTTGTGTTTTAGTTTATGGACACTGCTCCTTGTCCTGTCGCTGGGTGCCTCTGAAAAGAATCTGGCACAATCCCCTTGGCACCGATCTTTGATATATTTATATGCATTAATGAGATCCCGTCTCAGTCTTCTCCAGATTAAACAGGACAGCAGTACATGAGGACATGCAGTGTAAAATAGATGTTTCCGACCGCAAATCATCTTTGTGGTCTGTGCTGTACCCTCTCCAGTAGCTCCTTGTTTTCCTTGTGCTGAGGGGCCCAGAACAGGACACAGCACTCCAGATATGGCCTCAGCCAGGGCCCAGTGGAGGTGTGGGATCACCTCCCTTAATGTGCTGGCCACAGTCTTCCTGATGCACCACATGATTCCATTGGCAGCATGAGCACACTGCAGGCTCATAGTCATCACCTGCCAATTTACACCCAAGTCCTACTAAGCAGAGCTGAGGGGCTGAAGTGAGAAATTAGGTTGCCCCACTGATTAGTAACCCATGGAGCTGGGTGTGGGAGTGGAGTCAGCACAGCCCCTATTGGCCTTGTAGAATCCTGGCTGCATCATATTGTGTCACTCTGTCCCTTCAGCTGCCTGTGACACCCTGAGAGTTCTGTGGCATTTCACAGAATTCTGTGGCATTACACAGCTGTTCAAACCAGCCTGTCCCAAAGCTGCAGCACCCCTCACTCTGTCACCATGCTATTCAATCCTGTGAGACTACAAAGTCCTCAGACATCATTGTCAGGCCATTTCATCATGCTTCTGGTATGCAACACCCCTTCCAAGGCAGGTTCTAATGCACTGAAAGTGTCTCCAGCCCGCCTGAGGATCTCCTGAGCATACAGGAGATTGTAACAAAAATTCTTTTTGTTACAAATTTAAAAAAAAATCTTTTAGTTATACCCAGCTGTAAGTTTTGTCTCTTTCTTTTTGCTTTGCTATTTGGTCTTTGCTCAGCTCAAGCAACGAAGAGGAATCATTTGCTAGCCTTCCTGGCCCTAACCCCAAAAGTGCTGTGGGGTCTGCGTCTGTGAGAGCTCACTGTAATACTTCGGGCTTTGTGTGTACATGTCTGCATGCATGTTCTTTTAGGATGAAAAACTCAGATCAATTCGATTAATTCCTGGGTCTTGCCTGCTACTGGAGTATCAAAGTGTTTGATTTAAGAGTGGATGATGGCCTGGCTGATAAAACCCTTTTGTTAACATGTTTAGCTCAATCCCAATGTACTTGATGTTAGGGCTGGTGGGACTGACAAGAATTCTTCTGTAGTATTATACTCTTTTCTCCTGTCCCTGTGCTTTTTATTCATTTGGTTTTTCTATATTGCTTTATTCTGCTCTGCCTCTTAGGTTTTTCACTGCTGACTGCTTTCACTTTGAAAATTTTCTTCCTGAGATTGTTCTCAAAGCTGGAATTCTTGCCTGTACACCTGTTCCCTTTTACCATCTATCACTTCCAGCTCCTCCTCTGCTTTCATGACTCCATGTTCTTCACATGCTTTGTTTTCAATTCTTGTTTTTTTCTTCTTCTCCCTTATATGGGGGTTGTCTACTCTTCTTCTGTGCCTGTCTTGTACCTGCCTTCTCCTCTAACATCAGTTTCTTGCTTTATTTCCCTCTTTTTCTACTTTATCTGGGTGATTTCTGTCTCCAGCTCAGTCTCCAGCTACCTGATGGGTGAAAATATGTCAAAGTTGGGTTGATCATAAGCCTTAAAGTCTGTGGTGTTCCAGTGCTTGACTTGACCAAGCCTTTTTTATAAATGCCTGTAGGCTTTCATATGTTTGTCTACATTAATAAGAAATTTCAGTGTTTCATTGTTCAAAGTCTTAAAATAGTGTTGTATGTCTGGATCTTTGTCCTTCCAATGAAGCTGTGGAAATAACACCTATGTATGTTCTGTGCTTCAATAACACCATTCCTTTCAGATCTGAAATATGTTAAGCACAATTGAACTCAGCAGCTTTTTGTAAGGATGTGGAATTACGGAAAGGCATAAGCGAACTTTTCTGCATCAGCCTGAAGGGAATGGGTGCATCAGATTCTCAGCTTCCCTGAAAAATGAAGTCTTGAGCATGGCAAACAGGACACTCAGAAGTGTGTTAAAAACACTGATGTATGTGGCATGTGCAGGGACATGGTGAAAGTGTTAGGGTGAAGAACAGCACCCTGTTGTTCTTGTGTCAGTCCTGTGTGTGGTCCTGGGTGATGAGAGAAAGCGGCCAGTTATTTTGAGCATGTTTAATAGGTTGGAAGTCTTTGTTTCAGATTTCTGTGCCTTTGCTATGTAGCTCAAGGAAAAACCTTGAATGAGCTGTGTAGGGTACCCTGTGCTAATGTGTACCTGTGTGGCTGCAACCACCTCAAGGAGAAGCAAGATCTGGTTATGGTTCCTTAGCAAACCTTGCACACACTTGGCATTTAAAATACAAACCCAGACTGTTCAATCTTATCAGTTAGGGTTAACCCCACTGCAGGAACAGATCACTTAAGCAGTGTTAAGAAAGGGTCTGATTTAGGACAGAGAGGCATTTCATATTACCCTTGTGGTCTTGCACACCCACTGACATGGAAATGACTTCTTTGCTATTCAGCAGGTCATAAAAGAAACAAATAGACCCCTTCCCCAAATACAGAAAACAATGAGACACAGTTTACTTTTTTGTATTTTCTTATTTTCTTTCTTTTTCTTCCCCTGAGAAGGCTTTTAGGGTGCTTACATATTCTTAAACATGCATTAAAACATCCACGGAATGTAAAACAAACATTCCATTTAGCGTTGCTCAGAAAACATTATAAAATATACTGGCAAATAGCTCTTAAATTGGCATCCCTAGTGTGTGCAAATAAATATCTGCTGCTGGGCAGGCTGGAGGTGACTTTGTTTCCACGCTGTGATTTCTTGCTCCTTGTGCCAACTGGTGGTTTACTATGGAGTTTGCTAATATTCAAAACAGGAATAAAAAGCTAGCAGGAAACTTATGAAATAGTTTTACAGAAATGCCAAGCTTAGCTCTCATAATTTCTCTACCTCTTTCTTTTAGAATCCAACAAGCACATTACTACCTTACATGTACATTACATTTTCCTCACAATTCGAGTTAATCTCTGTGCTATTCTGTAGAGGAAGTGGGAATGACTGTCTCTGCTCAGGAAGATGAGCTAAACTTAATAGGACTGTTCTGTGATTGCTCAGCCTTTAGCCTGATTGTATTGTTGTGACAGCCAGCGTGGGGAGCAGAAAGGCTGCAGGAATGTCTGTTTAATGATATTAAAAATATATAGGCTGGTTTGTCATTTGCCTTGATGAGTGTTTCTTTATATGTAATCAATTTTCAGCTCCTGGAAAATTTGCTTAATGTGAACTGACACTTGAGCTTGTCAGAGTGACTAACCTGCATCATCCCTGCCACTGAGTTCTCTGGTGTTTTAGGCTGGATGTGTGAATCTGGGTCTACTTGTCCACCCTTATGCTTTAAGCATAAGGAGAAAATTTACATTTCTCAAGGAGCCACTGAATAGCGGTGTCTGGCTTCTCACCATATGGTGACCCATTACAAGATCTGGTCTGAAAGGGACAGTTTATTCTGGCAGTATGGGAGAAGGATGTACCAGTCAGCAAAGGCTGTAGTGACAACCCTTATCCTGGATGGCAGCACAGCACATGTGGTAACAGTCATTGCATCTCCTGTTTGGATAGTCAGGGCCAGCCTTGGGACTGAACCTGAGGAACAGATACATTTTTCCTGGAGGATTTCTGTGCTCACTAATTCAGGATTCAACCTAGTTTTAGATGAAGACCAGCTCTTGAGATTAAATCTCTGCTTCCTAGGTCACCAGGATGATTTGTTTACCACCAGAATTGCAACTGACAAGTCAGAGGATTTGTGAAGCAAATGATAAAATAGTTGAAAAGCAGGGCTCTAGAAAAATGCAATTTAAAAGGAAACAGACCTGGAAAAAACTTGAGAGTTTTTGCTTGAGAGTTTTTTTCTTCATTGCAGGGTAATCTGGTAACATTGCTAGAGAGTTAAGGGCAAAACTTCTACTAAACATATGTACTGGTTTGAAAGCAAAACCAGTGAGAGACTCCAAGTCAGAGATACAATTTAATAAGAGGAAAAGAAAGAAGTAAAATAAAGTAAAATAAAATAAAAGGCAATAGTGCAAAAGACCACTGACAGAGCCAGAATACAGCCTGACACCCTGTTAGTTAGGGTGGTGGTAGCAGTCCAGATGAAGTGGTCTTGTTGAAGCAGTGATCCCATAGAAAGGTCTGGTGACTCTTGTCCTCTGCAAAGCCAGTGGGTAAGGGCTCCCTGTGCTGTCCCAGATGATATCCAGGTGGGAATGCTTGGCTCCTCCCCCTGGGTGGAGCATCTCACAGTGGGCTGATCTCATTCTATGAGTCATGCAGTGGGTCCTTGATGGCCCATTAAACAGAGATAGCTCCCGGAGGGAGTTACCTATGAGTCATGCAGCAAGGCATTGATGAGCCCATGAATAGAAGATAAGGGAAACACTGCCCCACCTGGTTTCAACAGCTCATGAAGATGGGGATAGAATACATACTTTGAGCACAACTTACATTGTAACCTAGGACAACATTGCAAGTCTTTGATGATTGCCCTGGCTGTCTTTTTCTTTTTCTTTTTGGATGCAGAAATATGATACCTCTTATGAAATGCCAGCCTGGTGGGGCTTTCTTTTAAAACTTTTTTTTTAAATTTACAGCAATGGTCTTTAGAAAGTAGCCAGTAGTTTCTTCTTATATTTGTTTTCCTATTTTATGACTACAGAAAATTTAAATATATATTACCCAGGCATCCTACCCAAAATACAATTGGAAATGCTTGTTGGGTAGCTGACCAGCAGGAAGACTCCCTGCTGAAGGACTTGATTTTTGCAGCTATTTATACCTCTCAGTGACTTGACTGTAATAGAGGGAGCTGCGAGAAGGGAAAGGAATATTAAATTGCATTTAAAACATCACTTTTCATGTTTCCTCTTTTCATTTTTATCATCCTGTTGGATTATGGTATCTTTGATGTAGTCAATGGTCAATTTGTCTTGTAACATAGTAGATGTCTGGCCCAGGGACGAATTCCTAGGTGCTGCTATCATACACACCCTGGAGGAAAGACCCAGAATGAGACAGTCACTTGGGTCTTCTCTAGCCTTCATTTAATTACTGTTACTGTTATGGGTGTGTTGGGTTGGGTAGCCAAGAGATTTGTATCTTTTTGCCATTGAAAGTGTGGCAATCTGTTAATTTATTTATTGTAAGATAGTCATGAGAGTAAAACATGATTAGCCTCCATTAATTCTGACACTGGCGTTTTTCTCTGGAGAACTTGAGCATCTCTCCTAGTGGTCAGTTACAATTGTGACCTGGAGGTGTGAAAGTCCTTAATGCCTCCCGCCTGTTCCTTAGTTCCCTAGCAACCATGTCTCCTTTTTTGCCCCCTAATATAAATTCCTCATGATTATTAACGCTTACCTTCTTTTTAATGAATATTATTATTAAAGCCAGGGATATAAGCACATTTATTAGGGGATTTAGGAAGACTGTTGATTTTTTTGTTGTTGTTGTAGCAAAAACATCTTTAGTTTAACTAGAATTTGCTAAAATATAATTATTTGGATTGAATAGTTCTTTCTTGGATGTCTGACTTAGGCTATGGATTACAAAAAGCTGCCACCACTCTAGATGCTGAACAGTATAAACCAATAATCTATAGCAACATAACCTGGGAGGACTGAAGTGAGGCAGGAAACCTACAAAAAACAAAGTGTGTGACTATGGAATTAAGCTGTATATCCTAATACCCAATGGGATGAAATTAATGTTTCCCTGGCAACCTGAATTCTCTCATTTCCTAAGTTCTGAATGCTTCTCTTTGAGATGTTAATAATAGTCTGTTAACTTTTTTTTCCTGTAGCTAATGTGATACACAAAATGTGCTTGAATTTTAAACATGCATATGAAGGCAAGTTATTGTGAATGTCTTACTAGTGAGTATATAATCATTATGTTGATTCACAGTTATAATTTTTTTTTGTATTGCAGATGTGTTTGTAACGTCTTCCCCATTGTACAAACACTGTGTGACATATTTTAGGTAGCTGTCAGAGCAACAGGATTATATTTTTAATCATAGTTTATGGGTAATGCATTGTTACAATAAAAAGAAGGATGAGGAAGCCATGGTAGCAGGACAAAAACCACCTAGGTGCTATTGAGGACTCTTTACAGCTAATGTGGCAGAGAGAAGTTTTAAGAAAGGCATGAAAAAGGAAAGTGTGCTTTGTAAACATTTACAGAAAGAGGGAGCTTGCAAAAAAATCCAGCAAAAGAACAAAGCATGGATGCACCAATAAAAAGGGATGTCAGGACTACCCTTTTCATCAAGAAGCACAGCAGTGTTGTCTGTACTATTACCTGAATTAGGAGATAGAGTAAAAGATTTTGTATTCTTGAATGACTTATGTTTGCTCCCCAGCTTGCTTCATGTAATAGTTTTAAACAGATCTACTAGTTTTCATGACCTTCACCTATTGCTAATATTGCCAAAATACTAGGATCTCATCTTTCCTCATCTTATTTTTTCATCTTTGTGCCACCTTCTAGCTGTGTTCCAAAAGTTTGAGATACCTTGGAATGAATCTTCTGCAGCATAGATGGTGATAGCAGGAATGATGCTTGCAGAGCGAAGTATATCTTTGCTTTTTATGCTGACTTCTGTAGAGTACGAGTCAAGTGGAGTTACAGTCTCTACCTTCACTTGCAAGAGTCCAGAATATCCAGCAAATAAGTCATCCAACTTTTGTTGTTGTTGAAGTAGGTCTCTGCATTGTTAGGGATGTTTTATCTGGGCAGGAGACAAGAGTTTTGCTGAATGACCTCAGAATAAGCTAAGAAACTGCTCCTTCTTAGACTGCTCCAGGTATGGCTGTCCTATCTTTGTGGAGCACACATGGAAGAAAGCCCCAGACCCACACTGATCTCTGTATGCTGGCTCCCATCCTCCCACTTCAGGTTTATTGTGTCTTTGTCATGGGCTGTGCCCATACAGCAGCATTTGACCAAGAATCTGTGTGATAGCAAAGTAGTTCTAAAGCATAAGTGTTCAGGTTGCTGTTGTTGCAGCTTCTTTAGTTCAAAATATCAGACATAAAAAGTATAATTTTATGTCCTGTCAGTCGTGTGCTTGCTCCCTATTGTAGGGAACTGGTTTGCTTAGTTCCAGGGAGCCCCGAAACAAGCTGTCACAGTCAGCAAATAGAGGCTGGTAAGAAAGCAGGCATGAGGCATGGAGAAGGCTGGTAAATCTCACTGACAGATGCAATGAAACTTCTTCCTTGAGCACCCTCTCCCAGTCATACAAAACAGCCATCTTTTGATAAAGGTTAAAAACATGCATAGGGTCCAAGTTAAGATTTCAGAGCCTGGGTCTGTATTTTGCAATAGTCTGTACACTTTGTTGCACTCAAATCTTATTTATAGGCAAGAGAAGGCACAACTTATGAAACTAAAAATTTCATGTCAATGATGTGACTGAACATTATTGTCAGTCCAGATGTATTCATTAAAGAAAATAAACACTTCTGTGCAAAAAGAATTATTAATAGTGATACTGCGGTTAAAGTTGCTGCATGAAAGCTTCCCAGTTTCTATCTCTTTTCTGGTATTGTACCCACCCTTCTTCCAGTGTTCAGATTCCTAAGGTTGATGGTTTGATTTTGCTGGTGGTGGTGGTGTTGGTGGGGATGTTATGATAAATTGTTAGCAGCTGGAGACCTTCCTTGGTGAGGATAAGATGTCTATTTTATGGTTTCTTCTTCACCTGGATTTTCTTTTATATGTTAGCTAACATATTTTCACATTTCCCCTTTTCCGTTGTTCTGGTGCTCCACATTACACCTAATATTACTGCATATGGTGCTTTTTCAGTGTGCTACTTCTTTGCTACCGCTAAACCAGATTTTCTTCAGTTTCCCTGTCTGCAGGTCTGCAATTCTCTAACTGTCCAGTGGTTAGATGCTTACAGTTGTGGTGTCTGTGATGTCAAGTATGTGCCCCATGTCTTGTCATCTCCTGCCTGTACTCCTCCATGCCATATCCTGAGTCTCCTCAGGGTCTCTCTATCATACCTGGCCTATACTGCATCGTTAAATTCCAGTCATAAAACCATGATAGTACTGTACAAAGACAAGAGAAATAGAGCCAACTAGCCACAGGTCCCTAGTTGATTAGAAGAATTGTTCATGTTCTACTCTACAGATGCTTTATGGTATGGGAAGCAGGTCAGGGTTTGTGCTGCTCTCTTACTTTGCACTCATAGCCCTAGCTTTTCTTTGGTCTTACTTCCAGGTTTTAATACTGTTGCAGATATTTATTCACAGGTGGCTCTTTGGATTATGTTAATTGTAATCTATGCAACTGCTAAAACCAATTATCCTCAGATCGCCTTGGAAATGCCTTTGCTAATGGATAAATGCTTTTGTAGACCCATTTACAAAGGATAACAGTAGTAGACTTTGTTTAAAATTAAGAATTTGATTTTGAGTTGGTTCTGAATAAAATTCTGCACTGAAAATCTGCTAAAGTCACATCTAATTCACACATATTAGGGTCCTTGTCAGAGAGAACCTCTGTTGCCCATTGCCAAGTAACAGGGGAGACAGGCCAGCTGCACGATCCAGGTGTCTCAGTAGTGATTGTGACATGAGACTTCTTAGCCTCTCTGCTCTGCAATCAGTCCACAATGGGACCATAAAGAAATATTGTAACTTTTATTTTCTCCACTTGCATCACAAAAATTTGCATTTCCAAGTGAGGCACATTTTCTAAGCATAGAAATGTATTGTTCTGCTATTTTTTTGCAGCTTTTAATATGTATCTTCTGGAATAAAGATAATCCCTAATGCCTTGTTAGTAACAGCAGTTTTATGTGTCTTAGCTTGTACAAAGAGAAATAACACAGAGACACAGTCTCACATTTTTGCTGAACTTTGTTCTCTGAAAATATTTCTTTTCTGAATTCTTATTGTCAAGTCTTAACTAGTAGTGGGGTTTGATGAACAGTACTTGGGGATTCTGAGTTGAAGTCTTTATGGCTGCTTAGTTGTTTAATACACAGAAAATAGGTTGTGGAAGTGAATATTGAATTTTCATAATGAAGGGGAATCATGAGGGGAGTGTAGGAATCTCTGTGGAAATCTGTGTTCCTGAAAATGTTCTGAAGATGTGTGGAAGACAAGAGAAAGAATAGATACTTTGAATAAGTTGGGCTTTCCAGAAGATGAACCAGGAAAACCAGGTGGGAGAAACAAATGGCAGACCTAAAAAGCAAGCAGTGGTTCTTTGCATTACCATATAGTTGTACTGCAGGAGTCCTTCCTGTGGAAGTTGTGCATGGATTCCAAAATCACAGAATAAATTTGTGGAGAAAAGGGTTCACTGATGTGGAATAGCATTTCTCATCCAAGTCCCTGTGGCAAGCTAAGAGGTCATCCTGGGGAAAATAGAATAAGTGCCATCTTTTGAACAGTGTTGGTTAAAGATACTTGTCTAGGTGGACCTTTGATCTGAAGTGAAAGGCACACTCTAATGTTCTTCTGAACAAAGTCAATCAGCCTGTGGGAGCTTGCTCTCCCTTCCTTCTTTATTTTCCTTCCTTCTTGTCTAGTATCCCCTTCTTTTCTGTCACAAAGTCAAACACTTTTTTCCAAGTAACTTGTCTGATTTTTTCATCCATACCATCAAATGTTATTTGTAATCCATCCTGAAACTATTCTTGCCAAGGTTTCTAATGTTTCGTTTGTTTGATTTATCAGCTCACTCTCTTCCTTCAGGGTTCATAGTCCTGTCTATCCCTCAGCATTTCCTCAAAAGGATCCTTTTCATTTCCTCTCCCACTTTCTGTTAAATTTTCACAAAGCTTTGTCAGTTGTGCCTTTCTGTTACTCCTTCACTCTGGGTAAGGTAGTCTCACTCTATAAGGTACCCTATAAACAACTATTTAATTGTTTTTCTTAAAGCTTGTAATAATACATTTTCTGTGCTTTCATGTGTGCAGGGGAGTTGACAGTCATCAATTTCCCAGCTGTTCATCAGTGTTTTCCATGTTTTATCAGTGCTTACAGCTTTGTGAGTGTGGATCTACTGTCTTTGGACTCCCTGTGTCATGCAAGCACTTGGGAGAGGAGCAGCCTTTTAGTGTCTTTGACCAAGGCACTAAAATGTGTGTATGATGTTTGGGTGTATCATGACTAGGACAGCCTAGTAGCGTTGTACTAGGATGGAACCTGGTGTTTCTTCATGCTGAAGAATTGCTGTCTTGTGTTGTGAAATTGACTGTCTTTCCTTCGGATAATTTATAGACAGAATACTCGCATACTCAGCTTTTAAAACATACCATTGGAGCAAGCATCAAACTTTTATTCTGCTTTGGTTAAATTCAGAAGAAAGATGCTTTGAAAGTTTACATTGGATGTGTTCTCACTTTAGGGCCAAGGTGGACCTTCAGGAGGAAAAACAGGAAAAGCTGGTAAAGCTGGTAAAGCTGGACAGAAAAAACGGGTAAGATTCTCAAGTCTTAAATGTTTTTTCCTTCTTTTAGCTATGAGATGCAAAAAAAGATTTAGTATGAACAATGAGGATTTTTTATAAAGTTGGTAAAATATCAGTTGACTTAGCAGCTAGAGGTTGCTCTAGGTTTCCACTGAGAAGGGAAATGCACCAGCAAGTTAGGAGAAAAAAATATGACCTGGAACAAAGGCACAATTTGGGTAAAGTGCAATATGAAAATATTAAAATAAAATATTTGGGATGTAAATTCCAAAGTACAGCCTGACTCAGACTGTGAGAAAACTGCTTTCTCAGTTTTCTAAACAGAATTCTCAGTTTAGAAAATTCAAAGTATAGCCCATATTCACTTAACAAATAAGTACAAGCCTTAGAGAAAATAGCCTTAACTTCTTTGACTCACGATAATGTTTTTACTGTTGGGCAAATAAATTATTAGAATACTCTGATTTAATCTACCTTCCTCTTATTTAGCGCCATTGAGAGGGATGGAAGAACAGTCTACATGCCATTAAACAGGCATATTGATAAACAGCTTTTCACTTTCATGGGACAAATCACAGTCTCATTAAATGCTCGTCTTGTCACCATTTAAAAATGGAAAGTTATTTACTTTTAAATGAAAATCATATATAAAAATATTAAAACCGCAATACTTCTTATCTGTTTCACATGGGAAAACAGCTGCTGAACTAACTGGCATCAAATTGTGTATGATAAATGTCCTGCAAGCAGGTGTTCATGTGGGGAGCATTAAATTGTGAACAACAGTTCTGCAGTCATCGTCTCTTGTGCATCAGAGTGCCTGACCTTCCTTACAGCTTGCCTCATTTCAGCTCCCTTGGGGAAAGAAATAAGGCTGCAGCCTATGACTTTCCCTGGGCTCTTGGAATATGCAAAATTCTCTGTTACTTTCAGTCACTACACATTTTGACACAGTGTTGTGTTTTTTACCTTTGTGGTGCTCTGCAGGTAGCAAAGCATTGCTTCGTCCAGCCTCTGTAGCTTCAGCCATAAGCTGTACTTAACACCTTGGACTCATCCTCAGCTTTGTATGGCTGTAAAGTTAGCAGGCCTTAGAGAACTGTATTTACAAGAATAATTGATTTATTTTAAATCAACTCATTACACATTTTTAACTGAGGGAGGAATTTTGCCAGGAGCAGTTGAGCACTTTAATCAACAGCTTTGTGTTCTGACAGTTTTTCTCTAAGGACAATTAATTGAAATTCATTCCTGCAATGATTCATTTTCTTTTTAGTGACCTTATATGATGACATCAACCCAATGCTAGCCCAGGAAGCACAGCAGTCTGTTGTTGGGAGAATGGAGACATGCTGGTCTTTGCAAGAAATTGGTTAACATTCCTTCAGAAGCCACATCGCTTCAGCTTTGTATTTCAAGCTAAATTCTTAGAGTAGCTTATAGAATAACGTGTCAGGAATAATTGCAGGTTCTTGGCTTGTACCCTTGAGTAGTCCTGTAATACCATTGGGTATTATGTAGCAAGGGAAACAGAATTGCCAACTTTTTTACTGAGATTGAAGTGGAATCATTTGAGTTTTGTTATTGGAGTTAATTCAGTTTTATGCCAGGGCAGGAATTATCTTCAGACTGCAGCTCCTCCAACCCACTCTACTCTTGCTGGCAAGTGTAACCATATGAAAATCTTCAGATTTTGGCCTGCCATTTGTGTTCTTCTGCTCTGCTCAAAGCAAAGATGGGTGGGGGAATGTTGTTTTTATCTCTTTGCTCTGGCCTCAAGAAGTGCTGCTTTGGCAAGGAGCAAAACTGTCAGAGTCTTGTTGCATTACTGAGCTTGTCATTCCTGTTCTAGGATGAAGGTGACTTTCCTGAAACAGGAGAGGACTGGTCAGCAAGGGCTGTAGTCAGATCCCCAGATCAACTGGAGCTGACTGAAGATGTGAGTAAAGCAATGCCTGTCTTGTCATGAGATGTGTATGAAACTCCATAAGCAGAAGCCTACCCATTAATTTTGGAGGAAATTCTGCAAAACTCCAGTACTTGCTGAAGTGCAGTGTCTGCAGTACCAACTGAAATGGCTTCAACAGAAAAACAGGGAGAATGTGCTTTTGTGTCAGTTCATAAAACACTATAACTGCCTGGAACTAATCCAAAAGGGAAAATGGGGCTAGGGCTTCACTCAGTTGAGGACCCAGAGCCAACCCTGGGCTTTGTAGGTGCCTCTGTGCAATACACAGGACAGGGAAGTGTCCTACAAATTTATTTCTATTTCTGCCCGGATTGGTGCAGTAGCATTGCAATTGGTCACCCTTCCAACTGCAGTTGTTTCTCTCTTCTCACTGCCTTATAAAACTCTAGCATTTTTCCCTGTCCTTAAACTAGCTGTGAAAGGGAAGCTTTATGTATGTCCCCCAACTCAGGCAGTAAAAATAGTTAACAGCAGTACTTTTTTTTCTTCACAGTGGTCAATCCTGAAAGTACTCCTATTGAGCTTATTGTTTATTTTTGGACAGTGTAAATTTTAAAGACCCAAGTTATTTATCTCACCCTACATAATGCAGCTAGCAATTTTCAAGTGCTACCGTATCTTAGATAAGAATTAAACCAAGAAGGCCCATTGAAATACTATGGGAGGAGGCAGGATGACTGTTCTGGCTTCCACTCTGAGCCAGGTTGGCCCCAAGCACTGTACTTGTGGTGGCATCACTTGCATATGAGGTATCTTCAATGAACTGAACATCACAGAACTGAGCATAAACATGGTGATTTTTGCTGCTGTACATTGTATTAGTAGTGAAGTTTTATTTACAATACAATTTTGTTTCCACTCCAAAGGAATTAAAAAAGGAAGTTACACGTACCTTAACAGCAAATAATCCCCATATTCCCCAGGATATCGTCAGATTCAGCTTTAAAGTAAGTGTGACATGACCCATAAAACCAGAATTTTTTGCAATTAATTGGTTTGGTGGGTTTTTTTTGGTTTATAGCCAGGTAAGTTTTCATTTAATGTGGCTACATCTTATTACATATTTACTACCAATGGTTCTTAAAAGGTTTTTATAGAGGTTAAAAGTCTAAAAGCATTGATGCTTTTATTTATAAGTAGGATATCACAATTTCAGAACAAGATCTGTCAGTGAAAGTAATTAGTACAGCTAATATCAGGTAGTTACTTTTTCCATTATGTGGTGGTTAAAGGACAAAAGACAAGGCTTTTCTTAGTCTGTAAGAATTATGCTGCAGTATCCAGACATGAAGATTGAATTATAGGAAAGCTCAGAAATGTGTTTTGTGAAATCACTGACAAGCTTCATTCATGATGATAGGAGTGAGCAACAGACAGGCAGAAAATATCCAAGAGTCGCACCTTCATGTTTTTTATGTGCAGGGATCACACTGCGTTACCCTGGAGCAACCTTCTCCCACTACCATATATAGCCACCAACACAGGCAGTCACATGGGAAGGGTGGAGTGATGGCTTTGCCTGCTACTTCTCCCTGGGAACGGTTACATACCCTGAAAGAAAGGATATGGGGACAGCTCCTCCAACTCTGGCATTGAATTATTCCCAACTTTAGGCAGGTGTTGTGGTTTAATCCCAGCTGGCCACTAAGCTCCACATAGCCATTCACTCACTCTCCCATGGTAGAACAGGGGAGAGGATCAGAGGAGTAAGTGAGAAAACTCATGGGTTGAGATGAAGACAGTTTAATAAAAACTTTGCACAAAAGCTTTGCAAAGCAAAACAAGGAATTCATTCACCACTTGAGGCTGATATTCAGCAATCCCTAGGAAAGCAGGGCTCCATATCAATGGTTATTTGGTAAGATACAACCTGTCATTCCAAACATTCCCCCCCATTCTTCTTCTTCCGCCCAGCATTCTTCTTCCCCCAGATTTATATTCTAAGCATGGCACTTATATGGTATGTAGTATCCTTCTGGTCAGATGGGTGAATTAGTGGTGAGATGTGGTGGGAACAGAACTCTGCGCAAATGCTGCTCAGCAATAACCAAAATATCCCTGTGTTATCAACACTGTTTTGAGCACAAATTCAAAATACAGCCCCACAGTAGCTACTTGTCTTGGTTTTGAAAGAAGTCAGGTATCTGCTAAAGAGAGGCAGGGCTTCTCTTGGAATGGATAATTCAAATCTCTTTTTTTCAAATTATTATAATTTAGAAAATTAAAACGGCTCTCAGGCAAAGATATGGGGATAGGAATAACAGTTCTTTACTAATAGGTATAACAAGGCAAACAAACAACAACAACTACAGCAATTAATAGCGAAAACAGAACTAGGGACTTTGATGGAGCTTGGTTTCACAAAACTTGGGGCAGTCTGGTCTCTGGGGACTCTAAAAACAGGTACTAAGCTGGAACGGTGGGGGATCCCGGGCTGGTGGATCGGATGAAATTTGGAGCTCTGTCGGTGGTCACTGGAGGGCAGCGATGTCCGGCAGGGAAGGCAGTGTGGGGCCACGGTGCAGAGCAGCTTTAAAGCAGCGCCGAGGCAGTGGGACAGGGCTGGGCTAGCTCTAGCAGAGCAGCAAAAGGAGAAATCAGGATTTTCTTGGGCACACGAGCAGATGATGGTAGCTCTCTTTAAGATCAGATCTTGGTGGTGCCAGTGAAAAAACTATGCAGCAACGGCAGCTTCGTCTTCTCTCGACGCAGACTACACTAAAAGTGAAGCTGCCTCCTAGCTCTTGTCTTTCTCTCTCCCCCTCGGGGGGGGGGGGGGGAACTCTCGGAGACAAAGGGTGTAGCTAAGTGCTAGCCTCTACTCAGCTTCTATGCTTTGTTTCACTTGAGCACTGATAAGTACTTAGCAATTAGTTGCATTGCAACTCTTGGGAAAAAATTCTAAAAAAAAAAAAAAGAAACAAGTCTAACTTTTAACATTAATCTACTCCGAATTTTTTCCTATACTAACATATTACATTGAATTTAAACTTCTAAACTATATAAATGCACTACTTTAATTATATACATATATACATGCAGATATGGGTATGGATACAGTGGCATGGGTAGTTCACTTTAAAACAAGGTCTCTTTGAGGTATGCATCGGGTCTGTCTATCTTTTTGCATTATCTACTAAGTGCAACTTGGTCTCTGAGCGAAGACAACCTCACGGATGGGATTGTCTTTGCTGGAAGCAGAATTAACTCAAACAGTTTTTTTCAGCATACTTCTCATGTGTACTACTGGAACTTTACCTCTATCTATTGTTCTCAGGGGCTCAGACTGGGCAGGGCTTGCTCGGTTGGTGGAACTTCTGGTGTTCACTAACTATGTGGCTTTTGCTAAATTAATCTCTCAGTTCTTGAAAGACTTCTCACTTAGTGCTTTCAAGGTGGTTTTAAGCAGGCTATTGCATCGTTCAACTTTCTTGGCAGCTGGTGCATGGTAAGGGATGTGATATATCCATTCGATGCTATGTTCTCTAGCTTAGGTGTTTACAAGGCTGTTCTTGAAATGGGTCTTATTGTCTGACTTAATTCTCTCAGGGGTGCTATGTCTCTAAAGGACTTGTTTTTTAAGGCTCAGGATGGTATTCCGGGCAGTAGCATGGGGCACAGGGTAGGTTTCTAGCTATCTAGTGGTGGCTTCTACTATGGTCAGCACATAGCGCTTGCCTTGGCTGGTCTGGGGAAGGGTGATGTAGTCAATCTGCTAGGCTTCTCTATACTTATATTTAGACTATCATCTCTTATACTATAGGGGCTTCACTTGCTTGGCTTACTTGATCGCAGCTCAGGTCTCACGGTCATGGATAACTTGGGAAATACTGTCTATGGTTAGATCTACTTCTCAGTTTCGTGCTTACTTATAGGTGGCATCTCTGCTTTGATGTCTTGAAGCATCATGGGCTTATCGAGCTAGGAACAGCTCTCTCTTGTGCTGCTAGTCTAAGTCTATCTTTGATACCTTTATCTTGGCAGCCTGATCTACTTGCTCGTTGTTTCGGTGCTCCTCATTAGCTCTGCTCTTGGGGATATGGGCATTTACATGGCGGACTTTCACAGGTAGCTTCTTTACTTGAGTGGCAATGTCTTTCTACTCATCAGCAGCTTAGATTGGTTTTCTTTGACGCTGCTAGTTGGCTTTTTTCTACTTTTTTAGCTAACTCTACAAAGCATTGGCTACTATCTACGAATCAGTGTAGAGGTAGAGCTTTGGCTACTTCTCTCTTTCAGCAATGTCCAGGGCTAACTGAATGGCTTTGAATTCAGCAAGTTGACTTGACTTACTTTCTCTTTTAGTGGCTTGTGCAACTTGTCGTGTGGGGATTTTCAATTTATTAATTTAAAAAATCTTTGAGTCTCATTCTTTCAGAAGAAACAAGAGATGCACTCACAATACATGTCTTCACAGTTACACAGCCTTCTGTGTAGTAAAGGAAGTATCCCACTTCACTTAGAACACTACTGTAAAGAAAATTATCCCTGTCAAAACCAACACCTAAGAGAAGAGAATACCAAGTGAAATATTCCCAAGTCTGTCTCACCTCTGTGCTACTGTAGTTGTTTGACCAACCATTACACAATTCCAGAGAAAGGAAATCAGTCTTGTGAAATCAAATAAAGCCCTTCTCTTCTATTTGGAGCTGAAGTTTTCCATATTTATGGTATACAGACAAGTGATCAGTAATCCGTATCTTCAGATTCTCCACAATGGCTGAAGTGAGCTCATTGCTATGCTGTGATTAACATAGTAAGCAATCATATATATAAGAAGAAAGTATTGAAGTGTCTGTGGTCTTTAGTGGCTTCTGATTGCTTTTAGGTGCAGCTCAAAACTAAATTATACAGATTGACCTGCTCTTTACTGTGAAGATGGTGAGGCACTGGAACAGGTTGCCCAGAAAATTATGGATTCTGCAACCCTGGGAGTGTTCAAAGCCAAGTTGGATGGGGCTTTTAGCTACCTGGGCTAGGAGAAGGTGTCCCTTCTCAGGGCAGGGAGGTTGCAACAAGATGTTCTTAAAGATCCCTCCCAGGCTATACCATTCCAGTATTCTATGATTCTGTGATTCTGTGATTTTTGTTGGGTTTTTCTTTTGTAGGAACAAGCATACAAGCTAGTGGACGATATGGATCAAACAGCCATTCACTTCACTTTGAATGGATATTTGGTACCCAAAGATTCAGATGAAGGAAGACGCCAGAGCATCAGATCAAGCACTGAAGAAGGTAGCTTTATTGTCTGAAATCACAGTAATTTTCAGATAGGCACTGGTTCCTCTTATTCAACATGATGGAATGATCATGCTGCATTACCACAGAATTAAACAGCTCCTACTTCAGCTTGCATCCTTGTTGGCAATCAAAATTAGAAAAATAATCAGCCAGATGTTTGCTACAGTCTAGAAAATGATGTGTATTTTTTGACTCATTTGAATGCTAACACTGAAATTTTCAAAGTTATTTAGTGTCTTTTAAACACCTTTCACTACCATTAGTTGGACATACATGACTAAACTACTTAGCCTGTTTTGAAAGTTTCAGACATGATTTAAAGTATTAAAGCAGAAATGTTTGGAATCTGGGCGATTGTTCAGGAAACTATCGCATGCATTGACCAATTCCTAAATTCTTATCAAGACATCTAATTTCAGACAATGTGAGATACAAAACCCTGAACTGCTTGGACATTTGATCTGAGCTACTATCAACACTTTTAGGTGTTCAAACAAAAAGATATATTAGCCAGAGACTGAAAGCTCTGTTGTTAGTAAGGAGTTCTAGGTTTGAATTTTCAGTGGGGGATGATGTACTGGCTAGTGATTTTACTGTATTTCTGCTGTTTGTGAAGGGAGAATGTCTATCACAATGAGTATTCTGTCAAGGTGGTAACTGCCAGGCACAATGATAACACTGGGTAAGCTTCTGAGAATAGTTCTTACTTGGAACTTCTGAGGGTCAGTACCTCCTTTATTTTACACTTAACAAACTATCCATGATGATTTGAAGTAGAGCAAAGTGCTTAATGGGCTCTTCAATACCATGAAATCATGGATTTTTGGCAGTGTTTTTCGAAGATTCCAAACCAATTAGTTTCAAGTGGCTTGATACTAGCATGACTACACGGTCAAGGCTGTGATTGGAATGTAGACATCCATCATTCTCTAACAAGACTATATTAATTTTTATCCATATAAATAAGAACAACCATGTTATAACTTCAGTGTGCCTTGAAAACTTTCTCAGTAATTGTACATAACTGCAGAAAATTCTGGAGGACAGAAAGCTCCAGAGCTGAAGGGATATCCAGAAACAAAGTTACTCAGATCAGAAATGGGTTACAGAAGTTTGCTCTGAGTCAAAATATTTATTTTTTATTTCAGTTCATGCAGAAGTACTGCAGATGAATTCTAGAAATACCATTGTCACCTTCTGTGGCTTTGAACAAACATTTGTTCTTCTAAGTGGGGATTTGTTACTGTGTTGTCTAATGATACAGCATTAGGGAAGGATACATAGGTGTATCAATGCCTAGAAGACAGAGGATCTGTAGAATATTGGTTAAGATGTCCTGTTATTCTGGGCTCATTCACGTATCCTTCCTGTCATCAGAAAAGGCTCCTGTTGAAGAGGAAAAGGCTCCTGTGGAGGCTTCTGCTGAGGCAACTAAAGAGACAGAGGCTGAAGATGAGGAACCCACTGGAGATGCTGAGGTAATTCTCTATAGCCAGCTAAGAGCTGTCCATTTTGTTTTTAGTATTAGCTTTTAAATTAGATTATTATAAAATGGGTTTGCTTCTGTGATTAATTCTTTTATGTCTGAGATGTCAGTGCTGTAGGTGAGAACCTTCAGGTTCTGCTGTGTAGCTGTGGTCCTGCTGCCATTTTTCAGATGTAGAAACTGAGTAGAGGGATCATACCAGATCTGTCTTTATCCAGATATTATATCAAAATAAAGTTTAATTTGCTGGGACCTGGAATCATCCTGGGCAGTATGTCCATTGGTGAAAAACAGGATCTGGAGGGGTGAAAACAGCAGGAATAACTGAATGAAAGAAGTAGAGTCCTGCTTTAAGGGCAGTTGGCTGACAGGTAAGGAGTAGCCTGTGAGAAGTTTGTTCTTATCCACACAGAACCCACAGACTGTCAGAATTACAGGTAGAACTTGTTGTCTAGCAACGAAATGAAAACACAGGGTTATAGGACCGTAACAAAATCTT
Source organism: Acrocephalus scirpaceus scirpaceus (assembly GCA_910950805.1). Taxonomy (NCBI): domain Eukaryota; kingdom Metazoa; phylum Chordata; class Aves; order Passeriformes; family Sylviidae; genus Acrocephalus; species Acrocephalus scirpaceus. The sequence continues at coordinate 19,602,456 of OU383776.1, read as the reverse complement.
CTGGTTCCTGAGTCCATTTTACCAAAGGCAATTGTGTCATATTATCTCTCTTGTGTCAGGTTTTGTTTTAAAGCAATTTCAGTTCCTGAATATCTATATTCCCATTCAGATAAAATTTCAGAATCTCCTTGTCTGAGTGCTGGAAGTCTTCTAATTTTGAATCTTCAGTTACAGTCTCCTTCACTAGGCAGCAGAAATCCAGAAGTCTGAGAAGAAGGAAAGAGACGACTGCTTCTCTCGGTTGGAGTCACTGCTTTACTTTCTTGCAGGCTGCAGGAGAGGAAGAGGAGGCACAAACTGCTGAAGCAGCTGAAGAAGCTGAGGCACCAGAGGCAGAAGAGGCAGAAGAGCCTCCTCCCCGAAAAGTTCCAGAGAAGAAGCTTGCAAACCAGTTCAACTTCATTGAGAGAGGTTCAACTACATACCAAAATCCTCTGCGGGTACGTTGCTGTTTCCTTCAGTGACTTGAAGGATCTTTCCTTTGAGAGAGCATGTAGGTCACCCGTGTTCATGTCGTATCCTGTGATCTGTCGATGCTATTAGGAAAAAAGTTATAGTGATTGTACTATTGTAAAACATACGGTGTGATGAAAATGGTGACAGAAAATTTCTTGCCTCATGAACTCTTGGACAGCCTGCAAAAAGTTTTGATGCCATTGTAAATCCTTAAGCCTGTACTTGGATATGATGTTTTTCATGTCTATTTTCTCATCTGAAAAAGTACAGAGCAATGTTAGAGTAACAGCTGAGTACTTGGAATGTGTGAAAGCAATTTCTGTTTGTCATTGTGTACTTCCACTTCCATTATCAATTCTTAATAATGGAGCAGAGAGATAAGTGCCCATGTATTGGAAGGACAAATGTGTTTGTGCTTGTATTAAGCACAGGTACTAGAGTAACCAACTTATGTAAGTGTAACAAATCTGTACTTCTTGCACATAGTGCCATCTCCTTCCCACTGTGCATGCACTTTCCAATAAGTACAGACTTCTGTTCCTTCCCTAAGCTTTTTGCTGAACCCACAGCCATTCCCTTGTGACCATGTTTTCATGGAACCTTCTGACTGAGCAATACAAGTGATACAGGCTCCTGATGGAGTGTTCAAAAAGGAGTTTCCCACATCAGGGATACAAATTTTCAGAGAGAAAAATCTTTTGCTTTCCTTGCTACAATCAGAGTGTATATTTACCCAAAGAGACTGTCTGTTGTCATACAGCCATTACACCTAGGGTTTGATGTCTTTACATATGATGGACTCAAAGAGATATATGAGTTACTGTGCTGCTGGAGACAGAAGATCTCAGGAGAGTTTGTCCTGCAGTGGGGTACTTGCTATGAAGTTTGAGCTAAGATTCGGCATCATTCAAAAATCCCAGTGGAGGCCATGGAATTTCTTATTTCTTTGTTCCCAGATCTGCATATTCTCTTCCCAATGATTTTATTGGGAAAAGCTTGTGTGTATATGTATGATTCTGGCTTTAAAAGCAGAATATGTGCCTTAAATAGCTGCTTAGTACTGCTATGTGCTGTACAGGATGTGCAGTTTCCACCTCTGAGATGTCTTCATTTCAGAGGTCAGTGAAATGCTACAGGCATCTTAAAAATGTTCTGACACAAGTGTTTTTTGAAAGAAGATGCTGTTCTTTTAAAGGAATGTTTCACAGAAATATATTCATTTATTTCAGAATATTGATGTATGGATGGTAAAAATATTATTTCAGTAGCATCAGATGAATTGTTTATAAGTTTCATTCTGTTCAATTCTTTTGTTCTGACTGCTGTATCCAACTGGCTTTTTAATATAGAAGACAAAACTTTTCAAATTTGGTAGGATGTCATAACTGGCACCATAATTGGTACTAGCACATTTCAAATGGTAGAGGTGAAAAAAAATTTTGAACTCTTTCAAAATTAACAACTGAAATATTTGAAGTGTGTGGGGAAAAATCAGAAGGTCTTGTAAATGTTCTTTTGGTCCGTAACAAAACCTTTTTGTAGTTGCACAATCACCAATAGTGTTGTACTGTGCCCTAGGAGTCATTTGGATATCAAGTTATTAATACAGACTGTTTCCACAAATAGACTATGTCACTGCAGAGGGCTTCAATGCTGAGATTATGCTTCTTCATGCTTTTTCTTTTTTTAGGAAAAAGGATTTCAAACTGACCCTGCACCTTTTGAAACTTTCTCAGAAAATGTTAACCAGGTATGTCTATATCTATCTCCTTTTTATCTTTAAAGTTGTTTTAGAATATATTTTGGAAACTGAGGTGTGAGAAAGTTAAAACCTAATTATTTTGTTTGCATTCCTTACTGTGGAATGAATTCCTTTACTGTGGCTTTGATCTCTGGTTTGAATCTGACAACAGGCTAGTATGACCCTCTCTTCTGCTTTAATTGGTGAACTTGCTCATGGTTTATATTTCTAAGGTTAAGTGTCTCTGTTTAGATGCTTTTCACTGGTTTATTATTTGTCAGCCACCCTGATCTGTCTGCTTTAGAGAGACTTGAGTGGAAAAGGGGAGACCACAGGGTGAGAATAGTTTTGGATTCAGCAGGAGATGGGCTGCAGCTTGCAGAGTACTGGCTGCTCTAGGGATATAGCTCTCTCTTAGAGTATTGCTTAGAATTTGGCATATGCAGCACTTGAGTTTTTACTTTGACTAAGTTGAGCTCTATGCAAAAACAGGTTTCTAAAGCCCGCAGCTGAACCAAATGAGAACTACATGGAACATGGAAGACCTGTTGCAAGAGAATTAACTCTGTTTTATGTAGCAGAAATGTGCCTATCTATTCATGATGAAAGGCTCTGTAGCATTTTCTGCATCCCTTAAAAATGTAAAAAAAAAAATTATTTTGCACGAAATTTCATACAAGAAATATGTTACAGCTTTCAGTGGAAAGGGAATCCAGCCAATTCTGCCGATTAATTCTCAGATATTTGTAAACTGTAATTGTGTTTGTCACAGATATAAACTTGTTTCAAACTAATGTATCAACCTGGTCTTGAAAACATTGTTTTGTTACCAGTGAGCAGAGGAACATGGAGAAGATACTGTAACTTAATGGCAGCAACTTAGAAAATGCTGTTAGGAAAATGATAATAGGAAAATTATAGGAAGGGGAGTGAAGGTTAAAAACTGTAATCTATTCTATTCCTGAACCTGAAATTACAGAGTAATTGGCCTGAGATCTTTCCTCCCTCCAACTGGAGTTTTCTTCCCTTTTTTTTTCTGACAGTGAGATGTCCTGAGACTTAGAACAGAGGTCTTTAAGATAATTAGCCCCTGACTAAGATTTTGCATTAAATGTTTGAAAGCTAAGAGGAAAAGTTTTCCATTCATTTCTTTTTATATTATTGAAATTTTCAGTGGGTCTAAAATAGTGGTTTTATATAAACTCTTTTCCCCTCACCTCTTTTTTTCTTTTATATTCTTTCTTATGCTCACAATTTCCTATTCCAAACTTTTCTGTTCTACCCCTTCTCATACTTGTCTCATCTTCTTTGTCCTTTCTTTGATATTTGGAGCATCTTCCCATCTCACTTCCACCTGCAGATTTACAACACAATACAGTGGGGGGGTGGGGTGGGGTGTGTGTGTTTGTGTTTTTTTGTTTTGTTCTGTTTAAAGAGCTCTGCTATCTTTATTCTAATGTTCTAGTCTGTATTCTGTGTTTGAATCATACTCCCTATCCTAAGGTGTCAGATTGCCTTTTGTTTTGTCCTGAAAGAAATAAACCTGCTTCAGATAGAATACTAGGATTTCAGTACTAATGAATAATTCTTAAGAGAAATTACTTTTGGATCTACTCAAGTAAGACGTGTGGCATGTGGCATAGCAGAAGATGTAAAACTGCTCTCAGTTTCCATTTGATCATATTCTGCAGAGTTGGGAGTCCAAATTTAATTTGTGTTAAGCAACTATAATTTAATTTTCCAACACCATATGAAATGTCATATAGCAAATATTTAATGCATGTTTCCTATTAAACACTGGTAAATTAGTCAAACACAAAGTCCTGCAGAAATAAAGGCATGGACAGAGTCAAACCAGTAAGTAGAGTGTTGGAGGAAAGAAATTGTTAAGAATGCAGTACTGTGTTCTGAAAATCAGACATGCCCCATCATGCTTTAAAAATCCTGGACCTCAACTCTTCACTTTTTGTACAAGAAGACAGATGTTCAGCTAATCCCAGCAGCAGTGGTACTATTATGATGACTGTCATATTTTCATGGTGATGTAGATGGCTGTTCTGAGGAATATGATCAGGTCCTGATAAATCCTACCTCTGTCTGTCTCTCAGTGGTATATCTATGATGCCTATATGGAGGAACTTGAGAGAATAGAAAAGGCAAAAGAGAAAGAAAAAGCAAAGCCTGTGGCAGTAAAGAAAGAAGATATGAAAACTGGAAGAAGGTTATCCTATGTGGAGCCACCGGTATGTTTCATTATGTGAAGAAAAAGGCTGTTCAAAGTGGTGGTGGGTGCATCTGTAGAGCAAGTCAGGTGAAAGCAAGTCATGCTGGCTGGGTAGCTTGTTGTCTTAGTAGGCAAATAACACCATTAGGAAATACAAAAGTTAGTTTTTGCTAGATATTGTATTCTCAAAACAGGATTTCTGTTGTGCTGTATAAAACAGGATTTTGATTTTGCATAATCTTATTTTCAAATCTGATTTCCAAATGAGATATATCGCTTTTGGGTTTTGTGCACTGTGTTTGTGTCACATCTTTGATTATTATGTGAGGGATAAAGGAACTAAATAGGTAGAAACACCCTGTGATTTTTCAAAGAATTGTAAGTGATGATAGTTTTACACACAATGTTTCATTCTGAAAGGCACTGAAATTTAGGATTATTTCAAAATATAGCACTGTAATAAAAGACTTTTCACTATTATTTGATTTTAATATTTAATGATTTTATAGAATTACAATTTATATATTTCCTAATTATAGATATGTAAGTGGCATGCTTCTCAGAATATCAGGTGTCCTAACACCTGCCATGCCCTGAGCTGATGCTATGACCTTGCTGTGAGGGTGATACTGACTCCTAATCCAGAGTCAGGAGTAGCCTAGGAGTGCCCTGTGGGAATGACACAGTTCATTTCATCAAAATAACAGTATCCCCATCTTAAAAGTATCATCCCACTTCAAACACTGTACGATATATAGGATGATAAGACAACCCTGAAAGATTTTCTTCATGTTCCAAAATGTTTTCAATGGGTTCAGGAAGTTTTCACTACTGTTTAATTGGCTGGTTCTTTCTTCCCCAGTCTAAGATAAATGATTTTGAAGGCAAACTGAAATAATTTCTGTAATGACTGGAGCAAGATAGCCTGAGAATTATAATACAGAATCATGGAAATCAGTTCATAAGTTGCTCCTAAAATAGGTGTACACATATCAACATAAGTAAGATATAGATATAGATATAGATATAGATATAGATATAGATATAGATATAGATATAGATATATAGATAGATATGTGCGTATCTATATCTATATGTGCATATCTATATCTATATCTATGTATCTCTGTGTGTGTGTGTGTGTGTGTGTGTGTGTGTGTGTGTGTGTGTAATAAGAGCTGACTCCTGAAACTGGCTTCAGTTCTTTCATACCATATGGCTGATACGACTGCAGAGGATTTGGCTGGTTTAGCCATGAAGCAGCACTTCGCCAACATAAACCTTACAGTATAAACAGACAGACTTCTTCCTGTGAATTGTGTTATGGAAATTCACAGTCCTTTTGAAAACCAGTAAACCTTTAACCTGGGTATGTTTTGGAGAATTAAGCCTCAAGTTAACATTACAATTACAGGCTTAAAGGGTAGATTGCTAAAAACGAAATTAAAATAAAGTGAAACCATGAAGTAAAACACCTGCTGCCCACTCTTCTGACAACAGTAGGAAGTTGAAATCCAGTCACTCATATCTGTCCCTTTGGTGTTTTGCTTTTTATGCTGAACATTTTCTAGGGGACTTGAAGGAAAGCCAAAAAGTCAATGCATTGAATAAATGAAAGAAAAAGCTTCTTTATGCAGAGCCAGTGTCCCAAACTGAGGTCCTCCAGTGAGGCTGGTCAAGCAACTTGAAGTGTGTGAAAAACCTGATGAATTCTTCACTCATTACCTGGAAAAATGCAACCTGAAATACTCCAAGGCTCAAATCAGACTTACAACAGTCATTATGTCTGTTCAAATGCAGATATATAGAAATTAAAGGTTGATGGTGTCAGAATCTGTATTTCTGGCCTCAAGTCAGAAAGTGGAGGAGTAGGTTTTTGTGGAGCTGGTAACTCACATGTTACATATGTTACACCATGCTAATTGAAACAGAACTTTTCCAGCTGAGCAGTTTTTAAGGCCAAACTGTGCTTGGTCATTGCTGAAGGGAGCTGTGGAACATCAAGCAGGGGACATGGCTGATCAAGCTGCAATGACTAGAAGCCACAAATAATTTTCACCATTGTTTTGGTCAGGCTAGATATTAGAAAGAAAAACTATGATAGCTACTGAGATAGCACCAGATTTAACCCAAGGGAAAGAAGAAGACAAAATGAGAGGCTATTACCACATGTGGATCTCTTGTGGAAGCTGTTGCTATGGTAGGAGGCCATAAAAGAGAAGATCCCAGAACTAGAGCTACAGCTGGAGATGATGGTAAGAATTAGATTAGGATTTGAAAATGTACTGAATGAAAAGAGAGAGAAAACAGTACTGGTACTGAATAAGAGGTCAAAGGAATGCATGACTGGGAGAGAAGGGATGTGATCCATGAAAGAACACAACCAAAAACAGAGAAGAAAGGAGAGGAGAGGAGAGGAGAGGAGAGGAGAGGAGAGGAGAGGAGAGGAGAGGAGAGGAGAGGAGACGAGACGAGACGAGACGAGACGAGACGAGACGAGACGAGACGAGACGAGACGAGACGAGACGAAGGAGACGAGAGGAGAGGCTTGATGGTTCTTGGCAGAAGCTTCTTGCTAGGGGAAAAGAAGTAAAATGGAGTTATGCATTGCACTGAAGAATTAGGAAAAGCAAGAAGGACATGGTTTAGCAAAACAGAAGATAGAGGCAGCCAACAGGAAAGGAAGGGACATAACCAAGGATTTCAACAGAAGGAAGGGCGAGAATTTTATAAAGAAGATGAATGAGGGAATAGAAGTTGGAATAATAGGAAGTATTGGACTGGAGACTGTGATGAGGAACTCCTAGAAATCTCTCCATGTGCCTCTCACTCAAATGGAACTAGAGGGGAAAGGGTGCTACATCTAATAGCAGTGATACAACTTCTGGAACTTTTCCTCAGTATTTAGTCAAGACAGTGCACAGACCATGGATAACACAGAATACCAATGTGGAATGATATGAAATTTTCTGAGCCGAAAATATCTGGAAGCAGAGATAACTAGGCAGAACTGTTATATCTGTCTGTCCTGCTCTTTCTGGTTCCTGTACCGTCTGTTTATGGCTCTGAATACAGGGAGGATACTTAATGATCTTAAACATCTTTTTCAACCCAAATGATTCTATGATTCCACAGTCCTGACCCAGAGATGTGCTTGGTCTGATCCATAACACTGCCTATGTTCTTGAATGAATTTAGAAATGACAATGTCTGAGGCAGAGTTTAATGTAATTTGTGCAGGCTTGCTCCTCTCACCCTGAGAGGTTAAGTCATGAAACCACAAGTCTGACATGAAGGATTTTGAATGAATCTATGCGAAGAGGGGTGGAGCAATGTGATTGGACCATAATAAGAACATGTTGTATGCAAGAGAGGTAAAAATGTTACCCTCAGTCTAACCTTTACCAGCACATGAGGCAACAGAATTAGTAAGGAGGAAAATAATACAGAACAGGGAGTAAATATGCAATGGAATAAAATAGCATGTATTTACCAAAGGTGGATTATGTCCAAATAATCTCATATCTTTCTTTAATGAAAAGCAAATTGTGTTTTTTTTGAACAAGCAAAGTAGAGGAAAGGTAATCTAGCTGGAATTCTGTACACTGTTGCTATAGTGCCATTAGGCAATTATTAGATAGACCAGAAAAGTAGTTATTATTACAGCTTGGGAGGGACTGGTGGAGTGGAAGACTTAATTTTGGAGTATGAAAACAGTCTTTGGTAAGGAGCAGGCTTACAATCTGTAATGACAAGGAGAAACATGAGTATGTCCATGTTGGTTGGTGAGTTGTGGTGTGGCTATGAGAGACAAGTCCTTTGCTGGAATTTACCCTGTTATGAATTTACCCTCTGAGCAGAGAAGATATTTATGTTATGTACAGTGGGCTGATACCTTTTCAGGAGTAGAACAGGGATATGTGATTTTGATCATCACTTTTCAAAGATGTTTGCAAACCTGCATAGATATGGAAAATACAAGAAATCGAAAACTTGAATATATAACACTAGAAAATCTTAGCGTGTTTGTCTATTAATGCAAAGGTAGGCAGGGACTCTGATTTGGATAACAGAGAGAGAATTACTAAGGAAGAGGAGAGTGTCAATAGAAATACAGATGAAGTCAACCAATTAGGAATATAACAACTAAAATATAAATTAAATTAAATTAAAATAGGAAATTAAAGGAGGAACTTTCTGCAGCAGAACAGTCTCTAATCTCCTCTGAAACAAAGGTGGTTGATCGTTGTCCTATGAAATCCAAACAAAATTTATATTTAACAGAGAAATGTACATTCCTGAATCATGTGAGGTTCGGTCTCACTTCTCTATCTCACAATATCATTATCCCTATCTGAGATGTGCCTGGTGAGGCAGGGTCACAAATATCACTTGGAAGCTCTTGGATGATGGCCACTATTATTTTTCATATAACAGGTGAATTTAGAAAGCAGTTAACTTTCACATTATTGTTCACCTGTTCCTGGTCATCCCAAGGAGTGTGTGAGTTGTTACTGAGTCCCCGTCTTCAATTTTCTGTTTGCAATTTATCAGAATTAAAAGCAAAGAGTAAAAATGAACAGATGAGTACAGTTATGAAATTTAATAACTGCTTGACATGATTCAAGCTGGGGACTTTATTTGGTAGATTTACAGTTGGTTTTTGCATTCAGGTGTTGGCTGGGCAACAAATGACAACAGCCTTGCATTGTGCTTCTTTCTTTGCAAACCAGGGGCTCTTCTAGTCACAGTATATATATTGCTAGAGGTATGAGCAGTTACTGCGCTGATTTCAGAGTGGTATTTGTCTCCTGGATATGCAGTTACATGCCAGTAAAAGCTTTTTTCATGCTTCAGTTTATGGGAGTCACACATTGCAACTGACCAGCTGCTGAGAGTCAAGTATGAGGCAACTAGTGATAAGGAATTCCAGAGCAAGACCAAGACATTTTTTTCCAAAGTATTAGCCCATTATGCATCTTACCTATGATTCAATTAACAATATTGCTGTTCTAAAAATAACTTATGCACAGAAATAAACAAAACAAATGTTTATCCTATGAGCTCTCCTTGCATCTGGCTAGCTACCTCAGAATTGTCCTAAGGTGGAAAATTGTGTTTCTAAAAGAATTTTTTTAGAGGAGAAATTAGGCCTAGCACTTCCTCTGAAGATTTATTTCAGCAGCATACAGAATAAATAAAATCTGAAACAGGACAGGATACAAAGAGAAAATAACTTACTCTCATCCACATATAATGTCAAAAATGTAGTCACGGATGTGTTGTTAACAGCTTAGCTACCTGACAGAAAAGCTGACTAGCTGACTTAAAACTTTTTTGATTCATCTGAAGAGTTCCCTGTTTTGCAGAAAAAAATCAAAAATTCATTGTTTCTGCATTTGCAAGGATGTTTTGGTTTTTGTTTTTGTTTCTTTTTAATTTATAGCCTGCTTTCCATGACCCCCAAAAATAAAATCTGTGGAATCATAGCATCTTAAATTCATGGAATGGTTTGGGTTGGAAGGAACCTTAAAGATCATCTCATTCCAACCACTGTACCGTGGACAGGGACACCTTCCACCAGACCCATCCCACCTGGTCTTGAACACTTCCGGGAGTGGGCCATCCACAGCTTCTCTGGAGAACCTGTGCCAGTGCCCCAACACCCTCACAGTAAAGAATTTTTTCATAATATTTAATCCAAATCTACCCTCTTTCATTTTAAAACAGCTGTTCCTCACCCTGTCGCTATACTTCCTGATAAATAGTCTGTTCCTATATTTCCTGTAGCATCCCTTTAGGCACTGGAGATACTTTAAGATCTCCCTGGACCCTTCTCTTCTCTAGGCTAAACAACCCCAATTTTCTTAGCCTGTCTCCGTAGGAGAGAGGCTTCAGCTCCTCATATTCATGGCCTCCCCTGGACTCACTCCAGCAGTTCCATGTCCTTCCTGTGCTGGGACCTCAGAGCTGGATGCAGGGCTACAGATGGGTCTCACCAGAGCAGAGGGGCAGAATCCCCTGCCTTGATCTGCTGCCTTTCTCTGAACTTGGTTCCAAGTTCTGCTTAATTTTTTCTGGGATGGGAAAAGAGGGCTGTATACATTACTAGAGGTGTAATCAAAGCATGAATTTATAAGAAATGTAACAGTTTATAGAATTTTCTTTCTCTTTTGTCTTCTCCTCCCTGTGTAGCTCTATTAACTTCATGCTCTTTGAATGAGACTCAACTCTCTTGAGTCTCTGCAGAGCCCAGGAAAGAAGCAGAAGGCTGGACACATATAATCTGAATTCATGTTCCTAGTTCTAATTGTGACTGTGTGGTGTAGTTTGGTCAACCCATTTCACTTTTTCTTTTCATATTCAGAGTACTCTCTGAGCTGTGTCAAGGATGGCATGTTCTTTTCCAATGTTGTCACTATAAAGGAAATCTTACTGTGCTGGCAGCCATCAGTTCATAGCAGGGGTTTGAAGATTAGAGGCTTTGAAACACTGATGGGGCTTTGGGGCAGCAGTGGTGGATGGGGATTCAGGTACTAGGAACAGCAAGCTCTCAGGCCACTTTGGATCTGCCTTGGCATTTTGACATCCTTGCACAGAGCTATGATGACATCATACTTACACGGTCCAGCACTGTGGGCTTTCAAGCTTTGCCCTTCCCACTGCTGACACCCAGGGTTCTTGTCCTTCTTTCTAGTTCGTCCAGTTTGGATTTCACTAGTGGTCGCATATACGCACAACAGACTATAGAGAGCACACTCACAAAAAATAGTTGAGAATGGAGTTTAGTAAGATATGGTGATCAGCCACAGGGCTCTGTCAGATAAGCACCAGATAAACCAAATAAACCAGCCACCTGCTGATGGACAAACAGCCCCTGCTGGGCTCTCTTCTCTATTCATCCATAGATGTGTGAATGGATCAGGTTGGAATTACCCAGTGATTGACTGAAGGACTCCTGAATCCTGTGGTGTTTACTTAATGCATGAGACCTTAGAGCTCTCTAGGTAGAGATGACAGGATGCTCATGCAGATCAAACCCCTCTGATTTCATCACCAAATCTGATGAACTGTTATGCAGTGAGATGGGGTAGGAATCATGTGTGTCTTTTTAGGTCATCCTGTCAGGAGTTACCTTGAAAGAAAAGACTCTTATCTACTTTTATAGGTAAGTACCTGTATTGAGCTAAATCAGGAACAAACACTGAAGTTTCAGTAGCTCAGCTGTGGATGGCATCGTACTAAATTTATAATAAAGCAATTACATTTTTTCAAACTGTATCATTAGGTGCTGGTATGACGCATTTCAAATTAATCTGTATTCAAGATCAAAGGACTCAAGTTTTTCAGTCACATGAAGTCTGAGGCACCTGTAAACAGACAGGAAATACATTTTCTCTTCCTTTCTTTTCTCTTCAGCACGTTGATTCTCTAAGCAAGGTCGCAAAGGCTGCTAAAATAGCAGAACGGATGGTGAACCTGAACACATTCGATGACATTGCGCAAGGTATGGCCCACAGAGAGGTGCTTCTAACTTAAGTCTGAAGTGTCAGTCCTGCAAATAAGTACGTACAACCACAGCAAGGACAAGACAGAACAGAATAGAGAAACAAGTAAAATGAGCAAGTCTAGGAGCCTGCTGGCTCACACAAAGCAAATAGTACATCAGACCATGGGCATGCAAACAGCATGCCACATTAGCCCTGTTCTGAGCTGGCTGGGGACAGCAGATCTGCTGAGCACTGCCCTCCTTGCAGCACTTCACTTCCAGACGCAGGTGCTGGTGACAGCAGCCAGAGCAGAGCTGATCCCTGCTCACATACCAACCACAGCAGCGGTCATTTTGCAATCTCTGCTCAGCTTCCTCCTGAAGGGCCATGTCTAGCTCTGGGAGTGGCTTGAGGTCACACCTTGCTCTGGGCTTCTATTTTCTTTTTAATCCTTTGCCTGCTGATCATCAGTTTGATTTTTATTCTTCTTATGTGTATGAGGACTTGGTAAAATGCATTTAAAGGGCTGAGTTGCTGGTTTGGAGTTAGGACTTAAGAACTGAGACAGATTTTACACTAACATTTTGGGTTGTACAGAGGCTGTGAGCATAATAGATTGTCTTTTAAAACTTCCCTGACACTGAACTGTGCTGATTTCCAATTTATATACCGGGACTTTTCCTTGATTATTTTTTTTTGTTTAGATTTTAAATATTTTGAGGATGCATCAGATGAATTCAGAGGCCAGGAGGGAACCCTCCTCCCACTCTGGAAGTTCCAGTATGAAAAAACCAAGAAACTTGCAGTTACTGCCATCTCCTGGTAAGTGTCTTCATTCCAAATCTAATCTCGACTGTTGTGTAGGGAAGTGGAATGGAATGTAACGGGATCTTATCAGGCAGGGCAGATTTTTCTGGGAATGCAGGTTTGATTTATTACAGTCGGCTGCTTGGCCGCACTGAAATGGGCCTGGTGCTTCTGGTTGCAGAGAATATTGTGCAAGGCTGAATGTGACAGGCTTATGCCCTTCAGCAGAAACTGAAGGCAGAGCAGGCTTTGTGCAGAACTGGGGAAAAGTGAGTGCAGTTAGCAGAGCAAAGAATCCTTTCTTGGGAAAGCTGGGATAGATGTGCCATATCTTTGGACAGTACACTGTAAGAATCAGGCCTGCACAGGACACCCCCAAAAATCCTGCTGAGTGCTTGCGAGTGTTGACCAAACACTTCCTGAACTCTGTCAGGCTTGGCGCTGGGACCACTTCCCTGGGGACCCTGCTCTAGTGCCCAGCCACCCTCTGAATGAAGAGCCTTTTCTTAAGATCCGATGTAGCTGTCTCCTGATGCAGCTTGATGCCATTCCCTTGGCTTCTGTCACTGCTCACCAGAGAAGAACCAGTAATTGCCCCTCCTCTTCTCCTCACAACGACAATTTAACTGCAATGAGGACTCCCCTCAGTCTCCTCTTTCTCCCAGCTGAACAGACCAAGTGACCTCAGCCACTCCTCACATGGCTTCCCCTCCAGACAAAAGAGGTATTTGTGCAGTGAGGATCTTGCACAGTTCAGTGCAGTAGACATTTGCTCTGCAGTCAACTTTTACATATTTGGTCAGTCCAAAAATGATCACAATACTTGCAAATACTTGATACTTGATATTGGAAATCAACTCTCTTTTGTTCTGAGATATTATTGCTGTGATTATTACTGTGAAAAAAATCCACTTATTGATAACACAAATGAGTTCTTTCCCTTTTTAATGTGCTTGATCCTCCTCAGAACTGGCTTGGTTCATGCATTGCACATGAGACAGACCCTACCAAACCGACCCAGTGCTCCCCTGCAGTTAGGCCTCCTCTTGTTTGGTGAGCACATTTGTGCCTTGATAAGGAGAATCTATGGAGAGACAGAGCAGGATTGCTGTCTTCTGCCTTTCAAGCCACTGTGGTATTATGTAAGAGAGTATCAGGCATGCAGTTGTGTGAGAATTAGAGATAACAGTAAAAATGGGAAGCAAACTTGGGAGAAAAGACATCTTTAATAGGTAGTTTTTACTGCTGTTAAACCTGTCACCAGGAAATGATAACAGAAAGATGACTCTGAAAACTCCAAATTGCTTTATGGAGTAAGCTTTTCTAATTCAATTTTTATTCTCTCATTTTTAGCAGTGATGGTGCATTTAGTGAAAAGAACAAGAGCATTAGGATGCCTAGGTTTTAGCCCAAATGAAAAAGGAGAAATTAAAAGAGAAGTGGGTTTATTTTATCAATTCACAGTAACAAGTCAGAGAAAATACTCATTAGATCATTTCCACGTGTGTTCATTTCATGGAATTGTTATCCACTGGTTGTGCTGTGTGAGCTCAGGGATAGGAACAGTACTGATCTTTGTCCCATGGAAACTCTACTTACAGTAACCTACCACCCACAGAAGAGTTTGTAGAAAGGGTAGATGTTTTTCAACTAAAGGGACTTTGGAAGACATAGTAGATGGCTAATTGCTCTTTATCAGTATTTGCCACAGGAAATACACTGTTCACCAGCTGGGTTAGAAGGGACTTTCCCTTCCTGAGTTTTGGTTGTGATCGTGAATTTATGAACTGATAGCTGTCTCTGGAAGCATCTCTCATAATTTAATAGCAAATAGGGAAAGTGAGTTTATTGATTAAGAAACTCTTTAATTCTTGCCTCTGAAAGATGGGAACCAGTATATTCCTGCTTTTTTGCTTTCCTCAAAGGTCTCATTTTTAAAAGGTAGCTTTCCTCAATTATGAAATGGATAAGCCAAGAAGTGCTGGAGATTGATATGTCTGTCTTTTTATCTTTTTTATCTACTGTTTTGATCATCTGATTTTCTGGTTTTTTGTGCATCATCAGAGTTTGGACAAGTTACTCACAGACTTTACTAGTGCATATGGTCAAAGGGCAGAGCCTCAGACTGAGTGCAGTCCTGTGAGAATGGACTCTGAAGTTAATGTGTGAAACACAGCATTGCTGTGGAACTCCATGGTTAATAATAAATGCAATCTTATATATATTTTCTCATTACAGGAATCCAAAGTACAACGACCTATTTGCAGTGGGGTACGGCTCTTGTAAGTATTAAATGCAAAAGAATCATTGAAAGATTTAAAACATTTAACAAGTGCTCTGAGATCAATTCAGACAATCCTCTGAGGCATGGATTGCATCTCATAGCAAGGACTCACCTAATTTCATAGCAATAAATTGAGATTTAACTCAATACAGGGATTAGGCATTTCCACTCCATGACATGAACATTCAGAAATATACAGGCATAGACAGCAATTATTTAGGACTAAACCAAATTTAAAACAGGATAATGTGATACATAATGGAATTGCTGAACTATTCTTCCTTTATTTGTGGTCTGGAGAACAGAAACACACATGGTTTCAAAACAGTTCAGATAGATTCATGGAGGACCAGTTTGCGGTTGGAGGGATAAACCACCTGACTCAGTGAATTGATAGCTATGAGTTGCTGGAAGCTTCAGTCCATACAAGCGAACAGACTTGTATTTGCTGACATTCTTGATTTAAACAATTGCTACATGTTGGTGTAAGATACTTGGCTGGAGTGGCTACAGGAACCTTTGGTATCATCCCAAATATGTATTAATTCTTATGTCTTTTTCTGTGCTCTGACAATGGAGCCAGATGGGTTGTCTTCATTTATAGTGGTAAGAAATGTACTCTGTTTGCAGTATTGCAAAATTTAATTTTTCTTTTAAATTTACATTTTTTCTTTTGACTTTCACTCCATCTGAGTTCTGGCAATGCTCTTGTTAGTTTGCCAAGGATCCGAAATTGGCTTGACATTCTTTTTAATCCAGCAGGCAGCAGCTATTCTGAAGAGCAGATTAGAATCAGCTTTTGCAAAAGAAAGCATAGTGTGAAGTGCTCAGGATGTCTTTGCCTTGTACAGCACAGCAAAATCTTATTATTCTTACATCCCTGTGCTGAGAGAGTGCAGGAATTTAGCAGCACCTTCCCACTGCCCTGCCAGCCAGGTGGCAAGAGGAGAGATACAAGCTCAAGGAAGATAATCTCCCTGCTTAACCTATTCAAGGAATTGTTCTAATTTCGTATGCTTTGTACACTAGGCAAGACCAGTGTGCTTTCTGGGTTCTGCAAAAGTATTAGTTCTGCCAGGGTCCATTGCGCCAAAGACAATACAGAGATGCAAAGGAAGGGAGACTCTAACTCAGTGGCTTGCCACGTAAGTGGACAAGACAGCCAGAAATAATCTTATCCCATTTTTGTAGAGGACAGAGGGCACAGCTTGTCTCAGCCAGCTGAAGGCAACTAACAGCTGAGAGCTGAGTCTCTGCTCTAGACTCTCTCTGTAGTCAGCATGGAGAGATCAGCATATCCAGAGGCCATCCATGCTGATGTTCAAGGGAGGAGCTAAGTGGCTCTCTGAAAGGGATGATCCCTCCTCACAACTGAGCCAAGGCAGAGCACCTAGCCGGGGTGCTTGTCTCTTAGACGACCAAAGTGAGGGGAGATAAATCCAGCCCAGTGGAAATGATCCTAGAGTCACACAACAACTGGAATATCTTTGTTTCTGGTGTGGCCATAATTACATCACCAATCTTCTGTGCAGCAGGCATTTGGGAGCACTGCCAAAATACAAATAACACATTTGTCCTACTGCCTAAAATGTACTTTTTAAAACAAAAGATCCCTTGTTTATTGTGGGTTGACACCACTCCGGAGTGGTGGGTGCTTTCTTTACAGAGAGGACCCTAGCCTCTCCCTTGCTTTTGTACCCTATTTCTGCAGTCTTCTCCAGTGATTTATTTGGATGGGGTTTCTGAGGCTGACGATGTTTCTTTGGCATGTGACAGGTTCTTCTGAACACAGAAATACTGTCATTGTAATTTGCAATTTAGGGTGTATGCTGGCTGTCTGGAACTAATTTTTATTCCCATGAGGAGGAGCTGTCTTTCTGTTTTTGTTTTTGCATAAATGAGATTGCTGGGTTTCTGGCTACACTGACAGCTTGCAGTGCAGGGTTCAAAGAGCCTCTAGTGGGTGTTGGGCTTGTGTTCTGTCTTGCTTGGAACACTACAAATACAAGCTCAGGTCTTTGCCATCACCTCAGTTCATGTTCCAAGGGCAATTGTGCCTCTGACAGGCTTCAGAGATGGTTCTTTATGTGCAGCTCCAACTGTCAACGCACAAGCTGAATAGGGAAAAACATTGTCTCTCTGGTATTTTATCCCAGAGTTTCTTTAGATTTAATGGATGTAACTTGCCACTCACAAGGTTGTGTGAAGAGTACAGACTCACACACAGAGCACTGGCAATCTGAGGTATTTGGCAAAGATGTCTACTCAGTTCTTCACAGTCCGAAACAGGGCTTCATGTAGGCAGAAGCAAACCACATAAAGATACATATACTGTTCTAGCCTTCTAGTGTAAAATCAGCGTAAGTAATGCTGGCACTGGGTCCTTACACTGGTGTGATTGCATCCCAAGTAAGAGTAGCTGCAACTGTGTGATCAAACTATATTGGTGTCAAATCTAGACCAGAGCTTTCATGAAGATGAGCCGGCTCCTAGTAGATGTCCTGAGGCTCCCTGAAGCTGAAGAGTAATGGTGGAACACAGAACATGGAATAGCTCTGGTTGCATTCTCCTATAACATAGAGACAGGTAAATACAGGGAGATTGGGCATACTTACTGGACAGTCTTGTATTTTCCCATTTCTTAAATGAACTGCCCAATGACCATGGATAATCTTTTATTTACTGCCCTGTACTGAGTGAGGCTGATGGATGGTTGGTCACTGCAATAAGGATATTCCCAAATAGGATGTGCTATGGGTGCTTCAGAAGGAACAGAGGGAGGAGAAAATGAACCAAAGTGGCTTTTACAGCAAGGTACTGCCTCTTCCTGTTTGCCTCTCTACTTCATAGGCATTTTCAGAATCAGGCACTTTAATTAGATTAGAATCAAGAAAATGAAGAGTAAAACTAGCTCACTCACAGAGGGAAAAGTCATTCTGCAGGGACTGAGAGGACTGCCTCCTCTTTTTCTACAAGACGCCTCATTTCGCTCTATCTAGAAAACAAATAGTGGGGAAAATAATTAATAGTGAATTCCCAATCCACTACTCACTTAAAAGATTTAATAAAAACAAAGATGAACTTCATGTTACAACACTTTGATTTGTACACAGTCTGTTTCAAGCCCCAGAGACTTGTTCTAGGCCAAATATTGGCCTAGAATAGGCCAATATTCATATTCATATATGAATTTTAGAGACACAAGTAAGGCGTCATAGAATCATAGTGTCATTTGGGTTGGAAGTAACATTGTTCAATTCAAATTGCCCTGCCACTGGCAAGAATGCCACCCACTAGATCATGTTGCTCAGGATACCAAACCAGTTCTTGAACACTTCCAGGGATGGGACATCCACAGCTTCTCTTGGCAACCTGCTTCAGTGTCTCATCATTTTCACAGTAAAGAATGTATTATTAATATTGAATCTAAACTCCATTTAAGAAGGTTATCCCTTGTTCTGTCACTATCTACCTATGTAAAAAGTCACTCTCCCTCTCTTTTAAAAGCCCCCTTTAAGTACTGGAAGGCCACAGTGAGGTCTTCCCAGAGCCTTCTCTTCTCCAGGTTGAACAACCCCAACTCTCTCTCAGCCTGTATTCATAGTGAGGATGCTCCAGCCCTCAGATCATGCCTGTGGTCTCGTGTGGACTCACTCCAATAGGTCCATGTCTTCCTTGGCCTCCAGAGATGATCATCAGTCAGCATTAAATAGGATGGAAGGTGCTAAAGTTGAAGAGACAGGGGCTGAAGAGATTGTTGTGATGATGATGGCTAAGCCTTGGCTCCCCATCCCAACTTCTTGAGTATCAGGATTGAGAGCTATTGCACCCTAAGAAAAATTTCTCTAAATGTCTCCCAGCTCTCCTTCACTCCTTTATCTCTGAGAGCATTTTCCCAAAGAGTCACAAATGCTAATGCTCTAAACAGCCAACATTCAGGCTCTGGTAGTGAAATATTTTTTAATCCAGTTACAGTGTGCTCTGCTTATTCAATGCCAAGTAAGTTAAAATCAAGTCTTGTTATATACTTAACTGGATGCTGAATGAATGCATTCATACTTTTGCTGGCACAGTTATTCTATCAGTCATCTTGACAAGAGAAATGGCAGTTTTGATAAGACATTTACCCTCTCCTTGGGTCTAGGGATCCAGATAATAGGTGAGATAATTCAGTTGGATTGGAGTCCTTACACAGAAAGAAGCCCATGGCTAATAGATAAGGTCTATGATCATTAATTCACATTAACTACTTGTTAGCTGTTCCTGAAACGTAGATAAATCCTTCAAGTTTTCTATGAGATCTGTCAAGTTATGGAAATAACAATTGACAACCGTAGAATCATAAAATGTCCTGAAATGGAAGGGACCAACAATGATCATGGAATCCAACTCCTGGCTCTACACAGTATCATCCCCAAGAACCCCACCATGTGCTTGTGAGTGTTTTCCAAATGCGTCTTGAGCTCTGTCAGCCTTGGTGCTTGACCTTTTCCTTGGAGAGCCTGGTCCAGTGTCCAGCCACCCTCTAGGGGGAGAACTTTTTGCCTATATCCAAGCTAAACCTCCCTGACACATTTTCAGGCCATTCTCTCAGGTCCTGTCACTGGTCATAGAGAAGAGATCAGTGCCTGCTGCTCCCTCATGAGGAAGTTGTAACTGCAACGAGGTCGCCCCTCAGTCACCTCTTCTCCAGGCTGAACAGGCCAAGTGACCTCAGCCACTCCTCACATGGCTTCCCCTCAAGGCCCTTCATCGTCCTTGTTGCCCTCCTTTGGACTCTCTCTAATAGCTTTATATCCTTCTTGTATTGTGGCACACAGAACTACCTCCAGCACTCAAGGTGAGGGTGCCCCAGTGCAGAGCAGAGCAGGACAATCCCCTCCCTTGCCCGGCTGGCAGTGCTGGGCCTGATGCCCCCCAGGACAGGGATGTCTCTTCTGGCTGCCAGAGCACTGCTGACTCATGTCCAACTTCTTATCAACCAGCACCTCCAGGTCCCTTTCCCTGGCACTGCTTTCTGCATCTCATTCCCCAGTCTGTCTGTACATCCAGGGTTGTCCCATCCCAGGTGCAGAATCCATCACTTGTTTCTGTTAAACTTCATACGGTTGCTGATTGTACATCTCTCTGATGTGTCAGGGTCTCTCAGCAGGGCCTCTCTGCCTTTGAGGGAGACATCAGCTCTTCCCAGTTTAGTATCATGGACAAACTTGCTTAATATTCTTTTGAGACCTCTGTCCAAGTTGTTTATGAAGACATTGAAAAGCACTGGTGTGGTTGTTGAGACGAACACTGCATTCAAAGTGCTTTAGTAAAAACATCAGAAGGCTTCAAGCATCAGCTCCTTGTTATCTAAAAGTCTCTTGTACCTGTTCTCTTTAGCAATCCCACAGGCTAGCTCCACACAGCCCCATCTCTTTCTCCACAGTCTTCTCTCTTCCTTCTGCTGTTCCAGCTCGCTCCTTTCTCTCCCTATCAGGGCCGCCTAACCCTGTTTATCCTACGTACAGCATCTTTCTTACTCTTTCTGTCCCTAGCACAACCTCCTGTCCCTTCCTCCTCACAGCATAGACAGCAGACTCCAATTAACTCTAACTCCAACTGAAGTCCCTCCCAGCTAACTCACTCTTTATCACACCCATAGCTGGGAGGGCCAGGCTTTTCCCACTCTTGGGTAATTAACACAGCTGCAATATATCAAGGGTAAGATTGCCTTTAGAACTATCTCTCTTTGTCTCCCCACACATTGGGCCCAAGATGGAGCCCGGCAGAATCCCACCAGTAACCAGCTGTCAGCCCGATGTAATCCCATTTGCTATAACCCTGTGTGTCCTATGCATCAGCCAGTGTTCACCCAGTGATGCATTACATCACTGCATGATGTAATTATGTATCTGCAAGCTGGACACTTTCAACAGAAGGATGTTTAGGGAGCCCAGTGGTTTGATATCAAGTGGTTTAGAAAATCATTAAAAAAGAATGGAAATTAATTTCAGAAAATTATTAGTCCATCTCCATGCAAGATAATAATTTGTTTAAAACATGATTTGAGGTCTACACTTAGTCCATCTAATGATGATTGCATGCACTATAATTCCTGTCATCAATTGACAGCATAGTCCTGTAGATGACAGGCAAGCCTTGTGACAAAGACAGAAATGTACATTTGAAAAGTAGAACATTAGAAAGCCTAAAAACTTGGATTTAAAAGTATAGGCTGTGGGCTTAAGAAGGCTCAGTGTTACAAAATGTGCCAGATGTTTACTTGTTTTTTTCTCTGCAGTGGTAGATTTAAAGGTTGTGATGCAGGATGTGGAACATTGTCTGAAATGGATTTACATAACAAGCTGCAGTTAAATTCGGTATTTTCTGATGAATGACCAAAGAGCTTTAACTAAAAGCACCAAGAGGATTGAATACTGCCTAAAAAATTCAGATCTTTGAAACAGCTCTCAGAAACTCTCTTCCAATAAGTTTATGTATTTAAATTATGTTCCCAGAACAGGCAAGGAAGACTCCTAGGAGCAGAAATCCCTACTAATCTTTCTCTAAGCTACATGAGTTTGTTTTTATATTGGGAATAGAGATTTAAGACCTTGGCAGACAGAGAAAAAAACATTCTATATTGCTTGGATGAAATTCTTTGACTAGTATGAGGCTGTGTGTGTACATGCAATTCATGTGAGGAGGCTGCTCTGGAGAAGAGGGGCTGGCATGTCCCCAGTCACATAATGACCTGTGTGCTGGACCATACAGCACTGACTGTCAGACTTTTTAGACCCCACAGTGAAGCTATTGAAGTTTTCTGAGTCAAATACCACAAAAGGCTGATAGAGATTAATGTGGCCCACACACTTCACTCCAAGAGAAACTCATGTTGCAGTTTGGATTCAGTTTACTGTTTATATGTTGTAATAGATTCCAGTGTTGGGAAAATGTCTTCATGTGCATTCAGTCATGTTGCCAGCATGCAAGTTGATAAATACATCTTCAATGGTAAAAGACCCATGAGGCTCACTCTTTGTTTTTGGTAACAGGATTGAGAACTGCATTGTACCACCATAGAGTCTGAGTTGTTTCCTTTTAGTTGTGAATGTCTTTTTATAGATATTTTTTGATATTTGTACCGTAAACTGAAAGACTATCTGCTTTTGCAAATGCTTGTGATGCCAGTTATTAATGGTAGTTGGTACAAGAGTTAGTGATATCTAAATATTAGTAGTGAAATTATGTTGAGAAAAAAAGACAATCACAGAAATAAAACATAATAATTACATAGTCACCCTTGATTTTTACTGATTATATTTAAGTTGCTACTGTAAGGAGTTATTACAATACAGAAAACAAGCATCAGCAGAATAAGCAAAGAGAAGAATTAAAAGAGAATTTGTAAGTCTTATTTGTGAATTGCTGTAGAACATTTGTATGGGCACTGAGTATCCCCACAATCAAAAAGGAACACCCAGGAGGACTTGGGCTTGCTATGTACTAATTTAAGAGTGCTGTTTGTGCTATGTGACTTTTAAATGCTGAAGGGAATTTTCCATTAATACATTGTATTAATTAAAAGAGGCTGCTGGGGAATAAAATAGGAAATAAAACATAACAATCAGATGCCTCTTAGGCAAGCATATCAAAAGCCATTAGTAACTAGGTCTAATGCTAATCTGTTATTTTATCCATTAAATCATTGCTGACAAAAAGTTTTGATGAGACAAATATCTGGGAGGTGTCAAGAAATGGAATAATCGTTCAAAGAGCAATTTATATCCCATTTGTAGCAGAATACAAGGCATCATTCTATGTTATGGTGTTCAAAAAAATTCAAGCTGTGTACACATACAGAGGGAAGCGCTATTTTCAGAGCAATGATTTTTAAAAAGTTTTGTGTAGAAACCCCAATGCTGAACTTCATCAGAGTTCTTTGGATCTATAGAGAAGAAGAGTTGCAAAGGAACTGAGGGGATGAAAGAACTTTTAAGTGCAGTTTTTAATTTAATGCTGACATGACTATCCTGGAAAGGCATGGTCATCACTGGTGACATGCCAAGGAGAAGGATGACAAATTGGGAAGGGTTTGAAAAAGGAAAAATGATCTAAGAGCAGGGCGATTGACCTGGGAAACAAATTTAAGGAATTCAGTTTGTTCAGCTTGTAAAAAAAAAAGCTTATTAAATCATTGGATTGTGGTCTGTTAAGTCCCTGTATTGGGAAGGCAGATCATGTAACAAAGGGATCTTTAATCTGGCAGACAAATGATGTAACAAGATCAAAGAAAAGCTGGAGTTACATGAATCAGGCCAGACAATATGTGGCTCTTAATAGCAAATAAGCAATGGAGAACAATTAATTTTGGCATGTGGTAAATTACCATCTTCTGGAAAATGTAAAATGTGGGAATTTTAGATATGATATTTGTTCTCTGAAGTTTTGGTCTGTTGAAGATACAATTTCTTAATTTAAAGATTTAAAGTAGTTAAATCTTATGTGCTTGATATCTTATATTATTGAAGAGTCTGATTTATTCACTCTTCTAACCTTTTTAGGGGCTACTTTCTGCACTGTCTCCTGTTTGATGCTTCGAAGTTCATTTGCAAAACATTTATATCCTCCCCCATGGTCTGACAGTCTTTGAAAAACCTCCCTAGTGGAATCAGTGTTAGCAATTTAGGCTATCATACATCTAGTTTATTGAGAAAATAAATTGTGATCAATTAAACATAATTACACTGAAAATAACACTTTTAAATCTGTTTTCCAAATACTGAATATCTCTTACCTCATATGCAGGGATAGAAAGGACCTGTCTTTCTATCAAAGAAAGACTATCAACTCTGTTAGTAAATAAAACCTAATAATCATAATACATTAAGTGAATCATATGAAAGATGAATTTCATTTGGAGACTTAATTACTGATTTGTAATGTAAATTCTGTGAGCTTTGCCTGGTTTTTCTGAGCCTTAACCTTTTAATACATGTAATTTTCAATCAACTCACAGTATTAACTTTTGCTATAGCATTTTGTTATGCATGAAATAGTAAAGAGCTCCATTGGTGTGTTTGGGAAAAAAGATGTATTAACAGATTTTCTAGAGCCTGGGAATCAAAAGAGCTGCTGAGCCATCCTGTTGTGCATTGCAAACCATTAAATTCCACCCACTTACTTCTCTGTGTAGCCCAGTTAGTTTGATTTGTGCATTTTTATCCACAGGAGACAAAATATTTGTGTACTGTAGAGTCTTACCTGTTCAATAAAACTAGTCTGACAGCTTTCCTTTCTTAGCTTTGTCTCTGGAAATGGCTCCATTTAAGTTACTGTGGGAATTCCTTTCTTAGCATTTACACAGCAGAATCCAAGGATAGACAGGTTAACTCTCTTTGTCATCAATGTCAAGGGGATGGTCTTGTGATGAAAATCTGCCAGAAGACTTTCTAACCATCCATACTGAGACACCCCTTGACTCCATAGAATATGGTCAACAGATATTGAGAACAGACAAGACAGTTCTAAACACTTTCTCTTAAAAGGATCAGTTTATGCTTTATTTTAAAGATTCATTTCCCCCTCCCCAGATGTTCTTATGCCTGTGTTCTATCACATAAACACTATTTGCTTTTTTATTTTGCATTCCATCCAAATACTAAGGTTACATTTTCACCACAGCTTGACTTTTCCATAGCAAAAGTTCTGGAAACTCTACTTCTCACCTCTAGTCTAAGCAGCAAAAAATTTGTCAGGCCCTCAGGTTATAGTGGTCCTGACCATCTTCACCATTGTTATCTTCTCAAGAGCAGTGGGAGAACCCTGGCTACACACAGAGCCCCTGTACTGCTGGCTATTATTGTGCTTGGGTATCAGCTCCCTATCTCTTAGGGAGTAGCAAGTGATTCCTGCAACCAATCCTGACACATGACCTGTTTCTCTGATAATCCAATGCTTAGGTCAATAAATAGCCAAGCAAAATCTGGATAAAACACAAGCCAGCTTTACTTAAGTGTAATGTATTTACTCATGCCAGATATTTAACTATTTTCCATTTAATTCTGTATTTTAAAGAGCTTGGTTTCCTTCTGTTTGTTTTATATTTCATAGTTGAAACTTTGGTATGGGGTACAAAGCAGATTTCTTAATCTCAGTGCTTTGAGTTGTATCTGAGAGATAACAGTCATAAGACCAGAAAGCTAGCCTTCATTTTATTCTTTGCAATAGAACTTCAAGCATGAGGTTTGCTAACTTGTATAGATTCACCAAAAAGAATTACTTTAATTTTTTTTTACCTTACAATAGTTCAGATTTGTATGTCACTTTCTTCAGAGGAGCTCCAGAGAGTCTGTGTAAGGGAAACCTCAATTAATTGATTGGTTTAGCCTCCATAATGCTCCGTAAATGAACCAGGAGGCATAAGATCTGTTTAGGACTTGTGCAGGCACATGTATTAGTTTAAGGGAGAGTTTGGTATGCTATGGATTTGTTCTGGTTGCTTCCCAAGAAAAGGCTCTGGATCCAGTGACCTTGAGAGGTTTTTCCATTTGCTCTGTTTGTCAGATGCAACCGTGGTTGTGAAATCAGCCACACAGATAAGAAACACTGGCTCTGTAAGGTTTATTTATCAGTGAATGCGTACTTCACTATAGTTAATCAGCTATTAAAGCTCAAAAGCTTTTAAATCCTTGTTAAGAAGATAGAACTATTGTTAGTCTGTTGTGACTGTGGGAGTGCAGCCAATGTAGTGAAGCATTGCTGTTGAAAAACTTGATCATATAAATAATTTGTACAGAATTCTGTTATGATTTTTTAAAAGGTTACTGTTGCAGGCTTAGATATGACTGGGTTATCTGCATTGTTCAGTTGCATTCAGAGTCTTTCAAGCAAAGGATGTATTTGAGTGGTGAATCCCTCTGGAGTGGCTTCAATTTGGCAAGTAGAGTAGAAGGGAGTTTCAGGAGTCTTCTTGGAAGAATTACGTGGAAACAGGTCCTGCAGGGAAGATGAATCTGAGAGGATTGGTTGATATTCAAGGATCACTTCTTCCCAGGCTTAAGAACAACGCATCCCAATGAGCAAGAAATCAGGCAAAGCAGATGAGAGGCCCTGTGTGGATCATTAAAGAACTTATGTCATTACTCAGGCATAAGCAGGAGACACACATGAGATGGAAGCAGGGAGGGGTCATTTGGAGTGAATATAGAATTGTTAACAGAATAAGTAAAAATAAGACAAGGAGGGCTAAGGCCAATCTGGAATTAATTCTAGCCAAGGATGTCAAGAACAACATGCAGATCTTCTTCAAATACATCAATAACAAAAGGAAAACAAAGGATTATGTGGGCCTGTTACTTAGTGGAGGGTGGAAGCTGGTAAGGGAATTCAGGCAAGGCAGAGTTACTGAACACCTTCTTGCATTGGTCTTCATTGACTAGAATAGTTCTCAGGGATCTCTGACCCAAAAGATCAGTGTAAAGGAATGTTGCAAGCAAGGCTTTCCTTTGATCATGTTAGAGAACACTTAGGCGATCTTGACATGCACAAGTCCCTTGGCCCTGATGGAATGCATCAGCAAGCACAGAGGAACTGACAGACACCATATCAAGGCTGCTCACAATCATCTCTGACAGGTTGTGGCAATTATGGAAGAAAGTAAATGTCACCCCAGTTTTAAGAAAGGGCAAGAAGGAGGACCCAGGGAACTACCAGCCAGTCAGCCTCTTCTCAGTCCCTGGAAAGATGGTGGAGCTTGTCGTTCTGGAGGCTGTCTCTTACATAGATGACAAGAAGGTGGTCACGAGTGGTCAGCATGGATTCACAAAGGGTAAATAATGCTTGGTCAACCTGATTGCCTTCTGTGATGAAACAGCTACTTGGATAGATGCGGGAAGAGCAGTGGATATTGTCTGCCTCAACTTCAGCAAGACTTTTGTCAGTAATACCCCAGAGTCAAGTAACAGTGCAGAAAATAATCAATAAGAATGCCGATAATAAAGCATGCAAAATATCCGCTGTGCATCTTTTAGATCTTTCTAGAAAATTTTTACCTGAGTGTGGCATGGTATTGCCAGGTCTGATCAGTCAGAGATGACAAGGCATTATGAGATTAGTGATTAATTGAAAGACTTTATTTCTTTTTATTTGCCCTCTATAATTTCAGGGTGGAATCTGTTAGTTTTAAAACCTTCCTTTATTGCCATGGGGGCTTAGCAGTATTTTGGTCTGAAACAAAGCAGAAGCAGAACTTTGTTTAAATAATAAAGCTGAGACTTGAAAAGAAAATTTCCTGCTATTCCATTACTCCAGATATCAGGAAACTGGCAGCCCTGTTGCAGCTTTTGTCTCTCTCCTTGCATGACCTTCTAAGCAGTGTCACTTCATGAAGATAGAGTCAGTGATTCCCAAAAAATTGGAGTTCTGTGACCTTAGTAAAGTCCCAGTGGGCTTGGGCCTTTGCAAATCTAATGACTTAC
Source organism: Acrocephalus scirpaceus scirpaceus (assembly GCA_910950805.1). NCBI lineage: Eukaryota > Metazoa > Chordata > Aves > Passeriformes > Sylviidae > Acrocephalus > Acrocephalus scirpaceus. Next base: position 19,574,993 of record OU383776.1, on the reverse strand, counting down.
AACTTTTGCATTTCATGTATCGTGAAAGACCAGCTCACAGCTCCACTTTGATCCCTAGAATACAATAGGAAATTCCTAGTAGGTCATGGGTCTAGTCCACCTTTGCTAGTTTGTTGCTCCTTGCTTTGCATTTGCTTCCTTTAAAGCACCTCAGTTTGTCTGTAATGAGATTGAATTACTCTTGTGTCTGAATTATTTATGGCTTTTAATGTAATTTTCCAAATTTGTATTCCCACTGAGAAAAATTAATTAGGTTTTGCAAAGGCAAGTTTGAAATACATTTTCAGATTTGTAAGAGAGTTTTCAGGATTTCCACCCAAACCACAAGCCCCAGTGGGATCTTCTAAAGATATTTTGAAGGCATCAGAGTTTAGCTTCTTCCTAAGCACCTCTTGTACAGCAGGATCTCTGACAGCCTCTAATCTTTCCAGGCTTCACAGTGTGCTCTGAAAATTGCAATTTCCTTTTCTTCTTCGAAACAAATTCTTATCATTTCTTGCATATGGTATTACAGTTGACAGCGTGAAGTGCCAGCCTGAATATTAAGACTGTAATTCTATTTCTTGAGTTGTGATGCAGTGTATAAATTCATTCAACCGGACTTTCAAGGTGGGTGCCACCAAAATAAAATCTCAATTAATTTACAAATGACAGTCAGTTGGGACCATGTTCTATGTTGAGCAGGAGCTGATTCACATTTTAACAAGCTATTGTTTTCCCAATTTGAATTCTATGATTTCTTGAATCATCAGGTTTTTTCCAAGGTGCACTGGGTGGTATTTGCAGAATTAATCATCCATTTTGTCTTTTACTTAGCACACATATTTACATAACTGCAGGATTAGTTAAGAGAAAGAGCAGAATGTGGCTTCCAGATGAAGTGGAAAACAGTTCGGCAGTGGAAAGAAGTTTCAGAAAACAGCTGTAGTCAGGAATTCTGAAAACCACATGTCTGAGATAACTGGGCAGTGAAAGCTTTCTGCCAGTCAGGATGAGAAAGGTAATACCACTCCTTACTGGTATTTTCTGTGTTGAGTAGGAGAGATCATTCAGGCATTTTCTATAAAATACTGCCAGACTGTACTCTGATTTCATGCCTAGGTTTACTAGAGTGTTTGGCTATGACATTATATCTAATTTCTGTTCACTGGGAAGGTATTTGATGATGTCTGCCTTCTGCATTACAAGAGAAAATTTTTCCTTGTTTGTTGAAAAGAACTTTTTATTAGCATGTGGGTTTGATTTTAGCTTTTGGCTATTGCAGTTTCATACAACAAGTATGAATTTAAAGAATTATATAAAATCAGGCTGTGGGCCTCTAATTATATCAGGAGTGGTTTAATTCTGCCTGATGGCTTCTGATAAATGTGTGACACTTTAAAATTAGTATCTTAAAGCTCAAGAGGACAGCCTCATTTCCTCTTAAGCAGCTTGTCTCAGCATTCTCAGACTCACTTGCTGGAGTGAAAACCTGCACAAGTGCACCTGGCACACCTTGCCAGAGGACTTTTTATAGCTCCAAAGCTGAAATTCAGAAGTACAGGGACAGATCTTGGACTGGGAATTAGATGAGGGATTTCCCACTTCAGTCAGGTAGGCAAGTAAGGATGTATCCTTCCTGGAGAAGAGCCTCCTTCCCCTTGGCTGTGCTGCAGGGTTATTTTAATTCCTTGTGTGGATGTGCATGCACAGCAACTTGAAGCTCATCACAGCCCTACTGATGTACCTCTATTAGGAGAGAGTCCTGGAAGGGAACACCTCTTCAAAATAAGGTTCTGTTGCATTAAAACATCCAGAGAGGAGCATGCGTAGGCTAATGAACCATTGAGTATTTGGCTACCCCTTGGGCAAATTTTCAAAGGACACTGAGTACCAGGGAAGGAGGGTTCTTTCTGACCCTCAGAACTATCCCTGTTTTGACTGGAAAAAATTAGGGCTGTGGGTTTACATAAGGACTCAGAAGATGGTTCAGCACTCTCCCTTTTGTGTGCTGTGCAGATGGAGTAGAAGAAAGTACCCAGTGTATCCTCTGAAAACTATGGTAGCTGCTGTCAATCAGCTGTCTACAGATTGGATCTGTCTGAATCCTGATATTGTATGGGCAGAGTCACTCATGACGTATTTGGTGTTAATGGTGGCTGGCATCACCTCTGTACTATAAAAATCCAATTGGATAGTGGCGCAGAATTAATTCTTGCGTGTGTTCATACAATTTTTACTGGCTTTTTCTAATCAAAGATTTACAAACAATACCATTGTACTCTCTGGCATCATGAGGCAGCTCCCTAAAGGAAACCATTAATTTTCTGCCATACAGCATTGGTTGATTAGAAGCTTTGTGGAGGAGGAACTGATATGAAAGCATAGAAATGAAAACAGCAACACGGCTGCCAAGCACTGTAGCCTGTTGCTTTCATTCATCAGCTGGTTTTATTCATTCGTCTGAAGGAATGCTAGTGAATGAATCTTACTGGAGAACTACACAGACTGTGAGGCAGGGCTCAGGAGTACAGCAACCTCGCTTCCTTGCAGTCTTCTATCAGTATCCCTGTTCCCAACACCAGGGGTCAGCTTTCTACTGTTAATTTGAAGCCCTTTATAGTCTAGCTATGGCATCTGGCCGTTACAGGATACAAGGAAACCAACTAGAAGTTCCAGCCAGGAAATACTTATGTGTTGAGTAACCTGTATTGCACTTCTCCCAGCAGAGCTAATTTCCAGTTGCCTTTCTCTTTCATCTGGGAGCGGCAGTTATCTTTTTGTTCTTTAGACTGACTTCAGAGCCAATGGATATGGCAGCTCCTTCACAGTGACCTGGGATTGCAGAGTGGGCAGGATCTCTGCCTGCCTGTTTTAGTTACTTACATGATCTTCATTGCTGTCACGTCTGAGGTTCATTTCTGCCTTTAGAGTCTCTGTCTTTCCAGATGAGGTCACACAATACTGCTTTACTTCTTAATGATGAAAAAACTAAGCCGGGGGCTTATAGAAAACAGCAAATACCCAGATCAGCATTCATCTCACATCCTCTAGAGCAGTCTTAGAAACAGCAGGCTCTATTCCAGCAATTCTCATAGAATGGAAGTGACTCTAGAGGCATTTTTTTTTCATTACATTAAATGCTGATTGCCGCTTCTCCAGACATGTGCCATCACACCATGATTCTGTTCTGGAGGGCCCCTAACTTTTCCCAACCATCCCATGAAAGAGCAGGGAGCTTTCCAACTCAGCTGTCTTTGCTGGTTAGCATTCAATCAGACAGCTGGGTCAGCAGGCAGCTTTTAAGACCTGGCCCTCCTTAGATTTATTTTAGGAATTGCTAGTTATTTAGATTAAGTGTTACATAAATGTAATGGCAGTGTCATTTAAAATTATTGTTTTTTTCAGCCAGGGGTGAAAAAACCAATAGGGCTACAGAGGACGGAATCAAAAATGGCAGAGGGAAAGAGAGATCAGCATTTTTAGCAGCCACCCATGGTTAGATTGGTTGGTGTCAGTCATGAAACTGGACTTGAAAATATTGCCTATCTTGGTGTACACCCTGAGGAAGAAGACTTCCAGCTAAACCTGTAAAAGCAGTTGCAGAAATGTGTGTAAGGGGGTCTTACATGGAATTCCTTATGCATTTGCTTACTTGAGAGTAGCAGAGGGAAGAGGTGCTACTTCTGTGTATGGTGCTGGTGAGATCTTCCCCCGAGTGTTGTATTCAGCTATTAATAGTTCAGTCTTCAAAATGGATGTTAAAATTGAAAAAAATTCAGAAATGGACCACATTATGTTTGAAAACTCTGCCTTAAATTCTTAAACAATTCAACTTGTCTTGTTAAGTAGAAGATTAAGTAGTGATTTGATTACTGTCCATTAATTACTTGAAGGGAAAGGAAAGAGATATCTTATAGAAAAGAACTCTTTCATCTTACTTTTTCATCTAGGACATAATCTAGCAACTGGAGTAGAATTCAGAGATCTCAGAAAGCTGGAAATGAATTCTTAATGGTAGAAGTGATTAAGCATAGGAACAAATAAAGGATTTATTCATCACAACTATCCTCTTTAGTCTTAGAATTTATAAATCTGGATTGAACACATTCCATCATTAATTCTAGCAATATGTAAGTTACTTTGTAAGCTCCTGAAGTTAGATGGCTTGTCATTATTCCTAGGGCAGAATGGTACAAAGAAAAATTAAAAGGCCCCATTAAAGACTTTTTCTCCAAAGCCTTTTCTGTCTTTTGTCCTGAAGATGAGTGTGGATCATTTTTCAGCAGAATGCATTAGTAAAAACCTGAAGGAAATCTATTTAATTTAATGTTTTCATTAGTTGAAACTTGTAAGATGTTCAGACTCTTCCTAGCTTACCTTTGGTTTCTTGCTGCTGTGAAGCAAAACCACATTTTCTACAATGTAAAATCTTTCTCTGTTTGTCTCTGCTTAGGGAACTCAATCATACTTTCTCAATTCTTCTCTTCATGCTTGGTAATACTTACTAGGCTGCCAAACTGTAGAATATAACCAGAAATATCTGGATGCTAACCTCCACTGATTCATACAATAGGCCACTTCAGGTTAAAATTCTGTCAGGGATATTTTGAAAATTCTGGCCATTGATAAATAAGTGCAGATCAAATTTACATTTTTTTGGAAACTTTTAATATCAGAACAGCATGAAAAACTACTCATTTTGTGTGGGTGGGTATTTTAAAAATTATTTTGCATGGTATGTTATCACTTTGCTGTAGCATATGTGGGAGATGATAAAATTGAGTATTTTTTAGAGTACGGTAAAATGAAGTCAACTAGAGAAGGTAGGAAGAAAAAGTATTCAGGGATGCTTAAATGTATCAGTGAGAGATCGAAGTGGTGAATCATGTAAGTAGGTTTGAGTTGTTTGGTCCTTACACTTTTGTATTCCTGGCTGTGAGGCAAGCAGAATACAACTTTGCTGTGTGAAGAATTTGAGGCTCACTGTGTTTGTATGATGGTACAATCTATGCATCCTTAATTTTTCAACATTATCATGCTGGATTTAAATCACTGATGAAATTTAGTAAGTGGCTGCTCTTGGGAAAAATCTCACCTGCAATAAAGGCAGCAGATAATTTCTTCTAGAGCTCCAAGAGCTATTGCAAAGTCTTCAGTCCTGAGTTATTCTTATCAAATTCCTCCAAGTATGAGAGAGCTGCCTGGGATTTGCTGGCATTCTCCAGCTTCTCCCATCAAATTGTGTGTGATGAAGTGGTTTCCACTATTGTATAAGAGATCTTCATAGAGGGACAGTTGTGTCAGCTCTTTTATTGTTTGGTGAGTCCTCAAAAAAGAAGCCAGCACAGTAGATTCTCAAGATGCTGATAGTTATCCCCACCTTGGCTCCCATGGAACAGGAGAGGAATTTTATGGAGCAGAACATGCTTTCTCGATGCTATGCAGTCCCAGGCTTCTTTGTCTGCTGCAGGAATGCCGGAAGACTGGCTGTCCAATGCAGCCTGGCTGGTGGAGATGGGAGATAATGAGGACATAAATTCCCCTTTAACTCCCACGGCAGATCCATATGTTGGCCAGAGCTGGATCTGGTTTAGGAAGTGGTTGGCTTCTCAGAGCTGCAGGTCTACAAATTTGGTTGTCACCAGAGAAAGGTGGAAGTTTCTAATGTGGATAAATACCTGATGGAGGGGAATGATAAAAACTGAGACGGACTCTTCCCAGTGGTATCAGATGAAAGGCAGAAATCAGTTGATGTGAGCTGATGGATAAAAGTCCCTTAAAATGTAAGATAGGACTCCTTTACTGTGGGGGTGGTTGAGCAGAAGAGCAGTATTTCCACACTCTAGAGAGGCTGATTTTAAAAATCTGATGACTAGTCCTGGACACCATGCTCTGACTGACACCACTTTAAGAAGTGGAATTGGACTCGATGTTGCCCAGAGGTACCTTCAAACCTTAGCTATCCTGTGATTCAGTCATTTTCTTCTTTCTTGTTCATCCTTTATCCATCATATCTAAATGTAAGCCAAAATTTGCCCCATGTTTTGCATAGATACTTGATGCTTTATGTGAAACTTTTGGAGCAGTTCCATTTCCTAGTAGCATCTTGTTGTTCTTTGGAATTTTCACTCTGAAGGACCCTCTGTCTTTTTGCCGTAACTATCTTTTTCCCCCGACCTTGTTACTTGGTCAAAGGATTGAAAGCTATAGCTTTGTGACAGTATACAATGCAAACTGATGTTATTCAGGCAATTTGGGGGTGAGGAAGGCCAAGGTGAAGCTCGAACTGAACCTGGCTAGGGACACAAAAGAGCTTTTTAGATATATTAGCCAGAAAAGAAATGTCAAATGAGGTGCAACACCCCAATAAAAAAAATTATGGAAAACTGGTAACAGCAAATGAGGAAAAGGCTGAGGTACTCAGCAACTTTTTTTGCCTCAGTCTTCAAAGGTAACCTCTCTTCCTACACTTCTCAAGTGGATGAACAGCAGGATGGGGACTGGGGGAGCAAAGTCCCTCCCACTGCAAGAGAAGGTCAGGCTCCTGACCACCTGAGCAACGTGAATGTACAAGTCTTTGAGATACAAGGAGATGATGTGGTTGCCAAACCAGGTTCCATGATATTTGTAAAGTCATGACAGAGTCATCCCAGGTAACTGGAAAAGGGAAGCCATTGTACCTATCTTGGGAAATGGTAGAAAGAGGGACTCCAGGAACTAGTGACCTGTCAGCCTCCCCTCTGTGCCTGGGAAGATCATGGGATCTAGTTTCCTCCTAAAACTCTGCTAAGGCACGTGGAGGACAGGGAGCTGAATTGAGGCATCCAAGCATGGCTTCACCAAGGGTAACTCCTACCTGACAAACCAGAGGCTTTCTGTGATGTCATGACTGGAGGAGTGGACAAGGAAAGGGTTACAGATGTCATTTGTCTGGACTTTTGTAAAGCCTTTGACATGGTCCCCCACAACATCCTTCTGTCTAAATTGGAGGGAGAGGGATGGGCTGTTGGGTGGTGAGGCATTGGTTGGATAATCACATCCAGAGCATAGTGATTAATTTTGTGGTAAACCAGAATTATTCAGTGTCTCAGAGTCCCAGTGTGTGGACATGATTTTCTGAGCCTGAGAGAATTTTTAGCTTGCTAACAAGTTGAAAGGTTTCCCTTTTCCAAGGGAAACCTTTCAACGGTTTTCCTTTCCCAAAACAACTTTGTGTAAATAATTACCTTTTCTCATAACATGCTAAGTAAACAATATTCCTTTTCTCATAACAACCTCTCTCCCAGGTGTTGTTTGCTATTTCTGTAACTTAACCAACAGAGAGAGGTGTCAATTTTATGCACCAATAATGTGCCTTTTGTAGTGCAGCATATTATAAAAGAGCTAAATGAATTGTAAATAAAGCCTTCTATTTCTCTTTTGCCTTCTGAAAAATTACTAGAGTCAATCATCTTTATTTCATGTCCTACAACGACACCACTGGACATCAGTGACAAGAGGAGTCCTTCACGGATCTGTACTGGGACCAGCGCTCTTTGATATCTTCATTAATGGCACAGACAGAGGGATCAAGTACAGTCTCAGCAAGTTTGATGACACCACCTTGCTGAGTGGTGCTTTGACACCTGAACAATGGGATGCCATCCAGAGGGACCTAGACAGAGCTTGAGGAGTGGCTCCATGGGAACATCTTAAAGTTCAAGGCCACGTGCAAGGTGCTGCACCTGGGTCAGGGCAACCTCTGGTATCAGCCCAGGCTGGGCATGAACAGCCCCAGAGCAGCCCTGCCCAGAAGGACTTGTGGGTGCTGGTGGGTGAGAGGCTGGACATGCCCCAGCCATGGCACTCACAGCCCAGAGAGCCAAACGTGTCCTGGGCTGCACCCAGAGCCCCGTGGGCAGCAGGGGAGGGAGGGGATTCTGCCCCTCTGCTCTGCTGAGACCCACCTGGAGCACTGCATCCAGCTCTGGGGTCCCAGCATGGGAAGGACAGGGACCTGTGGGAGTGAGCCCAGAGGAGGCCACCAAAGTGATCACAGGGATGGAGGATCTCTCATATGAGAAAAGGCTGAGATAATTGTGATTGTTCAGCTAGAAAGGAGAGGGCTTCAGAATTTTTTGTGGCATTCCAGTATCTGAAGAGAGCTTACAAGGACTATTTACAAGAACACGTAATGACAGGACGAGGATGGATGTTTTCGAACTGAAAGAGAATAGGTGTAGATTAAATATTGTGAAGAAATTCTTTACTATGATGGTGGTGGGGCACTGGATGCCCTGTCTTTGGAAGTGTTCTAGGCCAGGCTGGATGGGGCTTGAAGCAACCTGGTCTAGTGGAAGGTGCCCCTGCCTGTGTCAGGGAAGTTGGAACAAGATGATCTTTAAGGTCCCTTCCGACTCAGGCCATTCTATGATTTTGTGGTTCTGTTTGAGACAAACAAATATTTAGGTTTTTCTGTTTTCTTTCTTTTTTCTTAAACTATTTTTTTCTCTGAAGTCTACTTTTAGTAGCTCTTAAAATCCATTTATGCTAATCCCAAATTATACACTTAACATCCCTGCTTAAGATACATAATATTTCATGTACTAAAAATAAAAGCAAGCAATACCCCCCACAATTTCTGTCAAAGAAATGAATATCTGGTTTATATTCCAACCTTATACAAAGAGGAATGCTGAAAAATATTGTCCAAATTTAATGTTCAGTAGCTGATGGCACAGAAAAATGGGAAGAGGTCCGTTAGGGACCTGGGAGATGCTTAATTACAAATTAGGAGGGCCTAGGCAGTCCTCTAGAAGAAATATCACTGGTTTTATGCCCGGTTTTTATACACTTCCCTAAACATTTGATGTTAACCAGTGCTGCAAACAGGTTAGGGGCAGGTGTTGGATCTGTAATGGCTACTCTTAATTTTCATGGTGCATGCTAGTGCAAAATTGACTGCATGCCCATATGTATGACTCTGCTTCTTCCTTGCACCTCTATCAAATCTGGGTCTTCTGCCAAATGTTTTAAAAAATGTTCTCAGAACTGCTGTATCATTTCTCATTGTCTCCTCAATGGCCTGAGCTGTATATGTCCATCTCATCAGGCATCATCTGTCTGCTTCCAAGAGACCACAGCACTGCCATAAAATGCTAACTTTCCTGTCTCTTAATTATGGAATACATAAGCATCTCCTGCTGTGTGTGCATCCCCCTCAGTGCTGTTCCAGTCAGAATTACTAAAATGCTGGCAGCCTGGCTTGTTTGCAGGCTGGTGTGATTATCCAGAGGCAGCATATTTGTAGATGTCCATTTGTGGTATGATCCTGGGGGTTGCCAATTGTTACGTGCCACCTGGAAGCACCTCACTTGGCCACTTGATGGCACTCTTAAATATTTAGTTGGTTACAAGTGTTCTCAAATGAGCCAGTTTCTTAGGACAGGGATAGAGGAAACAGCCTCAGGTATTAAACAGTGAAATACTATCAAAATTGGAACTTATAACAACAAAACCAAGAAAGGCAGGAGCAAAAGTTCAGATGATTGTGCCAAATGTTGCCCGGTGTGTAACAAGAGGATTAGCGCCTGTCCGACTTCCCAGCTCCAGAATGGTTTGCAGAGACAAGGAGAGGTGCTCCATCCTTTTAATCATCTTGGTGGCCTCCTCTGGTCTCGCTCCAACAGGTTGAGGTCTGATATGCTGAAGACACCAGAGCTAGATACAGCACTTCAGGTGGGCTCTCATGACAGCAGAGCAGAGGGGCAGAATCCCCTCCCTCAACCTGATGTCAGCTTTCATAACATACAGGCGGCTGCACCATTACTATTTACCTAGTAAAATCATGCCCTTATGAGCACCTTATTTAAAGAAGAAAATTTAAGGAAGAATTATAGTGTGTACTAGACCCATGGTGAAAAAGCCTGTCTGATCAGAATGAGAAAACTCCTATATAAAACAGGTTTTATATAGGGCATTGCAAACTCAGCCAAGTCGCATATTCCTTCTCTTTTTGCACTATTCACCTGCTCACCTCACTCTCAGGGAAGAGCTGAGATGCAAGCCACATCTTCCTGCTCTTCTCAGGAAAGTGCTACATCTTTTCATCCCCTTCTCCCTTGCTTTTCTTTGCTTTTGAGCCTCTGCTCTCACAGGCCCTGACAAACAGTGCATGGTTCCAGCCGTTCCTAAATACTCGTTTTTGTTGGCCTAGTTGACTGTGGTTTCTCTTGTATTACTCTGCCAGACTGTATTTTAGGATAAGGAAGGTTATCTCTATCTATCCATGTCTGCTTCTGAGGTATGACTTGCCTCTGACGTGTGCGGGGCCCACAGCACATACTAGGACTGTGACAAGGCCTCAGGACATGTATAAATTACAACTTGCTTCGTCATCTGTCAACTATATCTTCTCTAAAATATCCAGAAGACTTTGAAATACTGGTTTTGTACCTCTCTTATCCAAACTGCAAGTTCCTAAGAGCCCCAACTAAAAATGTTATGTGGATCAGGAGTAACAGGCATTAGTCAAGAAGCTGCTGAAAGGTGTCAAGCAGAATGTTAAATTTGACATTCAAGCATCTAAATCATCAGAAGCCAAAATGATCTATCATTTGCCTCCTCTGCACTGGTGGACTTGCTCAGCATTCGCAGATCTTGCAGTACCAACATTGCTAATTGGAGGGTACATATTTCCTTGTGATAGGAAATGTCTGTGCTCACAGAGTTCAGGCCAGTGCAGGTGGTCTCAACAGGGGCTTCAGCTTCCACTGACGAATGTCAGAAAATAAATGCCGGTATAATTATCATCTGAGGCAGTGTCTCAGAGGGGATGCTGTAGTAACCCTGGATCTAGGCATTTTTTTCATTGGTCCTGTGGATGGGAATATAAACTCACAGCAGATGAAATCTGTGACTGATGAAAAGGCAGGTGAAGTTGTAAATCATGCTGGGAACAGAGCTGTTGTACAGAGTGATTAATTTTGTGGTAAACCAGAATTATTCAAAGCAAATGAATTTTAGTGCAATCAAATATAGTATTATACCTCTCTAGACAAAAGGAGTGCTGTATTTTGGAAACCAGCAACTCATTTATTAAAAAATAAAAAGGAAGAAATCCCCCTTTTTGTGTATAAGTAAGAAATTTGGGTCCCTAATGTGGTATCTTGGCAAGAAGGCTGAACGTGATTCCCTGTGCGAACAGGGAATCCTGAATATCAGTAGAGATATTATTTAAACATTAGTGAGACTTATACTGGAATATTATGTTTGATTCCAGAGCCAACATTTTTCAAAGCATGCAGAAAAACTGTAGGTAGTTCAGAAAGATCCCCAAGCTGATTCAAGAGTTGGAGAGCATGTCCCAAATGTGGAGAGAGAACAACATCCAGTTGAAATTTTGACTCGAATTATGTCTGGCCCTTACACAAATCCTAGCCATGTGATATCCTCCACTTATCTCTGGAAAGTTTCTTAATATTCTACTCTTCTCCATGTCTGCTGAGAAGTGGCCTTCTCTTTGCAGCTGTGGAGGCAGTGCCTTTCACTGGATGTGGCAAAGTTAATGTTGGTCCCTGGCTTTTTGCTAAGCATCCCTCTCTGTGCAGTGCTGGTCAAAATAAATGGGCTTTTTTGAGTTCAGACTGTGGTGGTTATCAAAAGTATGCTGAAATATAACTAGTGTTCAGTTTTTAAAGTATCTTAATGACGAGAAACACCAGATATGAAAGAAGTCCTTTACCCAGTCAAGGTAGGCGTAATAAGAATTAGCAGTGGCAAGCCAGGTAAGTCAAATAAGGAATTAGGTGCAGATTTTTAATCACTCAAAGCAATTAAATGTTGAAACAAACTGCAAAATGAAACAGTGGCTTCTCTGTTTTTTGAGGTCTTTATATGAAGTAGTGCATATACTTGCCAAAACCAAGTTATCAGGCTCAAAACAGGATATGCCAGTAACAGTTTTGTATCTGTGAAAAAGAGGAGGCCAGGCTTTCTGCCTTGTTTTATGAAGTAGTGAGTTCTCAAAACATTTCTGGGAAGGGACTCTTTTGAAAGTCCAATATTCATATTTTCATTGCCCACAATATGGTTCACAGCCTCATCCATAGTGATGTAGTTGATAGTATATCAACACAGCGTTGTGCTGTACACAACAATGATGTACCCTAGTATTCTGAGCATTTAAGGAATAGGAACAGATGAGTACCAATGATCCTAGCTTAAATTTCTCAGGGATCCTGGAATGTGGTCTGCTTGAGCAGAGCCCTCTGAAGTCCCAGCTCTGTTCACTGTTCTAGCTTGCTGTAGTGTCTTTGGCAGTCCCCTTTGCTGCCCTTTCTCACTCTGTAAAAAGGAATGCTGCATATACAAGCTTAAAGCACTCTCAAGAGCTATAAAACTTTAAGATACTGTTGTTATTCCTGAAGAGCTTTGAAAACACATTCAGCACATGCCCAAACTCTCTGAGCTCTTGGAAAGATTTGTTCTTTCCTGATTTTTTGAAACTACTGGCATTTTTTGAAACTACAGTTAAGTTCAAGGTGCCAGCTGTTTCCTTTCTTACAGAACACCAATTCTGTGACTGCAGCAAAGTCTGGAATTGGCACAGCTTTTTAAAATAAGCAAGGGAAGAGTCTTGCTAGAGCAGTGCAAGGTCATTCAACTTGTTTCACAGTGGGTTAGATTAGCCTGTGCTCAGTGCCCTGCTGCACAGGGTTTGCTCACTGATAAAAAACAGTTGTATTGAAAATTCACTAATTTGTGACTTGCTCAGTCATCATGTCTATGCCATGCACGTGGAAGCACCAGAATATTCTTAGATTGTGTCAGGGCTTTGAAGATTTCCAGTTTGCTAGGGAAGATTTGCTGGCCTTTTTTTTTTTTTTTTTTTTTTTTTGTACTCTATATTTTAAATATTGGAAAGGCAAATAAATAGCTGAGATATGTCTTTGGCTACCAACAATTTTGTCTGTGAAACTGATGTCTCCTCCCCAGAGGAGATTGCCTCACCAAGCGTACAGCACAACCAGACCCTTCCCTTGGTTTTTTAGAAAACCGGTCCTAGAGGATAAAGTCCCAGCCAGCCAGCTCATCAAAATATGAGTGTGTCCGGGAAAGTAGGAGTGCTTGTGTAGCTGTGATGCTCAGAAAAAATCAGCTGTTCACAAATGTACTTAATTTTGCCTTTTTTTTTTTTTCCCAGATGGGATTTTAGAGGACACAGGACAGACTTTAGTCACCAGTAGTTCTTTTTAGCATGATGATATCTTGTTTAAGCCATATCAGTGAGACTGTGTGTGGACTTGATTTTTAGAAAGCAATCACAGAATCACAGGATCTAAGACACAAGGCTGCAGTGTTTTGGGTTTTAAATCCTCCAGAGAGAAAGTAATTTGCCAGTTTGTCACACAAGAAACAGTAGCACTGGTTCCTTGTGTAGTAAAAATACCGACTTAACTCATGTCCATGGAGGGTCCCCACACTGAGATTTATTATGTGGCTGCAGGATTTACCCTAAGCATTGTGCTTTCTACCTTGAAGATGCTGTTGCTTTGAGCATAATTGTTCAGCCACTAGGAAATGGAGGAAATGGAAGAAAACCATGTATGTCTCATGGCTTTGCTCATGAATAAAGAGGAAAAGGTAAAAATATAATTTTTTTAAAATCTGTCCAGCAAACAGAAGACTTTGATCTAATATTGGACATTTGCTGGTTCATTTAAATTCAGCTAAGGAGTAATATAAATTAAAAATCTGTTAAAACAGGCACTTAGTAAGCATCAGAAAAAAAGATTCAGATGCTTTTCAGATTATTACTTTGCATAAACTATTTGGTGATACCACAATGATATCCTGGGGTTCTTTTCTACCACTACAGTATTTTTCTGAAAAGGTTTGGGGGTGAATCTATCCACCTTTAAAGGCATATGCAGAGGAGTATTTTAGACAGTGGTCATAGTTGGTTTGAAACCTATTTCTGTTTGCATGTGATGCTTACAGGCTCAGTTCTCCATGTTGAGACCAGAAATCATGCTGTCTGCATCTTTGCTTAGCAAAACTTGTCTTCCTACATACACTTGTTACATATCAGGGTCTAAAATTTAGCCTCTCCTCAGGTGAGCACTGGGGGATCCTCATGGCAGCAAAAGTCTGTTCACTCTTCTTCTTGCTGTGCTGCCTTGTGTCTTCCCGTAAAGAATAAGTCCTGCTGGCTCTGATTATCAGAAAAACTGGCCGATATCACTAGTATTTCCAGCCCTTGTATCTCAGAAACTGCCCCAGACCCCCTCCCCTGCTTCCCCCCAGTTTGCACTTCATGGGTCGACATGGGGAAGATATTCTCTATTCTTCCAGTCCATCCTCATGCATCCACGCAGTGCAGAGCAGCTGTCTCAGGTCTGAAGCCTCTGCTTTCACTTTCTAACAGTGGTTCACCATTGTCAGATCTTGGGTCTGCACCTTTTGCTTGGCTGTTCTCTGTGATCTTCTAGCACTGATTCACCCTGCATCCTGAGAATCTGTCTGCCCAGTGTTTTGGGGCAAAGTGCAGTACTCTGCTTGTTTTTACTGAAAACCAAAAACCTTTTTCTTGAAAATGCTGCTCTTCAAATCTATAGCACAGATGTGCTGCTGTGGGTATATGCTGTGCTTGCCATTCTGGAACATTGAATATCACTAATGAAATAAGCCCTTTAAAAATTATTCATTAAAGAATATGTTGGTATGTCACAGGTTAGTACTCTGGATGAGAATTCATCCTACATTAAAATGGATTTATGTGCCTATGCACAGCAGGTTAGTGTTTTACTGGGGTTTTTGTGTCATGCTTCAGTGTTAATTGTGGGTTATTCTCATCACATTACCTTTCATCAAGAATAGGCTGTACTTTATCAATCATATTATTCAGTCTTACGTGTGGTATTCACACATTTGATTTAACCCACATTCCTGACATTTGATAACAAAAGGGAGACAATATGAGTAGGATTCAGCTCTTAGATTAAGGTGGGTTTAACATTCCATAGTGGCCACTGCAAGTGGACTCTAGAGAGTAAATCTGCACTCACACTAAACTCCTCTTTAAGGTGCTGCTGGTACTGATGGTAGCAGGAGCTTGGACTCTGAGTGCACAGCCAGCCATGCACAGGCCTGCATTTGGGTGTCATAATCTGCAAACCAAACCCTGCATTTCACTCTGCCAGAGCTTCTTCCCACGGCTTTGCTTTTCTCCTGCCAGACTAACCCCCAGGTTGACTTTCTGAAGCTGCTCAGCGATTTCACCTGGTGAAGGCCCACTCTATCACCTCTAATCAAGGAATGTGGGTGGACTCTGTTCCTGTCAGGTCACTGGGAAGAGAACCACCTCCAAAATCCAACTTAGATCTCTGGCTGAATCACCCCCTGCAGAGGTGTCTTCTCTGCTGTCTGTGCAAGGAGCATGGGGGCAGCTCTCTGAGGCTCCTCAACACAATGCTAACAGATAGAAAATTAATGTACGCTACAGACCTTTTGGGAATACACCTGGCTGGTCAGCCCACTCCAAGAGAAAAAAGAGCATGAAATAGGTCGGATTCAAAAGCTATCCAACCAATTTGACTTAATTCTGCTCTGAGTCACTCCTGGTGGTCATTTCCACAGCCTTCCCAAGTGTTTTTGCTTCTGAGAAGAGCACAGATTCATCCTTATCATGCATGGATCTCAACTAAATATCAGTTTAATGACATTCCTTGGCTAAGAACAAAGACAATTCTGTGAATTAAAAGAACTGGGAAATCTCTGATGGAAAAAATATGCTCACATCCTTTTCAGCAAGAATTCCAAGAATAATGTTCCCCTTCATTTAAAAAAAAAGTTGGAAATATTATTTGGGGTCAAATATGTTTAAAGTAATGCCAGTTTTGGAATCTCACTTTTCTGCAAAATACATAAGCTATTTTCCTCATCTGTCCCCAGTATAGACAGACCTGTGAAAATATTCTGTTTTGATAATCTAGTACAAAGCAACAAAATTGTTTTGTTAATGTGTGTTTCTTTACTGGTTTTTTGAATGCTTTTATGTGGCCCTTTTAAACGTAGAGTACACAATGTCTGTACCTGCATGCTGACTTGGAATCAGTTTATTGCTAAGGAGAATTCTCTAAAGTTAGTGTTATCACTGGACTATACATTTACCAAGACCTGATCCTGCCGGTTGGACAAAATGTGACAAAAAGTAGGAAACACTTTTAAAATGAGAGGACTGTTCTGGAAACAGAATGTGTAGTGAGTACTTGAAGCACAGAAAGCAGTAAATTTATTTCCCATATACTGTGTGCCTGAGGGCATTGGCAGTAATAAAAAGCACTGGATGGCTAGGATGCTCTCAGAGGCAGCATTGTTTTCACAGATTAGCAAAGTTCCTGCTTTGTTTCTGGAGAACTTATCTACATCAACAGCTTTTCTTTCCCTTTCATAGAATTTGGAAATTGTTTTTTTGCGTGATCGAACTACCCTAAGAATTGCAGAGACAGTCAGAGCATGATAAGAAAAAACACAAAAGAAAGATGGTCCTACTGAGAAAAGGGAGAGCTAATTTCAGGCAGCACAAAGAAAAGGTGAATGTAAATAGAAAAAAGATTGAAAAGTCTTGGGAAAAAAAAAAAGAGCTTCTGTGCCAAGAAGGGAGATGTTGGACATAAATAGAAAATAAAGCTGTAGCAACTTTTACATTGTCCAGTTATGAGTAATGGCAATTGATATAATGCTTTACAGATATATTAATGAAATGTTTTTCTTTGAAAAAGTAGTGGAGACTGAAATAACAAATATTGCCAATACAGAAATTGAAATGGTGTTATCCTTGGTTCAGTCTGTATATTTGCAGTGTAGTGAAGTCCTCGCCCACAGAAAGAAATGTAATCCTAGCCCAAGGAAAGAAGTGTCCACAAAATTCTTTCTTTCCTCCACAGTTCTCCAAGTCTTCACAGCTCTTTCTGCTTGGAAAAAAGCACAGCAAAACAGTAATTTTTCTACATAAGTACATTGTGCCTATGTCCTAGGGGTGGCATATCAATGGTGGAAAGGATGTAGGTGCACCTATATGACCATTTGGTCCTGTGACTGGTAACTTTGCATTCAGGTAGGTTGCAGGCATAGGTGGGAGCTGTCTGTTTCTATGTTTCAGTAGCTGACGATCCTGGAAACTGATCTGACATCTCCTTGTTTAGATGACTTCATGAAGCAGGGCCATGGCATGCTCCTGCTCTACACCCTGAAGAATCCCTCCTTCCCAGAGTACTCCTTCAGCAGTGAGAGTGGTGTCATGTGCCTGGACTTCCACAGTGACCACCCCTACCTCCTGGCAGTGGGCTTCTATGACGGCAACGTGGCCATCTACAACCTGAAGAAGGCAAGCTCCCAGCCCAGCTACAAGAGTAGTGCCAAATCAGGAAAGCACACAGAGCCAGTGTGGCAGGTAAGAGTGCTTTTCCTTTCCTGTGACTGGGCTTTGAACTGCACAGAGCTCGGGCACAGCAGGAAAAGTTGTGTATGGGGAAAGGTGCTGTTTTAGTACATGCTATTGATTAGATTGTATTTCAAGCTAATTTTGAAATATGCATAAAGGCAAAGCAAGTGCATGGATCCTTGGTCCTCAGCAGATACTAAACATGTGAGCAAAAGTTTGCTGTAAACAATTTTTTCTCCTTAGTTTTCATTATTGTAATTGACTTCTTTTTGGAGATGAACTGGCATCCTCTGTATGTACCAGCATGCAACACTATTTGTGTTCGAAACAGAAAATCACAGGACAGCAAGTGATGAGCAGTGCATAAAAACGAGTAAAACAGGTATATCAGCCTAAAAGAGAGCTCTGTTGGGCACAGTAATTCCAGAGGCAGCTGCCTGTGAAACTGGCTGCCGGCGGGATTCAAGACATACTACCTTGTAGTTGACTTTCAGTTGACCTTTAAGTACTCCAGTGATTTCAGAATTGTGATGTGCCGGTAATGTTCTTAAACTGCTGCCACTCTGATACGTGTGACAAAGAGCCAACAGATGGGTGGTACTTTGAAGGGTCAGGGTAAATATGTTGCTACATCCAGCTAATTAGCTGTGTCTGCAATGTAATCTGAGCTCACATTGAAGCACTGGAAGGTATATGTGCTTTTGATCTTGATCTTAGCAGTAGAAGTATGGCAGCACATATTTCAACATGGTCTATCTGAGCCTGTTGAGGTGCAGGGGTGTGTGTTTGGTTTGCTAGCCTGTGATAAAGGTGTTGCTGTGGTGACTCTATCTGTCAACCTGACTTAGGCTGGCTGATACAGTCACACGCCAGTGTTCCTTGAACTTTGGCACATGCCTTGCATGGATTGTCCCTCAGCCATTGGCTCTTTGTTATTGCATCTTCCAGTAAAAGTCCAGGAAATCAAGGGAAGCTGATGGGACTACAGATGAATGTGGCATATGTCAAGAGCAAGACCTCTGCTTGCTGTGAATAGAGAGTTTGTGCAACTGTAACATTTCAGAGAAGACATGAATTTTATATTTCCTGCTTGTCTGTCCAAAGCTTTTCCTCTAGCAGATATTTATATCTCTTCTGACAGGTTAACAGAGTAGCCCAGACACACACACACACAAACACACATACACAGAGAAAACTTCTGAGCTTTTTTCACTGCCATTTACGTTTCCAGTAAAAAAGCCTGGCCAAATAGTAAGTCCTATGTGGAGGTTTTCATGGTCTTGCTGCAGCATGCTATGGGAAGTCGCAGCTGTTACTGCACATTAGAGACACAAAAATCCCAGATCCCTTGTGCCCCAGATGATATTGGAAAGGACTATATGCTGAGGGGGTGTTATTAGCAGCCTGTTCCCTGCAGACTATAGAGAGGTACATAAAGCAGTGGAGGCATTCTGTGAGGGGTTTTGGGGGGTAGATTTATGTTTGCTCTTTGCAGCAGTGGTGTTCAGAAGTGAAAAAAAATCATTAGATGGTCTAGGAAAATAGCTCTGAAAAGGAAAAAAATCTACTCCATGGATATGGATAGATGTGTAAAGAAGCTCCTGCTTCTTTATTTCCACAGGTTGAGTACTTAAAATCATAATTGTTCGTTTTCTTTGTCGATAAGAAAATTGCTTTGAGCAATCCAGTCTAGTGGAATATGTCCTTGTCCATGACAAGGAGGTTGGAACAAGATTGTCTTGTTCCAGCCTTTCAACCCAAACCATTTTGTGATTAAAGTACCAATATTTTTACTAAATTTTAGAATTTTTAACTTACTACAAAACTTGCAAGCAAAGGTAATAGGTGATTCTACAGCAAAGTGAAGAGCTTATCCCTCTTTTGGAAGTATCTGAAGTGTAAGCATTTGTCAATATCAGCCAAATAGTTTAGAAATTTGCATTTGATGTGATGAAAAGCAGCATGGACTATCTGTTACGCTGAAATGTGGGATTGTTATTCCTCATTTGGCATTAAATGATTCTAGAAAGTGATACCTTTTTCTTCATATTTAGCTCAAAGATCCCCTATTCTCCCCCACCATCACCCCAGTAGTCTGAGGCCCAGTCTTTGTCTAGATACTAGACCTCAAAAAAATCCCCCTTTTTTGTAGGAAAAGTGAACAAAGTAGAAAAGTAACAATGTTATCCTGAGCAATTAGGAGCCTTTGTTCTCTGGACTGCCTGGCTTTTTTCTTTTGAAACAATGCCACCCTTTCACAATGGAAACAAAATGGGAAGTGGGTAAAGCAGACTGACAGCTCTTTTCTTGTGCTGTTTCATTTTCAGTGACTTAGTAATATCTAAGTACGTTTGCATAAAACAAAGCTGATGTAATGTTCCCATTGTTAAGAGCAAAATAAAATAATGCAAATCTTCTACTTCTGTTACCTAAGAAAGAGTTCTACCTGATACCACTCCCTATTTTTTAAAAGAGCATAGCAATGGTTTCTTATCAATTTGGCAATTATCTCCCATGTATTAAGTACTACTGCATTGTAAATAATGGAAAATTCTAGCCTGATTTAAATTACACATTTCTAATTCCTTATTACTAATTGGTGAGGATCCAAATCCTCAGAGAGGAATAAACAGAGAGGAATAAACACACACATAGACATATGAATGAATATGCATGCAGTGCAATGTAGCTAATACCACCAAAACTCAGGTGTCACAGGATTATAGAACTAGAAATGGCCTCTTAGGTCAGTGAATTCAGGCCTCTACCTTTGAATGTAAACATCGGCTTAAAAGGAGTCACCTCCTGTAAAACTATGTCAAACCTGTCATGTTCTGCTGGGAGAAAAACCTATGTGGCATTAACCTAAACCCCACTTTAATCAAAGTAATGCTCTATTAGTCAGCAAAATCCTCACACTCCCATTATCTCTGAGTAGGCCTACAAAGCAAGTCCCTGAACAGTGTATGTTTTTGAGCCAATGGCTCAGTCCCAGGGCTTGGCTCTGGAGGTTAATGAGGTTGGCTGATGTGGAACTAGTGGACTAGAGTTTGGCAGCCACAGGAGCAGTGTTCCCTGGGAAGAAGTGACACCTTGCTGGGAAGGAGCTCTCAGCATAGAGCCTCTCCTTTTTCTAGCTTTAAATATTTTTCTTTCTCTTTTCTTTTAAAAAGATGATAATTAAAAAGATGATTATTTGCAGCTGAGAAGAGTGCTTTTTCTCTTACCTTTCTACAGTGGGATATACCAAATATTTTAAGTTCGAACTATTTGGAAGATGGAGTAGTTCAGAATCAGGAATTGATAACTGAAACTATGTGTCAGGGTTTGTCTCTGTTGTTCAATCTCCTTCTTAAACACATCTTATTTGACAGATTTGTTTTCACTGTGTGCTTCTATTTTACTTTCACATCAAGCCAAATGGATGTTATTTCTGCTGAGACTAGTGCGGAGACAATACTGCTGCAGAAGGTAGGAAATAATTTTTTATTTTACTTGCTCACCATCAGAGTTACTGATGAAATTCCCACTGCAGAGTGTTGACCCTAGGATCTACAAATGGAACATTTCTTTTGGTTATGCTTCAAGCAAATCTTGGCTATCACAGGCATGCTCATGTGGGCAGCATGGTTTGGAATTACTATGGAGACCTCACTGGTTAGAAACACAACTTTGTTCAGTGTTGATTTACTGAAGCTGATCTGGCCTCCCTGAGGAGCTGATACCATGGAGCTTCAGTGGCATCTTGAGAGAATTATTTTCTGCCCTATATTCATGCGTGGGAAGAGAAAGGGCTGGCCGCTGCAGAGTAATTCTTCACCAAATGCCAGTCAGGTTAGATGTGGTGTTCATGGTTTGGACGTAAAGGCAAGATTGTAATAGCGTGCAAACTGACAAAGGAAACTAAAAGGAGTTTCAGCTCGCAGAATAGTTTTCCAGAAGAACTTGCAGAAGTCCCATCTCAAGTGTCAACCTGACAAACACACACGAAATTGTTTACTATATTTTACCCCATAATTGTGTGATCCCTTCTATTTGTCTATTTTCTGTGTTACTATCTAATTTCTTAAATAAATCTACACTGAACTTTTGCAGTTTGCGAAGCCACTCCAGACTCACAGAAGTCTTGTTTTGCTGATAGAAGTAAATGAAAATCCCTTTAAAGTAAGCACAGCCTGCTGTTCTTTACCCCATTCTGTGCTTCTGCACACAGCTCCACAAAGAAAGGTCTTTATGAGAAGCTGATCGTATTTGCTGCACTTAGGAGAAAAAAAAGGATTTTGATCATAATCCACTGTCACACCAGCACATTGTTTAATTTCTGATGATTAGCATTCTCCAAAATCTGTCATCTGCAGTCAGACAAAAAGATTTTGCTTGCACTGCCTCTGAGATATTAGTGCTTCACATAATACTTTGTTCCTTTGGCTTCAGGCACACAAATTATTTGATGCAAAGAAAATACAAGAAAAATATAGGACAGAAGGTTGCTACCAAGGTCAGAATAAAAATCAGCTGTCTCAGAGCAGCCTCAACACCCCTTCTGTTGCCTTCACTAAGAAGCACAAAATAGGTGTTTGCTGAGGGTAGTTCAGTGGAAAAACATCTCATTCAACTCTGTGATGATACTGGTAGGGGATAACTCTAGAGGAGAAACAGAAATCTGGAGAAGAAAGGAAAGCAACAGAGACCTGAAGCCAAGGAATCTAAACCCAAGAAAGGGGGAAGAATGTAGCCTGAAAGCAAAATAGAGCCAAAACCTAATTGTGAGGATCATTTAGCACCAAACCTCTTCAGTAATGCAAGATAACTGTGTTTCTCATAGTGGGCCAGTTCAATGTTTGCCCAGAGGACCTTCCTCTTCAGCTCCAGCTTTCTACTTTTTTGTGCCACCAGCCATGCCTTGCATACTTGGCCCAGTGCAAACAGGGCAAAAAGTCAAATTAACTTCTTAAGTCCCAGAAATAAAAGAGACCAGAGAGGTCACTTCTCTCATTCTGCAGTGCACAGGAAGCAGTGGGACAAACATCCATGGACCACTGAGTATGCTTTGGGGTCCAGAGATCTCAGTCTGTCAGAGGCTTCCTTGTGGGAGCAGTCCTTAGCTGCATTCCTGCTCCCTACACTGAATTCTGTGTCCAGTAATAGGCTGTTGCAGCAGCAGTTGTCCTGTCTGCTGAGTACCTGACACTGGGTTCCTCCCTGCAGCACCATGAGCTGTTTAGGGACTGGCAAGCATCAGTTGTGTCACTGTCCTCTCCTAGGACACTCCTCTCAGTTGCTGTGAGAGCTGACTACAGGCACAGCCCTAATGGAGGAAATCCTGTCTCCCACAGAGTTAACTGCTACCACTTTTTGGAAAGGCTGTGCTGAGCCACAAAAATTAATCTGGAGGCTTTGGGCTCATTTATGCATGGTAGAAGTGGTGGAAATTGCAAGATAGTCCTGTGGCAGAAATGCTGGATAAAATCTTTTGCAGCGTGCTTGTACCCTTTCCAAAACTGTTGGACACTTTTTAAGCCACTATAGGTTAGGAAGGGTAAACGTCCAAATGCTTTTTCCTAAATGTCTTTGACAATAACGAACAAAATCCCTAATAGTTTAACTTTGGCATTGTACTTTTTGAGATGGTATCTAGCTGTGTCTTCCGGAGATTCAGAAATTATTCATGGTTATTTTTAAATTGTGCCTTGGGCATGAATTCTTTTGGGTTAGAAATTGTCTAGCAAAGTGTCCATTGCAGATCATGTAATGTTTGTCTAAATAGTGAACTCTTTTTGCTTTGATGCTGCATTTCCCTCTGTACTTCATTCAGATGCTGAACTTATTTCCTACCTTCTGCTCTCACTGATCTTTGCTAAATAGATTCTTCTCTCATGCTACTCTAACCCTCTTCCTTTTACTTAAGATCCAAACCATCCTTCTGTGAGTTTTCAGGTTCATTATTTCTTTTCTGGTGTCCCCAAGAAATATACAAGAAACTTTCTGTGCCAGTTAGTTGCACTGGGGCTGATTTATGGATAAAATTTCACTTATAAAATTTAAAAGTCCCTTCAAGCCTTGGGATGTTGGAATATGTTAGCCTGAGGTTTAAAATATCAGAGAAGTTGTAATGCATTTGTTTGGTTATTTGGATCTTTGAATTCTGTTCTGCTGCTTTATAATGTATATATAAATATGCTGATGAAACTTAATGGCTCTTATACAGCCTGTGAAACAACAGAATGATGCTCTGAAGAGGATGAAATAAAAGTAAGAGAATGATAATGGCAGAGTTAGAGGCAAGTTGGGCAGGGACAGTGCAGGCAAGGTCACATTGATACATGGCGAGATAAAGGGAGCTGGGGCTGGCCATGACTCCCACCCTTCTCCAACCCTGAGAGCCACAATGAGCTGACACAGCTTGATGTGGTGTCTGGGGCTCTCAGCATCCAGCAGGCCCCAGGAGAGTCTCTCCTCTCTCCCCATCCCTGTTGCAAGTCCACTTGATCCTGCGGTGATGGGAACCTTCTGTCAGGCATATTCCGCACACTGTCTCTGATGTAGTAACATCAGGCAGCTTGGGAGTTTGGATGAGAGCCTGTCTGCCCTGTGTTGTCTTGCTTTTCCTACACACAGAGTGGGAAACTTCATATTTTGTCTGTTGTAAATTGGGAATCTTGCACCATGAGCACAGTCAGAATTGAAACCAAGAGCTGTGAATTGTAACTGGTGAAATACCCCATAGCTTTGTTTGCCTTTGGCATGCATTGCTCAGTTACATACTGCATCTGACATGGGAACACAGCCACAGATGGGACAAACAGGTGACAGTCTAATATCTGGTTTCTCCCACCTCATCTGCTAACATACCAGCCTAATGAATTAGGTGGGCAGTACTGTGAGGGGAGCAAGCATGCAGATTCCTGGTGAAACACTGTACAAAGCAGAGCATCCAAACCCCAGCAGGAAGAAAACAAACTGCAAGCAGGGTCAGCCTTATCCAGTGCTATTTATAACTGAGCTCTGCTTCCTTCAGATAAATCTGAGTTTCTGAAGCATGAGTGATGCACAAGCCTCAGGCTGTAACTTTGCCCTGCTTCAGTGGCACTCCTATGTCCATGCTCTCTGCTTACTGCTGAGTCCCTCCCACTACCACCACATGTGCTCTTTAGTAGGGAAGGTTTTGCTACCCTTTTTCTGTACCCCGAATTTGTGGATGGTCTGATGCAGTAGGCCTAATTCCTTGGTCCTCTTGGCCGACCTTGCAGCCTTGAGTTCACTTGTGCTGATGAGATGGAGCCTGGTCTTCTGAATCCCAGGAAGATCCCATCAAGGTAGAGGGCACTTGATCTAGGTGGAGAAGAGCAGTGTTTTTCTAAAGAGGAGTTTTTATGGAACTAAGTATGATGTGGGAGTTTATCTTAGAGTGTTTCCTCATTGCTGTTGAGCTCATCTAGTTGTTTTCCCTCATCTATCAGGAAGTTTTCAAGGACTTTGGAGGAGAAAACCGTGAGAATGCTTGTAGTAAAACTTGTAAGTAGCCATATGCTGCTAGAAGGAGAGAAATAATTTGCAAAGCTATTAGATGGGAAGTTCCTGGTATTGTCTGTAGCCAGAACAGCTATATTCCACCAGACAGGCCCAGTATTTGATGGTACCCATAAATAAAGTCATCATCCAGCCTCATGCCCATGACGCAAGTGTGCTGCTCCTGAAGTATCCAGGCAGTGCTAGGCAATGTCTTCTGTTCCAGGAGATTTTGAGATGCTTTTCATTATCATAGACATTCTTCCTCCTGCATCTTTGCTTGGTGGCATATGATCCTGCCAAGCTGGCTGCCTGGGTTGCTGGTTGATTTCTTCAGCTGAAGCACCTGATTTTGTTTCAGTACCTATTTACTGTTACCAAGCCTGTCAGCCACCCTGATTCTCCTAACTGCCATGTTCATCATCACAAACATACAGTGGGGAAAGTAAGGAGACATTTGAGTAAATCCCTGCCTCTGCTACTGATAGATTGGCAGGGAGTCCTTTAGGTTGGAATTGCTCATTAAAGATGTAAGAGAAATGCAGGAAGCCCAAACTGAATGAGAGACACTGGAATCTTTGAACACTGTGATATTCATGAGATGTCTAAACTGTTTTCTCTCTAAGGCAAACACTACAGCCAAGTATTAAAATATTACTGACTCACCTTAGAAGGAGTTACTCCTTATAGACCTTACCTCTTCAGTCACTTCTGTCATGGAGGCAAGTTTACTTCCTAAGCAGTTGAACTGATCCGTTCTGCCTTGTTGCATGATTTAATGGTAAAATGTCAACAAATTTTTCTACAAAAGACTGAACAGCACTGAGAATACTCCTTTGCTTAGCAGCAGCCTTATCTGCAGATTCCTGTCATAGCTGAAACATTTGCATTTAAAAGAAAACCCAGATTTTAAGATAGGAACATTTTTCAATGGATTTATTTTTAAGAAACAAGTAATTTTCATTTATCTCTCCCCATCAGCTTTTACTCACACTCAAAAGACTTGTTTGCTATACAAAGCAATCTCATCTATTGTAGTGAACAAAGCAGTCACAATGTGATTGAATATGACACACAGTAAACATGTGAGAGGTGAGACTGAATTTAAAATAAAACTGCACCTTCCTTTCTGGAACTGGGAAACTGTTTGCGAACCACAGAAATGAGAAGCGGCAGAGGCCTTGAGAGTGTCCTCCTCTTCCTTCACAGATATTGTGTTACCATTCTTGAAGTGTTTTCTTCAAATGAGACGGGGCACTCTAACTGTCTTCACCAGTACTAACAGACTGAAGTTATTGACTTCTGTGTCTTACACGGTACACAATTCTTAATACATGGGAAAATATTTCTGTGCCACTCCAGCAGTGTCGCTTTGCTGATTCCCTCACCAGCCACTGATGCTTTTCTGCACTACTGTCATTTAGCCAGAAATTCCCTAATTTCTACACATTTAATGCTTTCTTCTTCCTGTCTGTGTCTGTCTGCCCTTGTCTTTATCACATTTCACCTTATTATTTTCAGATTACATCTCTCATTGTTCAAGATAATGTTGAGTCCTTATCCTAATGAAATTCAGTATCTAACTGCATCATCTGCAAATGTTCTGTGTATTTTGCAATTCAGTATGCAACTTACTGATGAAAATATTGTATAGAACTGAACCTGATGCCTTGGAGAGGCTACCTAGAACAGAGGCTAGACAAAATTAAAAGAATAAAACTGAATAAAATTAAAAGAAACAAGGATAGTGCCTTATGGGAACCATCTAGAGATGTTCTCCCATCTGGTCAAGAAATCACTGTCTAAACTTTTGGGAATTCATTTTCAAGCATTCATCCACTTCACAGTAATTTCTTATCTTTCTTCTGAAGACATCACAGGGAATATGCCAAAAGCCTTACAAAATTAAAGATAACAAATCTACTCTTTCTCTTAGACTCACTACCCTGAAAAGGAAGGAAATAAATTCTCTTTGACAAGGTCTTTCTTTGAGGAGACCATATTCACTGATTCTCATGTTCTTATCCTGTACATATATACAGATGACTTTATACTTTGTTTCAGCTCTCAAAGTTCAGGCTTAGGCTGACTCATCCACTGTCCTTTAACCTGTCCTTCAAGACAGGTTTGGTTTGTGTTTCCTGGGAGCATTTTTGCCCTCTTTCTGTCCCCTGGGACCTCTCCTCTCTTCTCGTTTTCATAGCTAATTGCTATGAAATCCAGAGATTGCTTCAGCTGCTTCCTTAAGTACCCTAGATGGAATTTCATCAGGCCTTACAGAGTCAGATATATATGCCTGTGCTCCTTAAAGTTAGTTTTGTTAAATTTCTAGTTACAGTTTATTTCTTATATGTCACTGAAAAAAGGACAGCCTTAATGCTTCTGTTTTACATGTAGTTTGACATTGGACTTGCCTCCCTTTAAACAATAAATGGGTTCTAGGAGGAGGAGGCTCAGATGAGCCTTTCTGGGATACCTGATTTTCCCCTCATGAGGCATCAGCCTGCTGGCCTGAAAAGTCATTTTTGCCTCAAAAGAGTCTCCAACATCTTCCCCATGGAGGTATCTCAGCCAGTGGCGGAGAGCTGTCCCTCAACTCATGGACTCTTTTTACCGTGAAGTTCCTGGATGTGCAAAAGCTAGAGTGTGACAGTGACAGCCCAGCTCTCACCATATTGCAGGCCTGATTCTCCATCTCTGGGATGGGTTCTCCTCTTTTGTTGTGGCTTGATTCACAACTTGTGGCAGTGTTTATACTGGCATTTTTCTAGAGCCTAGGGGTGCAGATGTGGACAGGGACTATGCTTTCATAGCAGGGTTTCTGAGAAAAAAAATCAAGGAGTAATACCTTCTACAACAATGTTGGCCAAAACAAAATTTTTTGAAAAATTTTTTGGAAAATTTTTGAGATCTTTCCTTTTTACTAGACATTCCAAAGCAGAGATGCTGTCTGTTTCCCAGGTAATAGACAGGAATGGCAAAAAGCACATATGGAGACCAGCAATCTCTTTTGCTCAGTGTGTGTCACAGGACGGGAGCCCCTTATGCTATACCCTGCCATGCTGGATCCAGCATGGGCGTGCTGGTGATTCCATGGTGCCCCTCACTGAAAGACCAGCTGGGCATACTAAGGTTCCTGCCTGCCTGCCTGTCCACATTTACCTTCAGCAGGAAGTCCACACCTACAGATAACCAGAGCACAGCTAAATCTTCTCCACAGTTGTATCATATGCTCTGAGTGCAAGCAGGACCCAGGAGCTCTTTCTTCACCAAATACAGGCTTAGCCAGAGAGTCTGACTGGGCTGCTTTGACCTTTGACCAGGCTGCACTCAGTTATCACAGCCCCTTAAAATCTTCATTACTGCTTTGAGTCAAAATGAGTCATCAATAAGGACTAAGATCATGTTTTGCTTTTATCTCAAAAAATCATGGTGAGGAATGAAGTTTTCTGTCTTCCTTCCTCCCACCTCTGCATAGGATACTTGTACTGCTGTCCAAGTTGGCACTGGGGAGGGGCTCCAGACACTGCACTGTTTCTCAACTCTAAACCTTGTTCTTTTGTCTCTTAATGTATAAAAACTGATGATGGAGTTACTTTGCTTGTGAGTTAAGTACTCTGTACTTTCTAGATGGCCGAGTATTTAATTTTGGGGTGTCCCTTGGGACTGATTGCTGGAGAGTAGCCTTGCATTTTGCTTACTCTCCTCAGGATGCCTGGCCTTGGCTTCACTTGTGGTAGCTGGCAGAGGATCCTCTGAGAGGTGTCAAGGTCCACTTGTGTCAGGCATGATAAGCAACAAATGCAGAATAGCTGGCAATGTCCTTGATGGAGGACATTTGGGAACTTTGTTGTAGATGCACTGCTTTATCTCAGCAGCAAGGAGGGACAAACTATTTGCTCCAGCAAAACAAAAAGTCAGTGGACTCTGGATAAACTGGTATAGAAGCAGACTTCACACCAGCAGATCCCTTGGAAAACAGCATAGATAAGTGACCCAGAGAGGAGAAGAAACAAAAAAAAATTAGCGATTTGTCATTGACCGGAAAAGAAAGTGCAAGATTTCTTCTCTGCTAATAATGACTTGATGTTTCTGGATGCTGATTTGCTGAAAGTTGCTGTCAGGAACCAAAAAGAAATGCATTTGAGGGTGACAGAGTGAAGAAATAGAACTGCTTCTTAGTTCAAATCAGAGACTGCTGTAAGGCAGTCCAGAACAGTACTTGCACCAGAGCACAGAGGAAATCAAACTGGCTTTGGAAGATGTGACCTGTGGAGCAATGTATTGTAGATCAGCACTTCAGCATGAGCCCTCAGCATGATGCTGAGGCAGTCTAAAAGGCAGGCTAACTGTGAAATGGAGAAATACAGATCAAAGGTGTCCACAGTTGGACTAACATGACCAGGTTTAGATGGGTATTCCTGGTTGGAGTTCAGTCTGTCTTACTCTACCTCTGCAAGAATCCATATGTGCATCTGCGAGCTGGTGAGCTGGGCCATTGTGCAACAGATGCAGCCAAACTGCATCCATGAGAGTTTGTGCTCTTGCTAAATCACAGCACATGTTCAGCTTGTTCCACCTCGAGTGAGCCCCAGAGCTCTTTTGGCATTTTGATTTGGCCCTGGCTTGTGCATACTGACACAGGAAATGTGGTTTGGACAGCGGGTGTGTCTGTACTTGGCTGCCAGGTCAGGCACAGCAAGAGAAAACTGAGGTTGATTCTCTTGCTGAAGGAGCAGATGTTTGCCAGTGGGAAGCCTGGAGTAAAAGTCTTTAGCCAGTGTGAATGTAAGGAGAAAGGTCTGAATCCCACTGCTTACCTTGTGTGACCAAGGTATGGGCAGAAGAGGGTGGCTGGGAAATCACAGCAGGGCTGGGAAGCACTTGTGCTTCTGTGGTGCACATATGTACTTCTACAAGTCTGCGGCTCTCTTCAGCTAAGGAGGCAGGTGAGTGAAATCCCTGAGCTGCTGGGCTGGGCAAAATGGCAGAGTCCCTGAGAGGGGCCTGTACAGCTACATCTACAGCTCAACAGTGACTTACAAAGAAATGCTTGAGGCACAGAAACAAAGACATGTCTAAAGCTGAGTATTAGGGAAAAGCACTAACATAAATTAATAAAAAGAAGTGATTGTGCTAAGTGAGCTGTGGTTATCCTGGGTCATAAAAGGGAAAGAGAAAATATTTGGGAAACGTATAAGTAGTTAAAAAAATGAAAATGTAGACTTATTACTAAAGCAAGCTTCCAGCTACTACTAAGTGGTACGAATAAGAATGAAATATTTGATGCTGTATTGTTTAATCTTAGAGTGAGTGTCTGAGACTGTCTGCTTAATGTAACAAGAGGATAAAAGCACAGGTCAGAACAAGGAAAGAGCATGTTAAAGAATATTTAGATAAATTCTTGCTCATCAACACGATCAGATTAAACATACCCTAGAGTACTTAAAGAAATAACCAGACCAATTTCAGGCCATTATAAGCATTTCAGAGAGTTTTTGTCCTGTGTTTTAGGCAGAGGCTGGGGTTTATGTGCAAGCCCATTTACAGCATCTGAGCTGAGTGAGTACCTTGACTTTGAGACAGGGTTGGGATGTGCTCTGTGGCATGGATGAGGGGAAGCACCATTCTGCTGTCACCTGTGGACTCACGCTCATTTGTGTACCTGTGACATGGGCAGACTGAAATATGATAGTCTACTGTCATCAATCCCCACACACTTTTCTGTTGTGCTGTAGAGCCAATGTCTGGCAAAAAGGTATCTGCAGGTTCTTTCTTCAAAGGGCCTGTCCTTAAATGCAGGAGAGGAAGTGGCACAGACAGAGTACCAGAGCACAGAAAACAGTGTCTGGACAATTCACCCTGCTAGAGGCATCCAAAGCCAGCCATAGGGGGTTGAAAAGTGTGGGTAATAGCACAGCAGTGCATCAGGCTGCATGCTGGCCTGTAGCACAAGCATGGCCAGGGAAAGCAGGAAAGATCTCAAAGGGCCGAAAGGAGCGGAAAATTGTCTGGAGGAAAATGATAGGATTGGACCCAGAGAATTACTGACCAGTCAGATCAATTTCAAAGGCTGGAAAAGCACTTGAATAAATGGCAACACTACTGTTGAATGTCTAGCTAATAAGGTGATTCAAAGAAGCTGACATGGATTTGTCCAGAATAGATAATCAAGCCAGAATAATTTCTTTTCCTTTTTTTTTCCAGAGAAATGGTCCTCATGAATAAGGAAGAGGCAATCAAGGTTATCATCTCAATCCATCTTGTCTTGACTAAAGCTTTTGGTCCAGGCTTACACAATGACATACATATAACCAAAGCAGAGAAATATGAATTAGATAAAATTGCTGTAAAAGAGGCTGCTCAGGTGGCTCAGGCAGTGTGTTCAAAGAGCAGTTATACAGAATTCACTGTCAGACTCTGAACGTGCTTCAAGTGAGACTCTCCAGCTGTCACTTCTGGTCTTTTTTTGATCAATACTTTCATTAACAACTCAAATTACAGAATAGGGAAGCCCCCCTGGGAGGACAAGGCACTTTGCAGGACATGATTATGTTCAAAATTATCTTGATAAATTGGAAGAAAGGCCCAAAATCAATGTGATGAAATTCAATAAAAACAAGGGCAAATACTGCATTTAGAGAGGGGAAATTAAATGCACAGATACGAAATAAGAGATGGCTGGTTAGGCATCAGGGTGCCCAAGGGGAAGCATCACCAGTGATCAGCAATGCAATATTGTTACACAAAGATATGTGTCATTCTAATTAATTTGTGAGAATGTAAGAGAGAGGAGGTTGTAACTCGTGCCTCAGGGTAGTCCAGCACCACATGTTTGCAGCTGCAGAGCCAGGCTGAAGAGGAAGAACAGGATTGAAGGCTTGGGTCCTGAAGACAGGACCTGGAAGCAACAGGCAAGTTGAGGCAATTGATTTGAGTTGGAGAGAGGGAAAAAGAGAAAGCAACAGTGGCACAAACTTTTCTTGCCCTTTTGAAGACTGTTACAAAATTGGGAATAAACTGTTGTTCTTTGCATCCACTGGGGAGATGGTAAGGAGTAATTGGCTTGACTCTTGGTAAAGGAAATCTTCTGTGTAAGGGCAATTAAGCACAGATGTACTGTACACAGATGTCTACAGGGAGGTTGTTGAATACCTGTTGTTGGAGACTTGTGAGAACAAGCTATGTGAATTGTCACCAGTGGCAGGGGAGGTCTGATTTTGCCTCAGAAGAGAATAGATATACTTTTTGGGTCTCTCCAAACCCTGAATTGCTATGATGGCTTTGCCTAAGAGTCTACTGATAGCTAGGTTGGCACTGGAAGAATTTGTCCCCAGGTCAAATAGCATGAACTGTCTTCAGCAGCCTAAGGAAATGGTTTGCATGCCAAAGTCATCTGAGTGTCTTACTTGGCCAGTTCATGTAAGGGTGAACCAGCAGGGTGTGGGGGGCGGGGAGGTGGGGGAGCAGAATTTGATAATGCCCTTGTCTTTCCTCTTCTCTAGCTGGGGGAGATCTTTCTAGTTTTTTTCAGGCCCTGAATAACAAAAAATCTGCCTTATTTCACTTAGGGCAGGTATCAGCAGGGCTGTGGTGCTGCAATGCTAACAAAGGACTCCTTGAAGGATAATTACAGGGAAAGAAAGGGAAGGAATTGCTCATCAGTCTGTTTGAGTGTGTTGCATGTGGCACCCC
Organism: Acrocephalus scirpaceus scirpaceus; assembly: GCA_910950805.1. Classification (NCBI taxonomy): domain Eukaryota; kingdom Metazoa; phylum Chordata; class Aves; order Passeriformes; family Sylviidae; genus Acrocephalus; species Acrocephalus scirpaceus. The sequence goes on along the minus strand of OU383776.1, from coordinate 19,542,382 downwards.
ATACCTGAGTTTTGGCAAGCCAAGGGCTAGCCAGAGCTGTGTTTGTAGTAGCTGCTGCCTGCACCACACTCAAGCCTCCTGGCCAGGGTGGTTTTGACCAATTGTATTGTGTCAGTGCAAGTGACTAACAGCTTGTGTCTTGTGAAAATGGATCAAGCATTATTTATTTCATAGGAATGACATCAGAAACATGGGCGTTTTCAAATCGGATTGGATAAATAGTCTAATCTCTTGCTGGACAGGAGCCATTACCAGCTGCCACAGATAAAAATGATACTATTCTCTTGCTAGAAATGAATGGATTATCACCCTGCTAACCTGCTGTACATAGTAATGAGCATGAGGTCTTAATATTTATATTTCTGTATATTAAATAAGATTTTGAATAGTCTCAACTTCTTTATAAATAAGCGAGCTTTAAGAAATCAAAAGAAAAATCGGTAGGGTGTTCCTACAGCAAGGAGTTTCACACATTTTGCACTGCAAATGTAGTCAGATTAAGGATCACTGAAAAAATTGACTTGCTTTTGTTAACAGTTCTCATCATGATCAGGGACAGAAAATGCTTCCTGCTTTTTGTTTGCTTGTCTCCTCTCTGCTGTTTACACACATTTTTCTTTCTCATGTGCTTCTTTACTCTGATTGTATCATAGTTGAACTTTTGCTCTAAACAGTTTCACACAGCCAGAATCCTTGGCTGATTATCACATGCTTCAGGGGAAAAATTAACTTCTTGCTGCTGTGCAGACAGTTGCTTGGTTCTCTCCTCAAATGCTCCACCCCTCACAGCATGGATAGTGCTAATGACAGGAGGTTGTGCAGTGTTGACAAGCCTCTGGGAGCAGAGAAAAGGCCAGTTCTGAGCAGATGCCCGATTTGATTGCAGTATCATGAGGGCTAATTACTCTAATAAGCATTTATGGGATTCAGAGATCAGGAAGAGAAAGATCACAAACATGATTAAGGTGTCAGAGGTGTTGAAGGAAAATGAAAGTATTAAGTGCCAATTTCTGTTTTCTGAAATTCAAACTACCATCACTGAGAGCTGCTAACAGTCATCTGAGGGCAGAGCCTTGTGTCCCTGACAGGCTGTTTTTCAAGCTTTCTACAAAATGTACCTAACTCAAGTACTGTTGACTGCTTTGAATAGAGGAGCAAGAGTATCCCAAGCGAATCAGCCTACTTGATTTTTGAAGCTGGTGACCCCACTTGTCCATGTAATGGATGAAGAGCTGTGACACCTAAGAGTAGAAAACTTGAATAAATCTCCATCAGAGAGAGGGTATTTGGAATGGGCAAACCCTGGGGTAAAGCTCTTTGCTTTGGGAATGCTGAAAGGAATTAGCTTGGGAAATACCCCCATGAGCTCATGATAGCTCTTAAGCTGTTTGGTCACCTCCAGATGAGATTCTTGCAACACTCTGTGTTAGTGTAGACATTGTCACTAACACTCTGTGTTAGTGTAGACATCAGAACTCAGAAGTTGTGTTTGCACAGAATGATGGGGATGGACTACAACTACTGAACCTTCATCCATGTATTTGCCATTGGTCTGATTGTCTGCAAAGCTTTTCCCAAATATTTGGGAAAGCAAGCTGGAGAGAAAGAACATGAGTGAGAGGAGAACTGTGTTGGATATACACATAAAAATATCTTAATGTCAGACCATTTTAGAGTGACATTTTTAAAATATTTTGATTCAAAATATGACCCTTTTTCTGTGCCCAGCATGAAGCATATTGGACATATTTTTGTAACCAGTGCCCCTGAGCTCTGCATTTCTCACCTTGAATTAGAACTCCTCACTACACCAGCTCTTTCATCTGAAGCAGCTGCTGGCGACTATCACTGTCAGCAGTAGCTCATGATTGCAAGAAGATGTTCTTGGAATACATATACCCAGTACATTTTGCCCACAATGGGTCAGCCTTGACAATCACTGTCTTGTTGAACCTGCTTTGTAATCATGAATCATTGTATTCTGGGTCATATTGAATTATGCCATTCCTTTAATGCCAGATAGCATAAAGAGACTTACAATTTCACCTATGCAGGGATATTCAAAGGTATATGCCACTCAAGGCTCTTCAGTTGTGTCTTATAGGCATGAAACTGGCCTTTTGAAGTATTCTCAGATGGATTCCCTTTACATTCTGTTTTTCCTTCCTCAGAAGAGGAAGAAAACATGTTCAGTGGAGGGTTAACTACTCTTTGCTGAGTCTCTTGCTCAATTTTCATGCTCCACAGAACTTCACAGTATAAACAATTTTACAAAAGAGAATTAACAGTTTTTCCCAAGGACCTGTCACAAGAATACCCAATCTGTGTAATTAAAGTATTGAGAATGCTGTTTGTTTTCTGGACTAGGTACGAGTTACATAAGTGGTCATGGATAGAGTATTTGGTAAGCTCTGGGATGATCAAATCCATTTATCATGTTTATGGGATGATGTTTAGGGAACTTTATCTGCTCCACTGTTTGGACAGGAACAGATATACCTTTGAAAAGCTTCTCAGAACGTTCTATAGTGCTTGTCCCCATCCTGATCTGACAGATGCCAACAGGAGTGTGTGCTGACAGACCCAGTGACAAGTCATTCTTTTCTTTTCAGTCTGATTGAATTCCCAGACCTGAAAATCGAGTGTTCTTAATGCTTTTGGTCTAACTGAAATGTCTCTTCTAAACTGTAAGCCATTTATCTGAGTTCAAATCTTGCCTGCTGAGCTGTCACAGTCAAAAGGCAAATCTCCTTACCAGGCAGACAGACGCTCTGAAGGTGTAGAGAGGATTTCAGTTTTAATGGAGAAGTTTTCATCTCTCTGAAACAGAAGTGCCCCAAGGACCCTTGTCACATGTTTCTTGCAAGGTCTTGCCTGGACCCCACATAGAGGCATGAAGCTAATTTGAGGTTGTCTGGCTGAAGGGTAGCCGTATGGCACTGCACTTGGAGTAATGTAATTAGTCAAATGTGAAAGGTAAGGCTAGTGCTTAGGGACCTTTGTGTGGCACCACTGGTGGTGTTTGGACATGTCTTAGGGATCTCTGGGATGGTGTTGTACCATAGTGTAGAGGTCTGGTGCATAGCTCAGACACCTCACAAGGCCTGTCCTTGATGGTAGTGGTCCAGTGGCCATGGGTAGGTGCAGAGTGTCCAAGCGAGGGGCTTTTCTACCTTGCTGGAGCATCCTGCAGGAAAGTGACTGACCAGAGTGCTCGGGAGAGTTCTAAAACTGCTGGTGGAGGTAAGTGTTCACACCATCAAGCCTCTGGGGTGCAAACCAGCTGCATTGTAGGGAGAATCTCAGAAGACCTTGCTGAGGCCTTGGCACTCTGTCCTGCTAATGCTGAATGCTCTGTGCTGTCTGAGACTGTATTCTTGTTTCTTCTTGTTTTAAGGTCAAGTGGCAGAAGGATGACATGGACAACAATTCCAACTTCTTCTCTGTCTCCTCAGATGGGCGGATTGTTTCGTGGACTTTAGTTAAGGTAAACAGTAGGTGGCAATTTCTTTTTCCAGTCAAATTATAACTAATTGCCTCAAAAGTTCAGTGATTCATTAGTATTATTTTTATTTCTAATGAGCCAGGTTTGAAAAGAAATGTTAGCAATAGCAGCTGGTGCAGTCACAGCTGGAACTGGGGCTCCATGTTCAACTCTGAAATGAAGCAGGCTCAGCCTACTCATTGTCAGGACCTAACCTTCATCCTGCCTGCACCTGTAGCACCCCATGGGCCTGAGAGATCATTTTCCTGCTTGGCAGCAGCAGGAATTCAAGCCTGGTCCTTGTTCTCACACTTCTTTGTCCCAGAAGGGTCAGCTAGACACAAAACAGAATAATCTGCTTTATTTCACAGCTTCCAAATTCTTATTCCCAAAATGTTCCCCTACAGATTGCAATTTGGACTGGGAGAGGGTCAATTTAAATTTCTCCCCATGTGGGACAGAGCAAGTAATACAGAGTAAGCTTGCATTTGTAGTGGGATGGCAGCTTGCTATCGGACAGGCAGAGGGTTTCTCCCCGCCATGACATTGCCAACTCACATCCAATACAACTTTTTAAAACTAGTTTGCATGCCCTACCTTTGTTCGCTTTTCCTTTTGGAGTATGTTGAAATATGTTGATAGAAACCTAGAATTAATGTCCCAAAATGACCTTTAGATTCATGTCTCTGAATCCCAATGTGTGGATTTTTCTGCTGGCTATTTCATTTTATATTTGAAGATTTCAAATCTCTTGCTGAAAAATAATTGCATTGCCCTAAATATGAGTTTGAAGCAGCTGTCCCATTATTCTCCAACAAAAGAAGAAATTTCTTTACATCCTAGGATGCTCATTTTTCAATCTGTTACACCAAGGCTTGCCTGTTCTGAAATTTTTAGGCTTTGCTGCCATGGCAGGGATTAATTTCTAGTATTATATGTAAATGTTAGCCTCATGTGCAGTTCAGGAACAGGAGCATCTCCTGTATGAACAGCATAGGCAGATGGCACAGATTTTGAAGTTATTTTTTATAGACCTTTCCAGGTTCATATATGCAGCTTCAGAATCAGAAATCCCTTCTGCAAGTACATCCCGAGTCCTTCTCCCAAAAGAGGTCCCTAGACAGGGATGGACTAAGAGTGTCACAGCATTCAGCTCTTGTGTTATTCTCCGAATAGGAAGGCCCAAAAGATTTGTGTTGAAGTGGGCAGTACATTCCTGCAGTCAGACTGACTCTGACTGCAGCTGAGGTGATTTTTGGCAGGGTACACTTACCAACTGAGCCCCAGTAAGTGAGTGTGCTCAGCATAGTCCCCTTAGGAGACAGAAAACACTGTCTGAAGTCCCTTACTTCAGAGAAATGCCACATTTGGGACAACCTAGAGTCTGCAGATGGACTCTGATAGCAGCTCACCAAGGAGAGTCTCTTTTGCACCAGTGCTTAACTGTTTCCACACATAATCTGTGTTTTTGTCGTCTCTTGAGCACATAGATATTTCCAAATATCCTTGCTGTGACTTCTAAGATCTGCATCCACTTAGCAAGTGTCATTTCTAGTTATTCCTTTCATTACTGTAATGAACTTGGCCTTACCCATGTGAAAAAACTATTTTAAGATTTTTTTTTTTAGATTAAATTACCTCTGAAATTGCCAGAACTAGGATTTACTTAGTAGGCAGGGGTGGAAAACAGTAATATTTTAGGCGCTATCTGTTTGGACATTTTTGGAGGGGACAAATATTCAGCAGGGAAAACAAGAATCAGGATGGAAAAAATGTTTTCTTATAGTCTGTGAGGATTTTTATCCAGCAGGAGAAATGGAGCAATCTGCTTGAATTCTCGTTTCACAAGACCTTTTCCTGGATTTCATTTGGAGTAAAACTGAAGACACTCCAGAGGTTTTCTATTCTACAAAACCATGGTGCAAACAGGGAATAAATGAAAGACTGCTTCGTTAATCTTTTTGACAGGACTATCCAGAAATAAAGGTTCTTCAAACACTGGTAGCTGTTTGACACTTCCAAAGCTGATAGCATAAAATGAATAATTTCATTCTTTCTTCCAGCTGAATGTTTGGCAAACCCCACTCAAGATTTGGATAGAAGAGTTGTCAAATGTTAGCCAGGGATAGTTGAGCTGCCTTGACCATGGTGGTAATCTCTGTTAAAAATGAACAAAATCACTTTGGACAAATTTCATGAAAAAGAATGTGAGTTCTGTGTACTTAGACTGTCTTGACTTGACTTTGGGTCCTCATAAAGATGTAAAACATCAAGGAAGGATGCAGGACTTCTGCTGCTGGATGATTCTATGCCCCCATCTTGAGTGCACACATTGCCTATCAAAAAGGAGAAATGTCACAGCCATTTCAAAGAATTGTTTGGGATGCAGCATGGCACTGCGTCTCAGGCTGATGCTCAGCAATCCCAGGTTTGATTAGTAGTTGTAGTTCACCCCCTCCTGTGTGACCTACAGCTAAATTACTGAACAGCTCTGGGCCTATTTCATCACTTAAGGCTAATAAGAACTAAGGGAAAAACAGCAGCTGTAAGGCCTGATTCACTAATGCTTACAAAGTGTTCTGCAATTATTAGGCAGAAGCAACATATTATTGCTCAGTATTCCTGGAAGGCCAAATTGTCAGCAGGCTGTTTACCCAGAGGAATATGTGAATGGCTCTGGTGACAAAGAGCCCCAGGAACAAAAGCGTTTTTCATGCTGTGAACCTGGGTACAAGGTAAAACCAGCACAGCAGGGGAGTCTGCACAAGCAGGGTCCTTTGTGAAAGAGAGGGGCTGCAGAAACTGTCCATAGCAGCCTCTGCCAGGTGAGGGTGCTGAGAGAAATCTTCAGAGGAAGGCTGCAGAAAGGTGTGTGCTTAGAAAGAAGGTCTCTTGAGGTTTGCCTTTCTACCAGAACACAGAGATATTATGCTAGCACATCTCTGGGCCTGCACAGATCACACATCTGTCACGCTGGGTGTATCAACATGACCAGCTGCAGGCAGTTCCAAAGCTGCGCTTCAGACCAGGCTCATGTCTTGGGCAGGGCACATGCTCTCTGGAGAGCAGACAGACCTGGGAGCCTGAGCAGGGGCAAATGCCTGCTCAGATTGTCCTGTCTGCACTCCCTACAACCCACCAGCACTCCTATTTGGATGTGTGGTAGAATATGCTCTGCTCCTGATTACTCTGGGTGCTATTCTTTCCAATTCATGCACATGTACACCAGCATGTGTGGCCTCTTTCTTAGCATCACTCCTGCCTTTACCTACTGATTCAGACTTGTAACCAATGTGCAATAAGAGCCGCTAAGGTGGAACTTTGCAGAAATCTCTCCTGCTTCTTGCTGCTCTCTCAGAGAACAATTTACTGCCGTCAGTAGGCCAGCACACCAGTGGGTGTGCAGCAGTGAGAATTAGTGAGAAGGAAGAACATTACTTTATGGGTTTTGACCTTTGTTGAATCTTCTGTAACTTTGTACCCCCAGAGTATGATAAAAATGCCATGTAGAACTTTGTCCCCTCTCAACTGCAGTACCACAAGATACCCACAGATACCCACAGATACCCACAAGATCTTCTCCCACATTCCCCAATGTGGGAATGGAAATTCCTGAAGTTAACTTTGCCAGGCAGAATCTTTTTCCACCTGAGACCTGCTCTGGGCTATGAGAAGCTTCAACTACATCTTAATTCACTGAGCTAAGAAGTAATGTTTTATTCCCACAGTCCTTCAGTAGGATATTTGCAGATTATACCATCCAGTCCACAGCCCATACTGCTCACTAATCATTAGTTGTTTGTTCTTTTTATCACATAATCAGAGAATCATAGAATGGCTGGTGTTGGAAGAGACCTCTGTAGCCCCAGGGTATTCTTATAGTCACAATCAACTCCATTCTGCAGTTGTATTTCAACTCCCAAAGCTAGTCTGAGAATGTATTTTTCCCTCTGGTAGTTTCTTTATATTTAACTACATTGTGACTATTTGCATCTGTCTTTTGTCTCCCACCTTGACCTTTAGCTCTTTGGGACACAACCTTTTGGCCGTGTGTTAATACACCACCTTGCATAGCAGTGTCATGAGAGTTCTTTAGAACTCTGCTGAGAACAGAAACGTGGGGCAGTTTTCCTTTGGAGCAAACTGCTGGCTAGATCTGGAATCTCAGAGCCCATGAAGTTGAGAGTACTTTGAAGTGAGGCTGCTCTGGGGATAACAAGAAGATGTAAAGAAGCAAGAACTGGCAAGATGATAAGTTACTATTCATTAATAGTGGGGCTTTAGTTAGCTCCATGAGAATATGAAATATCCATCTTAACCACACAGGGTGATTTAACTAAACACTATGATTTAAGCTGACAGTGCCAACTTTCATTAAAAAACACTGACCCCAAAACTCAGGATTTTCCAGGTCAAGTATACATGTCGAGGTAATGTACCAGTGGCTTTCACTCAGTTCCAGTGCACCAAATTATCAGTTTCCTGAAGGTTTTATGGAAAGCACCATGTTAGCAAGCTGCCAAATATGAAACATTAAGCAACTTCTGGGCAGCTTTTTAAAATTCCTCCATAAAAATTGCCATTTCAAAGTACTGAATGTCTCTGTATTGTTGCTGCAAAGCATGTTATTCATGTGGAATCTTCTCTGTCTGCAGAATGAGCTGGTTCACATGGATGTCATCAAGCTGTCAGCAGATGGAACAACGATGCAGGGGCCAGAGGGGCTGCAGCTGCAAACGTTTGGTAAGAGCCCAAGTCCTTGCCATGCTGATTAATTACTGACACAAAGCCTCTAATCAGTCATTCTGGGAAATTAAACCGGGAGCAGGGTGTTGAGATGGAAAGGAGCTAAAGGAGAGTTATGTCTCCTTGCTTTCATTATGCAGTAGGGTGAATTCTGTCTGGAGCAATGGCCACTGAGTTAAGTTTTGCTCATTACGTATTGCTTTTACTTCCTTTACTTATTCATAAAAAGATGAACTGAACATTATTTCACGAAATGTCTATTTTACTGGGCTGTCTCTGTGTGGATAAAGCACGTGCCTCTTTATGCCAAAACTCAAGTTTTGTTCTTACTGTCAGACATTGATCTGAACTGGCAAAATCAAGGTGGAAAGCAACCTCTGCCCCTTCCTGGGTGCAGAGCTCACCCAGCTTTGGGTTGTGCCTCGTCAAGTCTGGGCTCTGTAAAAACACAGCATCTATTCTGAGCTGCTATGTTAGGCTCCCTCCATACAAAGTGGAGTCAGTGCAGTCCTTCTAGGCTGAATCCTCTCATCCGATCATCCTGCGCTTGAGACAGGATGGGGTGAGTCAGCTCTGGAAGTCCTGAATAACACAAGGAAGTCCTTGAGGAATCCTCTTATCATCCTTCTACACCTGCTTTTGGCTGAGAAGATGGGACCTCTGTTTGGCAGAGAGCCTTGCTCTGCTTTTAAGAATTGCTGTGTTTTAGGCTAGTAACTGCTGAACAGTCTGTGCAAAGTTTTGCAGCACCACATAGGTTGCAAGAAACCAGCTAAAGAAGCACACTGCAGAACTCATGGGGGCTTTGGGATTATTTGTTAATGTTACTGGGAAATGGATTTTCAAAGACTTGTCTTGAATATTTAACAATCTATTTGAATGTTAAAAATGCAGATGGTATTAGAGAGTTGAAATTACTGTAACAATTCCTTTGAGAGCCACATTTTGTTGATGTTAAAGACATAATGCTTAAAATGACTGCCTGTGCAGAAAGTTTCTGTAATGGTGCTTCTGAGCCTTGTCTGCTTGCTCCTGTTTCTCATCTGATGGTTGCTGTGAGTGTCCCTGCTGGTAGGGACAGCCTCAAGTAGCTCTGGCACTCAACACATCCCATCTTCTGCTCAAGAACCCTGCTGAAATTTTCTTTCACCATGTAAGCTGGCTTTCTTGGATGATGATGCATCTGCCTCAGGAGCAGAAGCCACAAAGTCACAATGAGTCACATCCTGTTTGTGGTTTACACCTGTTTCAAACATAGTTCACAATGTTGCACCATTCAGGGCTTTTGACATTAATAGGATCCTTCTGTCCCTAGCAGAGGATTTCTTCCCAAATCACGTTCTTTGCTATTGGCTTTACTGAAGTGAGCCTGCTAAATGGATTCTGAATTAAGGGAAAAAAGAGCACAGGAGGGTATGATGGGATGTTTTCTCACTGGGCTCTTATATGCATAGGAAACCACTTACATTTCTGTGGATACTAAACAAACAGAAAAGATCTGTTCTTCACCGATAGGAGGTGGCCACATCCTTGCAATATTTATGTTTGCACCAGGCATTTTCAACTCTTACCAATCCTAGGCTAAAATGGTTTCCAGTTCCCTTCTAGTTCTTTCGGTGCCCTTTTACATGTCTCTGGAGTTGCTGTTCAAATTGCAGGTCTTGGGGACATGCGCAGATTGGAAAGCTTAGCGGAAGGGGTGTCTTTGATTTCTTTTGGGAGCTTCTGGCTAATAAATCACTCCTGAAAATACAGGGAGTGTGTGTTTACCATAGGCAGCAAGCATGTTTTGGCCAGCTGAACCAGTTCTCTGTGTGACAGACCTTTCTTTTGTTAACAGGCAGTGGGACATCGTTTGATTTTCACAAAAAGATAGACTATTTGTTTCTCGTTGGTACTGAAGAGGGCAAGATATATAAGGTAAAAATTAGTTCTTTATCTTTTTTTTACATCCCCTGGTCTATGTGTGTCTTTTAGGCTCATCATCTAAACTGTTTGCTCAGGTGGTAGCAAAGTACAGCTTCAGAGCCTGGTCCTACCCTGGGATTCCTGTGGTGAGCCTGAGATGAGACCAGCACTGCAGAGGGTCACAGGGAGCTCTCTGCACAGACCCAATTAAGACCCTATTTTGCAGAAACGTTTTTCATGCAAACTGAATGCCAGAAAATGCTTTGCAGATTGCAGCTGCGCAAGTGAAGTGCTAAGTAGGATCAGAGCAGAAGTTAAAAGGCATTGATCCTCTGTCCACATGACTGTGGGGAAATGGCAGGAAAAATATCAGCTCTTTTCGTTTTTAGACTTGTTATCCTGTAAGCAGTGAGGTTAATGAAACTATATTTCCTTTGGATTAGTGTCCTGTAGCCCTTCCCTTCCACAATCACATAGAATCATAGAATCATTTATGTTGGAAAAGACATCTAAGATCTTTCTAGATCCTTTTCCCAGTCCCACTTTCTTCTTGCACTCCTATCTCCAGTCCATTGCTACATACTCAAACCTTCCTCCTTCTGATCACCCCACGCTGTTCCCAGCTCAGTGATCCCACCTCCACACTATAACCCTTGTTTCCTGTAGACAGTGCTGCCTACCTCTGCTCCCATGCCCTCCTGCAGCCTGGTGCCTTGGTTCCCAGTGCCAGGCAGGAGATGTCAGCCAGCCAGCTCCAGCCGTGTGGTGAGTGCAGCAGCCACGCTGTGCTTGCCCTTCCCACACTGGGGGCACTGCCCGGATGTTTTGTACTCTCTGGCCATTTCTTTTAACAGAATGTGTAAGAAAGACCTTAATGTTACCACATCCCACATGCAGCCAGCTTTGGCTGAAAATGCCAGTGAGGGCAAAAGTTGTTTGTGAAGAGAGACGAACACACAGAAGGACACAGGCATCATGTTTTCATGAGAAATTGAGATAAAAATAGGAAGTTTTGAGTTCTGTAGTATTTAGCCCTGAAAATAAAGCCCGTAGCATCTTCCTAATACAACTGTTATTTGCACAGCATTCCTCTCAGCTGCCTCTGGGCTCTGTTAAATCTGTAGCCACAGCCCTTTGTGGGGAGTGGACAACCAGCAGGAGGCTGACATGCAGAGCAGATGCATCCAGCCATCCCTAGAGGATGATATAAACTCCTTCCTCCATATCCCACCTGCAAAATGAACCTGAAACAGAAAAAAATAAGGACCCGAAGGAAATCATATCCTGAAATCCATATCAATCATTTAGGCAAGATGTGCTTAACAAATATATATCCCTTGCAGAGGGACGGTTCTGACTGGAATTTCTCCCTCCACCAGGCAGTATCAAGGGAGGATTTCTGCGTAGTGCTCACTTGCTTTGGACAAGATAGGTGCAGAAGGGAGGTGGGAGGAGTGGGCAGCTGAGCTGTTGGCAGTGGGCAGTGGGTAGGTACAAAGTTTTTTTGCTAATGTTTTCAGGACACAAAACATCCATGCAGTCATGGGCATATGTTCTGAGCTGTCTAGTCACCCACAGGAGTTGGTACCCTGGGTATTGTACTCTAAATTGATGGGTACTGTTGTATTTATTCCTGATCAAAAGAACCACAGGTTTTAACTTCCTCTGGGGTTGGGTGAGTGATGGATGTAGGTGACTGTGGCAGTGGATGTCCATGTGGGGGCCATGATGGGGCCATCAGGAGATGGTGTCCTGGCTGAATTACACAGGAAAGGAAACTCTTCATGGAGGAGCTCTGGACAGGAGAGAATTTGGCATTGAAAAAGCTGTAGGTGTTTCTGCCTTAGATAATCTTCAGTGAAACTAGAACTAGAGTGGGGTTTTAACATAAGAAGTGATCCCAGCCATGAAGCCATATTTTAGCAGTTCTTATGTGGACAAATGTGGACAGATATTGTTACATAGGATCCCTTTCATTGTCAGGGTTACTGGTAGGCAACATTCCTGCATTGGTGAGCCTCAGTTAAGAGTGACCACTCACACTGTGCAACACAGCCCTATAACCCCTGTTGTTCCCATGGGCAGGAAGAGCCTATCTTCAATCAAACTGTAGGGGTTAATACAGGGAAGAGAAATCTTGTGTGTAGCATGAGCAGGCTTCCACAGTATCTACAAAAGACGAGGAAGAGTGGTTAGGGATTGCTACAAGCAGTTTCAAGTGTTTTGGGGTCAACTGCTGCTCCAGACATTTCTCAAGGTATACCATGCACCTTCATCGCATACTTCACTGAAACACTGCACATCTGAACCCCTTAATGGGGCTGCCCATGAACTGCCTCCTGCAGCCTTGCTGCACTTGGGTACTGGGAACAGGGACAGTCCCACTGTAGCCTGAGCAGCTCTCTGGTCCTGTGGCTGCACTGAGCAGGAGTGAGCTGCTCAGAACTCTGTGCTGCATCTTGAGTGAGATGGACAGACTCCTGACATGTTGTCTGAGTCAGAGATCAAACATGGGCTGCTCTCCCTTAGAGCCGAATTTTAGATTATTTATTAAATACATTGGAAAGTGAATTCCAGGGAAACTTTTTTTTAAATTTCCCAAGAGAACAGGCATGCCCACAAATAACATGATAATATGTTAATTCTTTAGCTAAAGAACAATAATGGTGAAGTTCTGAAAATGGCTTAGTTAATAGTGTTTCTGAAGCCAAGAAATCATTATCTAAATTACACACAGACCTATTTATTGCCCCTTTTTGTAGAGGAGAAACTGTATCTGCATTAATATGATTCTGTAACACAATTCTCAATGCTTTTTTGCATATCTTACTTGCTGTTTAGAAATTGTTCAGCTTGGCATCAAAAAATATGGTCTCTGATATTCATGTTGAAACATTGTGACTTTAAGTCGTTGGTCAGAATAACTTCCAATAAACAGGCCTTCAGTAGAAAAATTGTGAGGAAATTTGAATACACTTATGTAGGAAAGGCTTTGGTATTTTTCAGTGTTAGGCAATTTTTTTGAGAGTAACAAATGAATATAATAAAATCTAGTGCAAGACTGACTAGAAGGAAAGGTTACTCTAATTTTAAACAAAACTAATTTCACTCATACTCATTCTCTTATACTACATACCAGAACATTTGTATCTTTCTGTTCAGAACAGGATTATTATTATTATTATTTCAGATGACAAAGGGTGGTGGCTGTTGAATCCTTATCACATCTCTTGAGTTTTCCCTAAAGAGGATGACAAACAGTTTTCTGGACAGGCTCTGACTTCCAGTGACCCCTTAGTAATAGAGAGATCATTCGCCTCAGTGTTTAGCCGTACTTTGCCTTAGGCAAAGTTGTTTTCCTTGTCTGGATATTTTATGGTTTGAGTTCTGTTCCTCATCTTCTCACCACCTTATCTTTGGGGCTTCTGTCTGTGTTCTGTCTGGTTGTCTAGTTCCTGGACTGGCTGTATTTTTCATCAGTTACCACAAGTTCTTTCTTTTACCATTTTCTGTTGTACCTCTTGATGTGTTCATGTGCCTTAGTTTCTACTTGTGAGCTCTTCTGCAAATCTCAGCATTTCTGTTACAGATCTCTACAAGCAATCACTGAGCTAAAACCAGCAGAGCCTCTGGTGTAGCTGGTGACAGCCTGTCCACCACAACAAGGGACACATTTCTCCCTAGTTTCTGAAGAGTATTGGGATGTCCTGAGCTGCATGGAAGTGCCAGTGTTGGGCAGTACTATCTTTCTGTTGCCAGATACAAACCTTCTCTGAAAAGAATTGCTCTTGGATTTCTGTATTGCGTAGATTCTCAGTGTTCCTGTTAGTGAACTGAAGAAACCCTCTTACCTTATAAGGACACTAATAACCACCCATTCACTGGGTATGTGGGAGAGTTTTGTGTCAGACTAATGTCTAGTGTAAACTGAAGTGCTGTTAATGAAGATTATTCATAAGGTTTGTGTCTTCAGAGTTCTCCTTTTCTCCCAGTATTCCTCCCCCATGTTTTGTAGCCTTGTCAAGAGTCATCTTTGAGTGGTTTCCTGTATTGCCATAGATGTATTTTTGCATTTCTGTCTCATCATAAAAATACTGTTTACCATTCGAACCCATCTACCATCATTTAGGTAGGAGAAAAACACTCTCAGCAAATTCGAGCAGTGCTCTAGAAGATCAGAGAGGCTGCACAAATTCCTTCTCTCTGAATCTAGTCATCCTCTTCAAAGCTCTCCATTCAGGACTTAGGTGTCACATATTCCAGTGGTTTTGTTTTTATACTGACATATCTAATAATTGTAGGGTTCTTGAACTTAATAGTAGGGAATGACTTTACCAGCAGTTCTAGTTAACTCAGAAACTGTTTTTATTCTTTAAAGTCATACTTCTTTTCTGAGTTTTTTCTCAAGTTTGTGGTGTTTCTTCAAAATGCATCTTGGGAAGAAAGCAGCCCTTGCAGTTAGAGATAATGATAAGGGTTGTGCTTAATGTGGTGTGGGGCTGGCAGGCACGGCCAGAGCACAGTGGGTGCCTTTAGGCTAAAGTACACATGCAAGGTTCATTTCTCACAAGGGACACAGGTGGGAGTCTGCCCTACAGAAATCTTTTTGCTGCTGATTTCACGGAAAAAAATGAAGATCCCTTTCCTGTCATGGAGATTGCAAAGGCAATTCTGTGGATCAGCATATCCCAGAGTATAATGGATTTCCTGTACCAGTGCCCAGAGGGCTGCACTGATCAAGGCTCAGTCCCCACAAGCCTTTGAAAACAGGATGCTGAGCATTACAGTTCTGTTGGAGGCAGACAAATCTTGCTCTTCAAAGTTCTCAGGTATTAGGGACCTTCAATCCACACACTTGAAAGGAAAGATGGACAAAGCAGTTTCTCTCTTGTGTTAATTACTTGTGACCTGTTCTGTTTCCAGCATAGTGACCTTCAAAACAAGCCAAGTACTGATTTTCCTGATGGCTGAACATTAACAATTATGAAGTAAAATTATGAAACATGACATTAAAAGATATTTCTGTCCCACAATTAAATGCAGGGGCAGCAACACAGAATATGCAATGAACTATTAGCAAGCTACAGACACTGTCAGTAAATCTCAGTGGGGCATGAGCCACTTTCTTGTTTCCATTTCCTACCACAACAAGGCTCTCAGGGATGTAGGAGCTGCTACTATGGGAATGGTTTAGCACCCTTATTCCAGTACCTGCACCAGTGAACAATACCTAGACAGTAAGTGTCACTTGTAATACACAGTTAAGCCTTATGATTAGTTAGATCTTTGATTTGCAAGGATTAAAGTCATGTAACACTTCAGCAATCCTGCTACTTAGGCAGATTATGTGGTGCTGCATTCAGTAGGGGATAATAGAACGTCATTGCTGTGACAGTAGTGAGGCAAACCAACAGAAAATCCTGAAACCAACTCCAAGCTGCTGTGGATACAGCTTGTGTGAGAACACAAGCAAAAGGACATTTCATGTGAGATGGAGTCTTTGTTGCTAGTGAAGGAAGCCGCTAACGTGCTTGGAGGGAAGGAGGTTTTGGAAGGTTAACCTAAAATTTCCGTGTACACAGAACTGACAGGATCTGGATCAAGTCCCCTTCCAGCCAATTAGATTGTAATTTCTCCCTGCTTCATACGCTCACATGCAAGGTGACTTTTCCAAAGGTCCAAAATATTTTCCTTTTCCAGCTCTTGAAGACATTCTTCATTTTGCAGTTCAGCAACACCCACAGCTGTGATGCTGCTAGTCTGACCCTTGCATGTCTGTGTAGGGATTGTCCAGCTCACACACTGCTATTGACTGCCATTCAGTGGGGCCCTCTGGCCGCGCAGGGACATGCCTGAGTCCTGGACAGCCTCTGTCATTCTCACACCGCTCTGGGAAGTCTCAAGTGGCACAATAGAAAGAGCTACAGAATTGTACAATGGGGCAGCATCTCTGAGCAGGCTGTCCAGGGTGGTGACAGAAGAGGTCTTACAGCATCCTTCCAAAGACCTTAGAGTCAAAGGGACCAATAAGACATTCTCGTGCTGAGAGCACTGTTACTGTTACTGCTACTGGAGGTTTTAACTGTGACACTTCAAATGCACACAGTGCTGTGAGCATTTGTGCTCCTGAGCAGCACAGGGTGCTGTGAGCACATGGTGCTCCTAAGCAGTGCAGGTATGTTCTCCCCTGCCTTTCTTGTGAACCTTTTACACAGGAGAAGCACAGCAGAAGCCCAGGCTGGCAGGAGGGCAGAGTAGCTCCCACAGTTGAGAGTGGTCTCTGGGGCCTGTCTGTTTAAATCCAACCAGACAACTTCAATTCCTATCTCTGTGTGTTGCAGAGGGGAGCAGGATGTTGCTTGCAAGTGGGATGAAACAGCATGTGCTAAATTATTGATTTTCTGTAGCACCTCTGGGTACCAGCCACCTATTCCCACCCAGCCCAAAAGATCCTGAGAAGCCATACAAGTAATCAGAAGCATCTTTCTACATGAATTTAAGCTTCAGGAAGTATAGCTCTGATTACTGAGCAGTTCTTTCCATTGCAGTGTTCAAAAAGTTATTCAAGCCAGTTTCTGGATGTTTTTGAAGCCCATCACATGGCTGTGGACTCAGTCAGCTGGAATCCCTTCCACTTGAAAGTCTTCATTTCCTGCAGCTCTGACTGGACAGTCAAGATCTGGGATCACACCATCAAGTAGGTCCTGCTGGGTTCTGGTGTGGGTGAGGAGGTCCAGCCTGAAATTCCAGCAGCCCATGTTGACTTTGCTCATACCTCAGTCTCAGTTTCCTTCCCAGGTGTTGATAATGCTAATTGCTTTTCTATTTTTTGTACTCAGATTTGTACTCTCCATGTATGAGATATAAGATATAGCATCAGCTGCCCCAGGAACTTGCAAGCAGCATAGCTAAGCACAGAGCCTGAGTGCTTTGCTTTGGATCTAGCTTCCTTCAGGCAGGACCTATTGTGGCAGAGAAATGCTACAGAGAAATGTCAGGGACTGGCTTCTAACTTCAGGAGCCAGAAACCTCCTAAGAGCCAGAGAAGAAAAAAGAAATTGGAACATTTTAAAATATGGAATGCAGTTCAGGGTTAGTGGTTAAGGAATGTCTGGTTTCAATCAGGAAACTGATTTTGTTGTAAATCAGTCAGAGTCACATATTTCCTGTTGCTGATACTGCTCTAATATTCAGTGTTTTTGTCAGAAGTCCAGAGAAGGGAGATAGTTTTTTCCCATATGATTATTAATATTAACCAGAGAGACTCCATCTTGCTGTGTGTGTTGGGAAGAAGTTTTTAAAATTTTTTCAGAAAGAAAGAAACATGTTAACTCTCTTCTCATTGCAGCAGGTCAAGTCCTGACCCATTTGTATTGGTGCTCAGCTTTGCCTTGCCTTTGGCTCAGACCCTGGCTGTTATCTGACACAGAGAAATACCCCATCTTCCACTTCTGCAACATCCAAGTGTTCATGGTTCAGTGTTACACTTCCAGAGTGGCATATGTTTACATGAATTCTTCTCTCTGTCTTTTTTTATAGGACTCCAATGTTTGTTTATGACCTGGGTACTGCTGTAGGGGATGTTGCGTGGTCTCCTTACTCCTCCACAGTGTTTGCTGCAGTCACCATTGATGGCCAGGTAAGAAGAGGCTGGGAGCAACACTGCTCTGATTCGAGCTGAGAGAAAGTCAAAAGAGATTAGGGCTGAGCATGGGAATGGGCCAGCCCAATCCTGGCCAAGCCTTTCAGGGAGCCACCAGCAGGAACCCACCCACTCCTATGCTTTCCTGCCTTTGGCATACACATACATCCCTGGGCATTAATCTCTCAATCCTTCTCAAAGTAGGTGTTGCAAATGCATACAAGTCCCTCCCTGCTCTCCTGTTAACCATGTGAGAGCAGGTGTGCAGCTTGCATATGGTATGACTAAAACACTGAACTTCCTTGATACAAAACCCCCAGTACATCCCTGGGGATGGAGAGATAATGTTCCAGATCAGAATTCCCCCCCTATTCAAGCTGATATCAGGGCATTGGTTCTGAACTTTCAAGGTGTAGAGAAACAATAGAACAAAGTGGTTATATACTTACACTGATGTTTAAAAATCAATTATAATAATATGCCCAGTGTCAGCCAATAGAATTTTGTTCCAGTTAAATAAAATCAACATTTTTCCACCATGTGGGACTGTCGCTAAGACTAATAGTTTGGTAATGAACTCCATAGATCAGTCCTAATATTGGCATGATGGCAGTTCTATTTTTTGCCTCTAGCCATGTACTGCAGTAACTCGGATGGTTAATTTGGGCTTGGCAAGTAGCCAGGACATGTAGCTATCCATCAATACTGGTTGAATACTGTAAGAGCACATTGCTCTATTACCATTAGTTTTATGTTTAGCTGGTATAAACTGAACATTCTGTGCAGTTTGGCCAGAATTACTCTAGCAAAAGGATAGCCTTTATGTATCTGCATTATTGAATTGATGCCTTGGCTACTTTATTGTAGTTTAACCTTTATGTTATAGCAAGAAAATAATTTCACTGGTACACTGGCTCAGCCTGTGAATTTGTCTCTCCTAAGCAATAGAAATCTCTTCATTGGGTCACCTGGTATTCCTGGAAAGCTCAGGATTCCACAGCCTACAGAATGTCAATGCTCTTTCTTCACAGTCAGGGTCAGGATTGGGTCCTTCTTTTGTGGATCTGTCTGTCCCTAGTTTCCCATACACCAAATGAAGGGCCTGCATGAAGGCATCAGTCGCATCCTGTGACTTGTTTTCCACAAGTGACATTGTGTGTGCAAGGGTTCTGCTGGCAGCCACAGCTTTGATAGAGTGCTGGGGTGAGCAGGGTAGAGAGGTGTGGGTACCCCAGCTGTGTCGTGGTGCCTAACTGTAGGGAAAAGGATGGGCAGGGATACATCCTGGGCGGCATGAACAGATGGAGAATAAACACTGTGTGTACTTGGATTTCCTACTTATGTGGTCAAGTTTTGGCAGTGATAGTTCATCTCTAGAGATGCCTCACACGACTTGAGTTCTTTCTCAGAGCTTTACCAACTGCAGAGAAAGTAGGTAAAGACTTACTGTTGTGGTCTTGGCAAGAATTTGCACTGTGGGGTCTTCCCATCCCACCCACAGCTTGTCCAAGCCACATTAGCCACAGCATCCATGGACCTGGAAGTCTATATTAGGCAACTGATGAGGCAAAAGCTTGTTTGTGTTGGCAGCGCTGCACCTAGGGCATCTCACTTGGCTATCCTTAGATCTAATTCAGTAATCCTAAATAGAACCTAATTTAATAGGATCTAATTCTGCTTTATGCTTTCTATCGCAAACTCTGAGAAGAGTGGCCATCAGCCAGGAGCAGCCCAAAACTGGGCTGGTTAGCAGGACAGGTCCAGGAGAGAGCTGCCTTCCTATTGCAGTAGGCTGGCCAGGGCTGATGCTGATAGAAATATTGGGCCTTTGTGTTAGCTACTAACCATGTTGGCTGCAGCAGGGTGTGTCTGAGACATAGCTTAGTTGCTATTGTTGAATACAACCTTCTAGGTCTGCAATGGAAGTGGAATAAGTAGTTGTTTACAGCTTTTTCTATTCTGGACATATTCCACTTTGTAGCAGAGTGCACTTCTTGCAAGTAACTCAGTGCCTCACAAAGGGCAGGCTCCATTAATGCTGGGAAAAAAAAATCTGCATTAGTAGGATGTTCTATGATTCTCCAGAACAGAAAAATACAGGACATGAAGCCAGAAAATAAAACATTAAAGGCCGCCTGTTTGCAAACAGCCTCTGTCTTGGCATCTGCACATAATCATGCCTGCAAAATTTGAAGGTTGCCTGGAGGTGGTTTTAAAATCAGGCCGTAATTGCAGTCTTCAAGAGATACCTGGCATATTCTGTAAAACATTTTTTCTTATTCAAGCTGATGCTGTGTGTCCAAAACATGTATGAGCCCCTTAAGACTGACTTGGAAATTGGGGCATTTTAGAATATAAAAATCTCTCAATCCTCATGAATCCAGGAGGCAGGGATTTAATAAAAGCTGTAAATATCAGGGTCATTATGATAAAATGTGTTTGCTGGCAGCTGGGCATCTGCTTTGGACAGCACTGCCTCTTCATAAATAACCCAAGTCTGCACATTCCACCACTGGTGCAGTGGATAATAACTGCTACTATGTCTCTCCATCAGGTTCTGGTTAATTTCCTTAGTTTCCTGCTCTGCTTGCTGATCATTTTATTTTGGAAAGATCATAAGCAGAGATTCATAAAAGAGAACACTTTGTGTTGTAGATGGTAAAAGCCTGACAGGAAGAAAAAGGCTAACTGGGATGAAACACTTACTTTAGAAATAAAAAAAAGATTGGAGGTGGGCTTGAATACCTGGACACTTCCATTTAGGGTACAGGAAATGTGGAGATATTGGTCAGCTTATTGTAAAGACAGGGCAAATAAATGGAGGGAATGAAATTCAATCCTGCAGCATTCAGCAGGATTTGCTTTTGGGAATTTGCTTTAAGTCCATTTTAAACTTACATTTAAAGCATAAAAAAAATTATTGAAACATGTAAAACTGGGAGTCACACTTGAAATTTCCTCTTGGTCTTCTTTTACTTACTTTCATTAAAGAAGGAAATGGTGTTGGCATTTCCTCCACTTCTGTGTGTGCAGAATTCATGCATGAATTGTTACACCTGTTAAAAAAGCTGAAGACTCATATCACAAGTGTCCTCCTGTCTGGATCCAGGGCTGTGGGCCATAACTGCCCTAAGCAATGGGTGTGATGGTGTCGTCAAGCTGGGCTTTTTCAGCCTGGAGAAGGAGCCCAGCAGCCTGCCAGTACCTTCAAGGAGGTAATTGAGAAGTTTAAGCCAAGGTCTTCACAGCAGCACATGAAGTGATGATGAGACACAACAGCTGAAGTGAGTTGAAATGAGGGGTTTGGTCTGGACATATAGAAAAACTTTAGCTCTGAAGGCAGTCAGGTGGTGAAATAGATTTCTCAGAGAGGCTGTGCTGTCTGTCTATGGAGAGCTTCAAGACCAGATTGGACAGAGCCCTGAACAACCACAGCTGTCCTCAGAGCTGACCCTTTAAGCAGATTGGAGACATTCATTTCTAGGAATGGCTTCTCACTTAGGTTTAAATTTGTAAGTTTGGACTTTTGTTGTTTTGGCCATTGAGAGCCTCCAGCTGTCTGTCAAATCCTTCTGTACAGAGATAGCAGCTCCTGAACCTTGATCTTTATTCCTTGGCATTTTGTAATGACCTGCAATCTGTGTGGGTTCATTTTAAATGCCAGTCTCCAAACAATGACAGTTCAGTGTCTGCCCTGTGAGCAATTTTGCTAGCCTGCTGTGGGGTGCAGGTGGCAGAGACCAGTGACTGCCTCTCCCATCAAATGTGGTACTGCCCTTTCTTGTGCAACTGCCTGCCCTTGCCCCAGCCTGCAGGGCTGACTCTCCCTGGCAGGGCATAGCGAGGACCCTGCCAGCATGAGAAGAGATGGAGCTTGGTCATGGTGTGAGAGGACAGTTTCAGGTTGGCATCAGAGACTGAATGACCCCCTGACTGTGGGTCACAGCAGAGGGAGCACAGGGGGACTGGCACAACTGGGGTGTGTGTTCAGGTAGCTCAGCCTTGGGAGGTTTGCCCTGTGACACTTAAAGGACTGGTTGAAACAATCTCCCTGTTCTTTATCAGGTATTTGTGGTGGATGGCAGAGTAGGGAAGTGTCAGAAAACTGGAAAAAAAGACTCTTTGCTGAGTATTCAGTACTGTGACAGTGCAGAAGAGATTAGCCAGCCTAAACAAGCCACCCAGAAATATCCTGGGAGAAATCATTGGTTGTTTCTATTAGCGAGCACTGGTAGATCAAGGAGCAGGCAGTCTAGTAAGGTTTTACTAAGGCTGTATCACATAAAACCAATCTAATGCTGTTCTTAAGAGTAACCGGCCTGGTAGATCAGAAGGGGATGTAGCACATGCTTACAGATTGACTTCAGGAACACTGCTTTATCCTAATCACTAAGGCATTTAGGGCAGAGACAGGCCGGCAGAACTGGTGACTGACAAGGAATTTAGCTTGGATAAACACTTTCTTGTAAAACAATGTCTTGGGGTTTCCAGAAGAGGCCAAATGGTCCTCAGCTTGTCTGAATGAATAGCAGCTGTTCAACATGCCAAGGCTTTGATTTCTTACTGACTTGTGGGAGCTGAGTCAAATCACCTAAGGCTGATGCTGTTTTCCTACCGTGTCAAATTGGGAATGACCCGGTTCTTACTGAATGAGGAAAAGATGAGAGATGCAGCCCTACAGTTAAGTCAGGTGACAGGCATTCTTTTCCCTGCTGTGTCATGTGCCCTGAAGCAGTGGGCTGGGATATTGCAGATGTGCTTAGCCCACTCCCATACCTCAGAACATGTAGCTGGCTCCAGGCTGGCTCAGCCCAAGAAGTAGCTTTCACACATGCCTGCTCAGCCCAAGAAGTAGCTTTCACACATGCCTGCTCATCCTCCAAGCAGAAAGCTGCCTCTGAACATACCTGTAACAGAGCTGGAGCCTGTTCTTTCACCAGTAGCACGAAAGTGCTGTGAAAGGCCATGAATTTTATGATTAGGACCACTGAAGATCAGGATTCCTGCGTTGTCATTGCAGAAGCAGGGAGGCAATTAATGTTTTCTCAGTCAGGTCTCCTTTACACCTGCCAAGACCCTGACTGCCCTGCGTGTCAAAGGGACCAAGAACTGTCTTACAACATTGTTTTGTAACTGAAAAACATCCTGCTAGAGAAAATTACCTGTATTGCAGCCTGGTTTTGCTACAGTGGCAGTGTAGAAATGAAGCAAACTAAGGTCTCCAGTGCAGTGCAACCTGGGCTTCCCTGCCTACCCAGTGCTCATGCCTTTTGCATGCTCTAGTAGCCGTCATGGTGCTAGACAGAGTCTGGGGGTGGTCTGCCCACTTGTTACATATATTACCTGAGAGTTTGAAACAAATCATCTGTGGAGTTTTCAAATGGATGAGGGATCATGATTCAGTCAAGAAAATGAGGTAAATCGATCAAAAGGACAGTGAAAGCCAAGTACTGAAAGAGATGTCAACTGGTAAAGGGCAGCATGGTATTAAATTATCCCTCACCTTTTGCTCTTACACTGATTTTATTCTTTGTTGCCAAGTTACCAGGCATATCTGCCTTGTTCTTACACACATATATATTTCCCCCCTGTCTTGGTTCTGGATGCCATGAAGTTGTTTTTGAACATGCTAGAATTGTCCAGCTCATTGTTGGGGAATGAAGGGTTGTAAGACTGGAATAAAAGTACAGGAAGTGCTTCAGCCATGGCAGATTCAGTAGGAATCTTTTGTTTGAGGACAAAATAAAGGCAGTGTCGGTCAAAGTAGCTCTTCAGCTCCTTTCTTCATGAGCCACAAAAATCAAGTAGTTTGTTCTGCTGGCAGAGAATTTCTACCAAGGGTTCTGCTTTCCCCCACATACCCTTGCATTTCCTTTCCTTTTGCCTCAGGGCAGGGAGCAAAAGGGTATAAGGGCAGAGATGTCCAAGTCACCCCAAAGGTGCTGAGCAGATGAGAGCTTGGGCTGGCTTTCAAGCTGTAAGTGCAGTTGGTAGAGCAGGTTGGGAAAAATAAGTTCAAAACTCTGAATGTGATTTGATGCTAGAGCTGTGGTACTTGCCTTGGACATGCACTGTGCCATGCTTGCAGAGCAGCTATGTGAAGTTGCAGTGGGGATCAGCTGAATTTTAGGAGGTGGAACGCATTAACATGATTTATAGACAGAGGAGCTGTTGGTCTGGATGAGACTGAACTGGATTTCTTCTCTGGTTGTTTGGAAGTCAAGAATCAAAGCAGCTAATTTATATCAAATATTTTCT
The DNA here is from genome assembly GCA_910950805.1 of Acrocephalus scirpaceus scirpaceus. Taxonomy (NCBI): domain Eukaryota; kingdom Metazoa; phylum Chordata; class Aves; order Passeriformes; family Sylviidae; genus Acrocephalus; species Acrocephalus scirpaceus. The sequence continues at coordinate 19,518,344 of OU383776.1, read as the reverse complement.
GCAAAGGTGACACAATAGACTTAGATCTGTTATTGCCTGTACGTCAAGCATGAAGAGAAACACTGTTGTTACTGCAATGGCAGTTTAAAATTGTTCTAATTGGATTAAGAGCTTCAGAAACTGCAAAATTCACTTGGTCCCACCTCAGAGAAAAATGGGCATCTCCTTAAATTCAGTGCTTGTTTTCAAGGACTTAGCAGAATTGCTGCCCTTCCATCAAGAAATTTGCTTTGAGCATCTGTCTGGCTTATCTACTACCAGCCTGTCCAGCACTTCAGTACTGTGGGTCTAAGTTTCTTTTGATTGTGGTTGATACCAGCTCATAAATCCCCATGCAAGGAACTGCTTAGCTCAGCAGCTTGGGCTTCATTTGGAAGGTGCTACATCTTTTCCTGTGCTTTCTTGGAGCAGGCATGGAGGTTTACAAGGATTGTAAATTGCTGTCAGAGTAATTGGTTACTGCCCAGAGTTTTTTTCTCCAGTAGTTATGGGTGAAACAGAAGGGAATTCTTGCACTTTCCTCTTTCAGACATTTCCAGATTTATTTTATGTCTCTCTTTGTGCCTTTTTCCATGTTTCTGGTTCTTGGCGTCTGATTCATGTGTCTTTAAGCAAGTGACCACATATTGTTCCTAAGTACTCTGTAAAAAAGAATTGAAATGCCCTTACCCATTGTATTTTTTAACTCATTAGCAGAAAAAAAGTAAGGTGTCTGCTGTGGTCTGCAAGCAGCAGGGTTCCAGACTCTCCAGATTCCTTACTTGTTTCTACAGAATCTGGAGAAGGTATTGAAATGAGTTTGTCAGGAAGCTTCTGCTTCCTTGTCTGCTGATGTACACTGAAATGGAAGCATTTTTGAGGTCTGAAAACCAGAGGTTTGAAGCATTCATTCTGTGGTTTCTAAATTGCTCCTGGATGAGTGTGGATGAGCAAATGTGATGCCTTCAGGTCTCAGCACCTGCAGTGAGGGACCAGCGTCGACAGCATGAGAAGAGGCATGCAGAGCTGGCAGAAATGAGGACTCTCACTGGTTTGTTATCTCTGAAAGGCTAATGATACAAGTAACAGCTTTTATAAAAATGCCCTCTTCTACCAGCTGCCTGACAGTGTCTGAGTATCAGTTCTTGTCTGGGTGCTACTGGATGGGTGCCTGCCCTGAAACCTGTGCTCCATGAAGGAGATTTTGAATGTTGTTCTGGTTCTAGTCATCTTGGCTCCACATTAATTTGATACTTGAGTCATGCATGGGGTTGGGTAGCACTTTTGTGGGTCATGGTTGTTCTTCTTTGGGTCGTATACTCAGAGAGGGCTCATCTTGCAAAACCTGAGAGGCCATCTCTGTGTGCGAGCAGTGATCTTGGGGCAGGGGCCAGCGTGGCAATGGGATAGAGAGAAAACTGTGTTGTTGGTGAGTCTCTGTGATGGGAGATCCAGCTGGATCCCGCTCCATAATCCTTAATTTCAAGACCTGAGCCAGCAGAGCAGGGGTCTAGGGACTCTGAGACTAGGGGATTAGGAGCCTCACAGAGAGCTGCAGGTTTTCAAATCTCCCATTCTTTGGGCAGAAAGCCCTAGGCAGCTCTACAGATGGTGATGGCTGCATGTAGCTCTGCTGCTCTACAGCACTATTAACCTGCCTCAGGTGTTGTGGGAAGACCTGTGCCCCTTTTAGGCTACTCCCAAAGCATCAAAACCAGTGTTGCTCTGACCATGTTTCCCTTTCTCCTAAGAGTAACTGTGAGTCTCTAAATCAAAGCCTCTGAAGTCCTTCTTGGTGCCTGTGGCCCACCCGTCCATCTGGTGTGTCTGACAGCTGATAGGAGGCTGATGTTTCCAGCTGAAAAACTGAAATAGTTTGTTCTTTTCCACAATTCCCTTGGCAAAGGAAAACAAGCCCATTTGTTTAGAAGCTCATAAAAGAGGAGCTTTATAGTAGGAACATTCATAAACTTGTTTGCTTTTGACCTTCTCCACATTGCTGATGGTTTCAAGTTCTTGTTCTAGGCATTGTGCTTGTCTGGGCTGTTTGTGACATTTTTGAGAAACAGCCTCACCCAGAATAATTTAAATTGCTCAGCACTGAGCCTTTGGCCATGCTATCTTTCTCCGGTACAGGGCAGAATGTGTGTGAAGTGTACATTGACAACCCTACAGAGAGCAATGCAGACCTGGCTGCCAAGGGGAAAGCTGGCCACTAATTCCCTGTCCTTTTTTTTTTCTAGATTAAATGGTGCTACTAAATCAGTGAGCATTTCCCAGGCTCTTAGATTACTAAATTAATAAGAATGTATTCTATGAAGGCAAGAAATCAGATCTTTAATGAGTGTGGCTCATGGGAGACTGATATGCTTGAAAGAGAGCTTGTTTCTTTTCTGAAGTAATAAGTAAGACAGCAGGTGTAAAGTACAAGCCAAAAAAGCCAACTTGATTTATGCTGAGAGGCAGGAAATTGAAGTTACCTTTGCTGGACTTTGAGACCTCAAGTGCCAGGTCAAAACTCACAATGTAATGCTGGCATCTAGTAATTTGAACAGATAAAAATGCTGCTGTGCTTTCACCTATGCTTCTTCTGACTGGGGAAGGGATCTCCAAAATGCAAATCCTTGTCTGTGGCTGATGCTTTGGATTCCTTTCTTGAATTGTACTGTCATGGATTTCTTCAAAATATGTCTTGACAATCCTATCCACTTTTCAAGAACTTTCCCATTTTATTTTACTTCAGTCTGGAGGCAGTGTTCCTTTTCTTCTTTTTCACATCTGTAAGACCTTTGTTCTCCCACTCAGAACAAGGACATCACATATTCCTAGACTTTTAGTCTTATGAAGACCCAGCAGCTCATGAGACATCCTGGGCATGTGCTTGCACATGGCCCAGCTCTATGCTATAAATGGATTCAGATAAAATTCACTGACTCATTGGTGTATAATGGGAAAGTATATGTAGTGATTTGATACCTTCCACATTCTTTGGAATAAGCTTTTATAGAGTAGCATTGTCTGATTTCAGATAATTCCTAGATTCAAACTGTCAGCATGACATACTGTTGAAATTACATGTTTCCTTTGTCTTTTAAGTGCTGGTAAACAAGACACAGCTGGAAGGAGGTTTACAAGTAGTTGAGTTTTCATTTCCTCTATATTTGCACTGTATTTGTTAGCATAAAGCAGTCCCTTTCTAGTTTTTCTGAAGACAGAAAAGGGAAGAGAAATATAAGGCTGAAAGTCTTCATGGTGAGCACCAGGTGGAAATCCAGGGTGCTGGAAATGGCTCACCTCAGCTCTGGGTAAGGGAGGCACATTATGTTTTATTAGCCTTTGCAGTCTGTATCAGTAACTGTAGCTAATTGAAATTATTGGGAGGTAATGTTAAGTTAATTCAATCTCTTGAGTAACTGCCACTCTTTCTTCTGCGCAATGAAATGTGCATTATTGTGCAGCTGGGGACGTGACAGGTCTGTGTCACTGGGCCAGAGGTCTGAAGTCCATGCCAGTGGGACTTGTGGCTAAGTGGGTCCTTGGGCCTCTCTCCCTCCATCCTCACCTTTCCTGTTTGACTAATCTACCTGGCACTTTTCCTGATGCTGTGGGAGGACGTGTGCAGATGTAGTGTCTGGGCTGGAGTGGGCTGCCAAGCTGTCCTGTGCTTCTCTGGCATTACCCCAGGCTACACTCTAGTCATACTATGGCTGTTCCCACCACTTCTCCATTACTTTACTGGTTTGTGTCTTTATTGTTGTTATTAAGCTGAAAATATTAGAGAGCTCTGTAGTGAGCAGTAATCAGAATTTCTGACAACATTCCCTATTTGGGGCATCAATCTGTGTTAGACTCTGATTTAACGCCTGCTTGTCTCATTACTTGCACTGAGAAGGGAGATTAAGGTCTGTGGGGCTAGAAGTGCTGGCTCTGAGCCTTCTCCAGCCCAGATCAGCTGGAGCCTTGCCAAGGCTTACACCCACAGCAAGGAAGTGGTCCTCTGTCTGTGAGCCCCTGCAGGAGGGGGCCAGTTGCTCACAAGCAGCATCTGACTTCTGCACACTGGTTACTTAAAAGAAGACCACAGCCCTAAATACAGATGGTAATTGTGTGCTGTGGCTTGGACATTTTTTCGACAGAACCTTTTCCTTCTGATTTCTCCACCCATCATTCTGTCACTGAGAGATGTTCTTGCCTAATTAATCCTTTTGTATTCTTTGCTTTTTTTTACCCAAGGTGCATGTGTTTGATCTGAACATTAATAAGCTTGAACCTCTCTGCACCCAGCTAGTGGTGACCAGGAAGAAAAATAAAACAACACACATCCAGTTTAATCCTGTCTACCCTATTATCATCATTGGAGATGAACAAGGCCTCATCGTCTGCTTGAAGCTCTCTCCCAATCTGCGCAAGATGCCCAAGGTAAGGATAAACTGTATTCCCCCAACCACAGAAGGTCTCTTCAGGCCTTGTCACTGTCCCCTCTCCTTCCATGCAATGGTGTTGGCAAAGCTCCTTTCTTTAGCAAGGTACTTAAAATTACCTCAAGCGTTTTGGGTAGGATGTCTCGGATGTTAAATCCTTGTGTCTGTTGCTGTTTGAGCAGAAGGACTCAGCAGTTTGCTCCTGGTAAAGAGTGAGGCCTGGTGGGAAGGGGGTTTGCTGTCCCCATGTCCAGACAAACTCTGGTCCAGAAGCTCTGCAGATGTTAATTTGTTTCCCAAAGTTCACATATTTTCTGAGTTTTGGGTTTTATTTGCAAAACTCCTTGAAATCAAGTAAAGGAGAACTCAACTCTTGCCCAAGTTCTCCCACAGAAACCATGCTGCCTGTCTTCTTGTGCTGCTGTATCAGAGCCTATCCCCTACTACCATGTCAACTTTCCTGTAAATGAGAAAGCAATATCTTTAATATGTAAGGAAACTTGGGATCCTTATCTCAAGTGACAGCAAGGAGATACATGTGCCTCTGTGGGTTGGTGAAGGTTTTTTTCACCCATCCATGAGGGCTAATTGTGAAGGATGATAACATCTCTTATGGATCTTTTACTGGATTTTCTTTCTGGTCTTCATCCAGCTATGAGGTGAATGGCTGTAAATGCAATGTCCTTTTATGTCCTTGTAATTCTCATATCCAGTTGTTTTGTGTTAAGTGGAGTCTTTCAGTTTCAGGCTTTTTAGAACTGATCCAAGAAAGCAATCTCTCAAGATGATCATTCTTTATTTATGTACTCCCAACTGTTTTATATATTCTACTAATCTGCTATATAGGCAGGGTCTTTGGCCAGGAACTAATCACACTATTGTCACTCCAGAGTCTTCAGAATGATTTTTAAAAGGTTTCTTCAGCCAGCTGCCACTGGAAATGTGACTCTTCCCTGGGCAGAGAGGGTATAGAAAACAGTAGCATGGCAATTCGTTTGGGGCTGAGTTGTGGATGCTGGGGATAAGAATCTCTCATGTGCTTCACACTTTTCTATTTCCAGCAAAACTTCAGCCTGAGACTGTCAAAGCTCTCCAGGCTGTCATTAGGTTGACTCAGGATAAGTTTCCTTGATGTTTTGTGAGTCCTTCCTGGGCATGGGTAAGCACAGTGTCCGACAGAGACCCTGCCTGCACAAGGAATTAAACAGTAGAGAGGAGTCACACGTACGTAACGCCATATGGCTGGTCTCCTCTTCACCCCAGCTATAGATGGACCAGCACACAGCAATACTGCACTGTGGGCCAGAATCATAGAATGGTTTGGGTTGGAAGAGACCTTGAAGACCATGTAGTTCCAACCCCCTACCCCAGGGACACCTTCCACTAGACCAAGTTGCTCAGAACTCCATCCAGCTTGGCCCTGAACATTTCCAAGTGATGTGACATCCACAACTTCTCTGGGCAACCTGTTCCAGTGCCTCACCACCTTCATAGTAAAGAATTTTTTCCTTATATCTAATATAAACCCAGTCACTCTCACTTTGAAGCTATTCCCCCTTTTTCTGTTATTATACATCTTGTAAAAAGTCCCTCTCCATCTTTCTTGTAGGCTCCCTTAAGGTACTGGAAGGCCACAATTAGGTCACCCCTAGGTTTCTCTTTTCCAAGCTGGAAAAATATCAGCTCTCTCAGAATTTCCTCACAGGAGAAATCCTCCATCCCTCTGATCATACTGGTGGCCTCCTCTGGGCTCACTCCAGCAGGTCCCTGTCCTTCCCATGCTGGGACCCCAGAGGTGGATGCAGTGCTCCAGATGGATCTCAGCAGAGCAGAGCAGAGCAGAGCAGAGCAGAGCAGAGGGGCAGAATCTCCTCCCTCCCCTGCTGCCCACGGGGCTCTGGGTGCAGCCCAGGACACGTTTGGCTCTCTGGGCTGTGAGTGCCATGGCCAGGGCATGTCCAGCCTCTCACCCACCAGCACCCCAAGTCCTTCTGGGCAGGGCTGCTCTGGGGCTGTTCATGTCCAGCCTGGGCTGATACTGGGAATTGCTCTGACCTAGGTGCAGCACCTTGCACGTGGCCTTGAACTTTGTGATGTTCCCATTGGCCAGTCCTCAAGCTTGTCCAGGTCCCTCTGGATGTCATCCCATTGTTCAGGTGTGAATTCAAACGTCTCCTTCTGCTCCTGGTGGCCAGCAGCAGCACTCCATGCAGTTATGAATGTCATTTCTTTTTGCTGACCTTCTTTAAAGACAAATTGCATGTTGTTGACAAAGGAATTTAAACTATGAGTTTAGGAGTAACTCCAACACTTACTGCTGACTGTAAACCAACATGTAACTACATCCTACACAACATATAAATGGGATGGAAATGAATTCTGCTGCTCGGATGTTATTAAACTATCTGTCTTCTGCTGGCCTGGTTAGGTTTGAAAGGACATTGAACACTGAACTAAAACTTTCCCACACATGTTCAGGCATGACTGGTTACGTGTGCAGGTTCCTTGACTGCAGCCAGCCTAAAAGATGTGAGGATTTAAAAGAGATGACATGCAGTGTGGTGGCAAAGCGATGGATCTGGCCTAGCCTGCTCAGTGCCATAAGTGAACAAGTGGTGAGGAGATTTAGCTGATAGAAGAGAATCTTTTAGCAGAGGGAGGTCAAGCCCTGTCAGAACAGGCTGTGCCATCCAGTGTGTGCTTCTGTCTGTCTCCTTCCTTTGCCAGCAGCAGCCTTTGTGTCCTTAGCAGCAAGCCTCCAGCTGTGTTTGCAAGAGTATCGTCTCATGGTAGGAAGTCAGATGTATTTCCAGAGTATTGATCCAGGCTCCTCTAAAGATCAACTCAGTGTACTCTTTACACCCTTACCCTGTGCAACCAGCTTTCCTTTGTAAAATGACTCAACTTTTGCCTCTTTTCTGGGATTCCCCAGGCTGGAGTTGGCAGTCACAGAACTTCCAGAGATTTTTGTAAGTGAAGAGGGTCCAAAATTGTACAGAGGAGTCCTGACATCCCAGCTGCCTCCTAGCAGATAGAAAAACCTCTCCATGTCTGGCTCAGCACGTGGGTATCCCAGGCTGTTCTGTTTGCCTGACTTGATCCCCACAGAGCCCAGTGGGCAAAACTGCCTGACAACCAAGTGGACAAGCCACAGCCAGTACTTCTGAAGGTTGGGGCCTTCACACCAATCTCAGCATCTGTGAGCTCAGCTGCCTGGTCTTTCTCTGTCAGCTCTTTTGGAGACAGAAACGTGCCTTTTGCTGAGTTCTGGCAGAACCCAGAATTCCAAAGGGACAGGGCCTGGCCTGTCTCATCTAGGCCCCACTACCTCTCTGTTTCACACTGATCCCACAGAGGGTTGCATTCTCAAACAGTTGGGACATTTGCTTTTGACAGGTAAAACTTGCAAACAAATCAACCTGTTTTGAGAGAACTCTTAATAGCCACATCATTCCAAATCCCATGCTTCCCCTAGAAACAGACACAGTGCTCTCTGCTCCATGTTCTGCAGATTCCTTGGCTATTGCTGGGCTTGCAAGATAGAGCTCACAAAAAATGACTGAATTAACATCAACCTGGTGAGATTTCCGCCATTCTGAGTTTATTGGGTTTCGGCTGTTAGTTAAAGCTGCTGTAGTGAATAAGTGGAAATGGGGATGATAAGGATGCAAGGTTCTCATCAGACCTTGGTCCCTTCCTCTCTTCATGTCCTTGAGCAAGGAGGGAAGGTTCAAGATCTCTTTAAATAATTTGCAGGGTTGGCCTGCAGCTTAATTAATTCATGTTCGTAAAACACTTGGGGATCTTTAAGAAGTGTTATTTAATACTCTGAGTTTTGCTGTCAGCTACATTAGCACAGTCTCATTTATGAACACTTGGCAGAACAAATATGCCAAGGGGGGAACTTCTCAAAAGCACTCGGGTGATGTTTTCAGAAGACACCAAGACACACAGTAAAATCTTAAAAAATGCCTGAAATTCCTTGTGAGTATTGGCACCCTAAACTCACTGTGGCTCATGGGAAAAGGTGCATTTCTTGCTTAGAGGAAGCTGGGGACAGAATCTCTGACACCCATCAGGCACTTGTGTAAGGGGCACATAGAGAGCACAGGGGTCCTGCGTACAAGAGATGTCAAGCACAGGGGGTATCCATGTGTCTGTGCTGTGGGGATAGTTCTGGATCTCTCTCTATCCCTACAGACTGAAGTCTCTGAGGGAGGACAGAGAGATCCCCTTGCTCCAAGCTGTATGTACTTCCATGAGGTGAAACTAGTTTGGGTTCTTCTGCTCAGAAGTGGGGGGACAGAAATGTCTGCAGTATTTTAAGATGCAGCAGTAGAAACGAGTGACTCTCAGCTGTCATCCAAGCCACTTTTAGATCCAAGCGCTTTTTAAATATTGCAGTGGATGTCAGGCAGATTGTTTAACTAATAAAGTATAATTTCTAATTTGTAACGACCTTGGTGGTTGAGTTCACCCAAGGGAAGCATTGCTGTAAGAAGAATCAGTTTAGGGCAGAGCTGTTTAATTAGTGAGCCTTCCGGGTTTCATTCGAGGGTTGGAAGAAATTAAAGCATTTTGTCATCACAGTCAGAAGAATGTAGCTGCTCATAGGATTTAGTTTGTTTTCTAAAAACTGCCAAAGTAGCCTGGCTTAACCTCTGCCAATGTCAAAAGTAAGCAGAAGATAGTAAAAAAACCAGGGTGCAGTGTTTTTTAGAAATTTTAGTAGAGCACAGCAGAGTAGGAATAGAAGAGAAAGTGGATCAAAGAAAGGTTGCAATACAGAATTTTCTGAGGCTAAGGCAAATTTCTTGGCCAGTACCCAGGCTGAATGTCAGGGAGGCAGACAACTTCTTGGCCTCGTGCTTGTCTTGGATATTTATCTTAGATTATCTAGGATGATTATCTCAATCTCTGTTCCTACTACTGGGAACACTGCTACTTTCTTCACATGCAAAGCATCTCTTTTTCTGTTTCTTGGTAACAACTGAATTTCTTCCCAGGCAGTAAATCCTGATTGACTGGGTCTAGCTGGGCATGAGTGGAGTGGGAAGGGGAGCACAGCTGCTTGCCCACACCAGGACACAGTGCCAGGACTATGCATGTTCAGGAGCTACAGGCACACACCTTTGGGTCTGATGCTGTGTACCTATGAGCAATTTATAATGTGGGGACAAGCGAGGGATGTCAGCTGGCTCTGAGCCTTCATGTCCATGTGCGCATGCTGGGCAGCTGCTCTGCTCTCTCTGTACCTTATCACACCAGCCAGTGTCACCTCTGGACTCTGTGACTCGTTGCATCTTTGCAGCCCTGACAGTTTTGCCCTTGGCCAGATCCAGCCCAAGGCTGCTCAACCAAGGAAGTAGCATTGCGTTTTGCTTCCTGAAGCCCTGTGGCTTTTTGGCCATAGCTGATGGCAGGGTCTGGGAGGGATTTGGGAGCTGTGATGGACCATGGGAGGATGTTGGGGTCTTACGGAAATGAAAGAGGGAAGGGGATTTGGAGAAGGTTGGTAGAAGTGTCAGAAGTTTTAAAGGAGACAATAGGAGAGTGGTTTAAATCTCCTCTTCAACCTGCTCCCTAGAACTGTATCCCAGCACAGAGCTCTCCTGAGGCCTGAGGTTCCTTCCTCCTTCCCAGCAGCACCCATTGCACAAGTGCTCTCAGGAAGGGACCCTGGTTTAATCCCAGTTCCAGTGACATGCAGCTGATGTCCAGAGCAGGGACTAGGCTGGAACACTGTGAACAGAGTGGGATGCTTGATCATGAACTGCTTTGTAGCCTTGTGTTGCTATCACCTAGGGTGACAGGGACTAACTTGAAGGAGTAAAGGATCAGGAGATTGTTTCTGTTCTTAATGTTTCCTGTAGCTGTAGGAGGTGTAAGGGATCAACCAACCAGCATGTAAATACAGGAATACAAACTTGAACTCTCTCCTTCTGTCCCAACATGTACAGTCCATCTGCACATCTGGCTGTATTTAAAGAAGGAAGCTCATTCTCCAAGGCCACATTAGTCCTGGACTGGTGAACTGTTTAGTTCTGAGGGAAGTATATTTTTTGTCCCTGAGTTTTCTATCCCAGCAGCTCTCTTTCTGTCTGAGAGAAAAACACTTGTCTCTCCTCTCCAAACAGGTCAAGTTTTGCTCTTTTGGCGGTGGAATTCTTAGTCCCTCGTTTCCATGCAAATGCTTCTCTCTCAATGCTTCCTGTGCTGCTCAAGCCCTGGCCGATTTTCTCAGTGTCTTTTCAGAACTGGCTAATTGCTCAGTGACCCAGAAGCACAAAGCACAAGCAGTGCTGGAGGAATTTGGTGTGCTGCTGCGCCCTGCCTTCATAAGGATTGCCTCCTTCAGAGCCAGCTTGGCCTCCAGAGGAGGAGGCACATACAAATGAGCTTGGGTCTTATAGAAACTGACCTGCAGCTTGATGCTTACTCTGAAATTCGAAAATGCTTTTTGGTTTCTTTTCAGTCCCTCCCCTGTTATTTAGTCCAATTGCAAGTAGCTGCTCTCTGTACTGTTAGTGGCTGAGCTGAGGAACATGGGGTGCATCCAGGGACTCATGAAACCCTGTGTCTGATTGTTCATAGCTTTCTATGCCACTTTTGTAAGCCATGTAAGGATATATGCACTGGTGTTTATTCTTCAGTGTGGAAAGGAAACCCAGTGCTGGAGGCATTCAAGAAGAGTAGGTTGGAGACACGTGTAGGCTCAGACAGGTGGCTTTGAGCCTGCCTTGGAGCAGGAAGGTCTGGAGGTGGCTGCTTTGACAGTCTCTGAGTTCTGGGCGTGCAGGTCCCAGCAAGAGGCTGTGCCACTGGTGTGGATCTTGCCAGGGTACAAGCAGCATTGCTTTTGGCCTGTGGCTGTTTTGCTACATGGACCTGTGACTCATAACTGTAAATCAACCATAGAATGCCAGCAAAAGCAGGCTCCCATGCCCCTTCTGCCTTCTCCTTCCCCTCAATGATTTCCTGCCCTAACACTGTGCTAGGAAAGCCATTAGCAGGAAGACCTTTGCATCCCCATAGGATCTCTTCTCCATCCACTGTCCCACATTAGGTCCCTCCCAGTCTAGCATAGCCTGAGATAAAATGAAGGTACTGTCTAAGCCTGGAAAGCTGTTACTTGGGAAATGAGATGTCCCATGTGCCAGCAGGCTATAGTTTCTGGGGAAAACGGAAGCCTTTGGATATTCACCTGGACACCCTGGGCATAGCCACTGTGCACAAATCCAGGTGTCCAAGAGTGTTGCACCACAGTTACAAAGGGTTCTGGATCCTGAAAAGAGGTGTGGCAACCTTAGATATTCACCCTGTTTGGAAACCTAACCCAAACAAGCAGGGGTAGATTGACAGGACTTGAATACGCTCATTAAATCTATTTTCTTTGCTTCTCATGAAATAACTTTTGGGTTGTATCAATGTGTGTGAAGGGAGAAGACAGGTCCATGTAGCAGAAGCATTGTTGAACCCCAAGTTCAAGAGCTGGAATTTTTCTTCCTTTTACTGTTCCTGGCCACATCTTCAACCTGTTTTTGTTATGTAATGTCCCCTTCTGTGGCTGCTGTGTTTGGCAGTTGTTGGAGAGACAACATCAGCGTATTTACAAGTTATTTTAAGCTGGAGTGAATTCCCAGTGGTCAGGGTGAAATGTGTTTAGTACGTTAAATAGAAACACTGGCAACTGAAGCAAGAAAAGGTCCCATTTTACAAAAAATCCATAGTACTTATGAATAATTTCTAAAGTGCAAGTCTCATTCTGTGAGGTGCTATATGCTGTCAAGGGGATACTGACAAAGCCAAGAAAACTGGCTTTGACTTTTTAGTTTCATCTTTGAAGGTCTGTATAATAAAAAGAGTTGCCAATGTTTGAAAGTGATGTGAGACTGCTCCATTTTGCAATACTAGTGGTTTGGAGAAAAATGCTAGGGGGATTTGGTTTTGTGATCAGTAATAGTCAAGGCTTCCTAGGCATAAATGTGGTATGTGTCCTTGGATTTGCTGTCCTCAGTAACTGAGATCTCATTTAGGCTGAGCAAAACTGGTTTCTGCTTGTGCCTTGTTTATACTTACCCTTTTATTTCTCTACGTTGGTATACTGTTATGTTGCTACAAGCATTGTTTTATCTGTGGGTTTTGCATCCTCTTCCTTTGTGCAAAGATTGTGTCTGTTCTTTGGTGTCTGCTATCCTAGAGCTCCCCAAGTCTGAGCAGTCTGGACTTTGCTCCTCTGCAGTCTGAAGAGCCCATTGTTGCCTGTCCTGGGAAATGCCTAATGCATGAGAAGGAGCCTTGCCTTATGTTTTCAAAGGACTTTCATTTTGGTTACATCTGTGATTGCCTGAATATGCCTGTTCAGCTTGCACAGTTCCTCTTTGAGCTGGAATCTCAGCTTTCTTCAGTGCCATGGCAGAAAACACAGGGCAGTATTATGGCAAATGAGGCACTGCTCAACCTCACAGGGTCTCCTTGGCTCACCTGTTCTTCCTGGTTTTTTATTTGTCCTCAGTGCATTTGTTTCTCTGCAGATGACTTAAATCACATCCAGGAAATTGGGAAATCCTGAGAAATCACCAGTTCTTTGCCTGAATAACAGCCCCAGTAAAAAGGCAGAGGGACCCCTCGGGGAACTAACTATTTTCAAAGCATGGCTTTGGCAGAGCCAGCAATGAATGCTTTTTGGGAGGCTCTCATTCTTCCTGCAATGGCTGTGTGTGAGTGCAGGACTGCCAGCCAGCAACCTGCCCTGCAGAGACAATTCAGTGTTCAGCCCCCCTGCCAGAACTGATTACAGTGGCCTGATGGAGGAGGTAATGTGGGTGCTTATCCTCCAGGTCATCTGAGGGTGAGTTGATTTTATGCCAGAGAGCCCCAAGCAGCTCTCAGGTATGCAGCTATTCCTGAGCACTGGCTCTGCACAGGAGAATGAAGGAGGAAACCTTGTTAGCTCAACCCCTGAGCCACGGAGTGTGTTTGAAGGACAAAGTGATGGCTTGTCATGAGGACAAGGTGCAAAGCAATGCCTGGGGCCTGGGAGACCCAGCCATGGTCCTGGCCTCTACATCCTGAATGAGATGCAGCTCCTCTCCATATTGAGTAGATGAGGACATCCATCTCCCTTGGAGCCACAGCAGCCAAGGGACATTTGTCCATAGGCACCATGTATCTACTCTCCAACAGCCTCTTCTCTGTGCTTCCCTCCTGCTGAGTGCTTTTGGGACACATCCAATACCATTAATACCATAGGAGTGGAGCTTCAGTTGGGGTGCAATGATGGACAGCCCTGTCCCACTGGGGCCCAGATCCTGGAGGCTCTCCTGCCTGACATTTGAATGTCACAGACTACTGAGCCCAAGATTTCAAGCTGAGCCAGCCAGATCACTGAAAAACTGAAGAAAATTAGAAAGTGGAGCCAGGGGCAGAGGGAAGAGGAGGCAGTGGTATGAGCAAATGGATGAGAAGCTGGATGTTGGTACAAGTAGGAAGGAGCAGGCATCCCATGGGTGACCTGGCCAGAAAAGCACACAAAATCCTGGAACGTAGGTCAGCAGGTCCTTGGTCTCTACCTCCACAGTGTAGGTTTGGCCTCTGTTTGCCATGGCATCTACTGGTGATGCAGTTGGGATGGAGAAATGTAACTGATTCTCCCCAGCTTATGGTTGTGTAGTGTTTTGAGCACCTGAGAACTCACTCAGCAGGATGGAGAACAGGACATTGGTCTTCATTTCCAAGACCCAGTCCCATCATGTTTTTGCCTTGCCTCACAGAATCCAGTAATGCCCCAGAGCTTGGAGAAGTTGGGCTTTTGCACTTCTTCAAGCTCTACAAGGAGAATGGATACAAATTGAGAGGGGAAACTTTGGTTAGATCATAGGAAGATTTATTTTACTGTGAGGTGGGTTAGACCGCAGGACAGGTTGCCCAAGGAGGCTGTGGATGCCACAACCCAGGCAGTGTTCAAAGCCAGGTTGGATAATGCCTTGAGCAACCTGGTCTAGTGGGATGTGTCCTTGCCCATGGTGGGGTGGGGGCTAGGACTAGATGGTTGTTGAGGTCCTTTCCAACCCCTTAAGGTTCTGTGATTCTGTGATACCTTGTTCCTGGGCATTGACTGGGAACTCTGGGACAGCTATGAGGGCCAAAGGAACAGCTTGATATCTGGCACATTCCTGTAACTCCTCCTGAGCCTCTGCCAGAGCCTGACACAGCCTTCCCCAAACAGCTGTATGGTCTGGAAAGGGCTAAGGCTGCCTGTGGAGACACAGAGGGCAACTCTCTGCCCAGGAGATTGTGTCTGTGCCATTGTAAAACACATCCCAAATGCACTGCTGTAAAAAGCCCTTCACTTGCAGACTTCTCCTGTGGGTTTTGTGACTCTGAGTGCATCCATCTGAAGACCTTCATGCTCCTGCACACCCTGGTTGAAACCATCACACTGCTTCCAGCCCTTCCCGAGTCTCTCCCCAGCTAATGTTTGTGCCGCCTACCAGCCTCCTCCAAAAGAAAAGAAATTGACACACCTCCACCTGCAGGCAGGGCAAATAAATGTCCCTTGCACAAATTAGTTTGATGGGCTCAATGCAGAATTGTTTAAATGAGAGAAGGGAAGGGACCGCCAGTGAATAAAATGTCTTGCTGCTCACAGAGATGGAACTGACGCAAGAGGATTATTTTTATCCTCTGGAGAAAAGGAAGAGCCCTATGAAGCAGAGGAGAAGAGGGTCTGACTTACAGTCCTGCTGGCTGTGTGAGATGCAGTGATGGCTACAATCAAAGCAGCTCCGAGGTTCTCCTGGAGGGAAACTTTTATGCTCCAATTCACTGACTGATTTTGTGAGAAGGGATGCCAGGCACTAACTGTGTGAGGCTGTCTTTGGCAAACATCCCCTGGTCTCCTCTACTCCCATATCTCACCAGGGAGCTGCTGGCTATCCCACTGCTGTCAATCTAGGGTGTGCCTGAGCTCCTCACCCCTCACGGGGTCGTGCAGAGACCTGTTCTGTCAGGACAATGACATGTTTTCCTGCCTCCTACCTGTTGGGCTGAAATCTTCTTGTTATCCCCCAGGCTACCTTCCATGAACTGTGCCCTTGCTGCACCATGTCCTGTGGGTGCTGCCCTCCCCAGCACAAAGAGATCCTGTCACGTGCCTGCCATGATGCTCCCATTCCTCTGCAGTGGCAGAGCTGGCTGTTGTGCTGCTTTACAGTCGTGCCAGGTCCCATCCAGGCAATTATCCCTCTAACTCCAGCCCTGATGGCAGAATAGTCCCTCCCCACAATTGTGTATTTGTGCTGGGAATTGTTCCTGCTCACTTGCAATATCTTGCATTTATCCTTGCTAATTCACATGCCAGTTTTCCAGATCATATCTCTGGTCTAGCAAAGTAATTTCAAATTCCAGTCCTGCCTTCCTGGACACCTGCAGCCTTCCCGTCTGTCCCACTATCCAAGCACTAACAGAAACTGACCAGATCCCCACTAGACCATGGAGCTGTGAGAGTTACACACATCTCAGTTCTGACAGCTCTGGGTACAAATATTCGGCTGGGTCTTAGCAGTTTCTACTCACTTTATGTAGATCTGTTGTCTCACTTCAGGATCAGAATATCAAGGGAGACAATGGCAAAGTCTTCCCGAGGTCACGGTTAATTACTTCTGTGCCTTTCCCGCCCACAAGGTGTATTGTACTGTTGTAAAAAAGAAATCAGATTGGTGCAGCATGACTTCTTCAGTGCAAATTCACGTTAGTGATGATGCATTTCAGGCACTTAAAGGTTGTTGACTTGTTCCATTCATCTTCTAAAAAGTGAGATTAAACTGAATGGTCTTCTTTTCTGGATAGTTACTGCATTTATCTTTTTCAGCTTCCGGATCCCTATCATCCGTTGAAATTCCCCCCAGGAAATGCATCAGATTAAGGCTGTTAGGTTGATTAGGTGTCTAACTGCTGCCCTTCCGATGGGGCTGGGGCTGTTGTGGTCAGGATGGTCTCAAACACAGTAATCAAATCAAAGTATGTGGGCACAGATAGCACCCCTTGTTATGCAAATAAGTATTCCTGGGAAGAAAAGAGAAGTGCTTTTGCCATAAAGCTGGTATTTTACTCTCCGGATATGTATTATTGGAGTTAATAAAAGTCATTGCCTTTCCCTGCAAGCATGTGCTGTCTGGGTACACACTAACCCTGCTCAACTAGACCAGAGATCTCCCCACTTGGTTGCTGATGTTGGCTCTGATATCCTGAGGAGAGGAGAAACGATCCTTCGCAAGAAACACAGAAGAGAGCATGAATATCAGCACTGCTCAGCTATGGCTTTCTTATTTTTTTGCCTCATCTGACTTTTTGATGATTATATAGATTTGCTGTCAGAAGTAAGACACCAAAACAGTCAGGCACCAGAATGACCAGAAACTTCTCTGCAAATGCAGCTGTGAGACTGGAGGATGCTAATCTCTCTCCAGGATTTGGTTTCCTGCTTTGATCTGCACTGAAGCAACGTGCAAAGCCAGGGAAATGAACTCAAAGGCTCTCATCTTATCTGGCCTGGCCAACCGATGGACTTCCAGTGGGAGTGCGGGAAATTAATAATTTTGTTTATTTCATGTCAATGGCAAAAAAAAAATGGCAAAAAAGAAAGCATGCCAGGCTTTGCTGCTTGGTTTGAGTTTGTAACAGAGATGAGCAAAAAGCTGATGGATTTGGTTTCCATTGGAACTGCCTGCTCAAGAAGTAAAAGCTGGGCTTTAAAGGCTATGCTGTAAAAACACTGCAGCCCAAATGACTCCTGCAATCAGAGGGCTGAAAAAATTAGGCTGCACACATGAAAGGGAAGCCCACCCTGAGAAACCTTGTGTCATCTGCTGCTACAAGGCTGAAGGCAGGGGTGTGGAACTGCTGTCTCACTCAGCTCAACCTCATGGGGTTTTCCAGTGTGAAGCACCAGCAAAAGAGAGGAATGTGGGTCCTGCTTCTGCAACCAGGAGAGCCTGGGGTAGCTTGAGCATGAAGTGCCCAGGGATGGAAATCCTGACTGGCTGTGGGGTATAAAATCTTGCAGAAGAATTTGACATCCCTTCTGCAGTGACAGGGAAAACTCAAATTGCTTGCACCTTGCTGTGTGGGGAAATTTCATTCTTCAGAGTGCTTCCACCCTGCTCATATCCAGGGATGTGCTGCCAGCCATGATTTTCAGAAGCCTGTGTGGTAGGCAAAGTCTTCTGCAATCAGTCAGGCCTGCATTCCAAGTCAAGGTTAGTCTGAGCTCTGACTTAGAGAGGCAGCAAGAAAATGGGGCACCACCACTGTCTACCTGTAAAGGAAGCTTTAAAGAGATACGGCTTGGCAGAGAGAGCTCCAGTCCTCAGTTCCCTTATCGCTGAAATACTCAGTTGTGGTGGCAGGCTGAGCAGGGGTTAACAAGACAAGGCAATTGGTATCTCCCCTTCTCTCTAGCCACACTTCCCACTCTCCCATCCCTTTCCCGGCTTGAAGTCACTGGCGGGGGTTCACTGAAGAGGTACATGTGCCTAGGCTTGGCTTCACAGCCTGTGCTTTTGGCTTTCTACAGGCTTTAGTGAACACCGTGAGTGTACCTTGTCCCTGCCTCTCCCTGACTGAGTAACCCCAGGTTTTTGAAAGGCTTGTGTGGATTGGCCTGTGAGGTGCTACAGAAATGCCACACATTACATGATGTGGTTGAAGAACTTAGAGGAAACTTAAACCTTGCAATTGACCTGTCTCCCCTGCTTCAGAAAGAATTGCTGTCTATCAACATGAGATCTCTTAAACACCACCGTGCTCCCGTACACACGTAGTACTCGAAAGGTTTTCAGCCTTATTTGACAATTGCTGTTTGACTCAGACCTGTGGTAAACCCTTGTCACGATACTACTTATGCCTCAAAGAATGGTTGAACATGGACTTTTCTCTGGAAAATAAACACCCTGCTTAAAGGAAAAGCACTACAAAACACCTGCATGGATTCTGTTAAAGAGAGCTGGGACCAGCAGAACTTTAAATGTAACTAGGAAGGGGTCTCTGCACACATCCAAGGTTGATTCTGCAGTGGAGGTGATTGAGTGATTGATTGATTGATTGATTGACAAGAAATGGAAAGTAAATCTTGAAAGACCAAGATGGTTGAACTAAGGCCTAGGAAACATAACTTCAAAGAGGTTTTGAGGACTCTGCAAATAAATTAAGCTTTAGAATTTATAATTTAAAATGTGTAAACTAAGATTATATATGTAATACAATTATATTCTATATTGTATGCATATATGAAATATCATATAATACGTAGTGTATAATACAATTCTATATAATATCTAAATATATTTTAACAAAATATAATTTGATCTCATCCTAAAGGCACCTACATAGGGAGAGATATGCAGTGGAGGAAAGCTCTTTAAAATTAGCAGACAGAGATATAATGGGATTTGGCAGCTGACCAAATTACACAAGGACTTGAGCACACGTATTTAGCGTGGCAGTAGCTTGTCTGCATCCTTCAAACTCCTTCAGGTCAAAACACCTTGTCTTTTAGTGAAAGCTCTGTTTCAGCTCCAGGAAGAGTAATTGTTGTGTTCAGGTTACTGACTGAAGGTGTGTGAATCATTATGGTTATTTCTGGAATTAAAAGGATATAAAATCTACTTCCACTTTTTGATCTTACTGAAATGATAGAGGAATTGTCAGGCAGCATTACAGAGAGAAATTCACAGCTTTTACAAAGGGGTAATGACAGCTCAGAACAGGCCACATAGCTGCATTTACAGACTCCTGAACTCCTCAGTTTTGTTGATTATGGCTTGATTTTTAGCCTGTGTGTTAAATGATCAAACTGCAAGCACTCAGTAACAACAAGGTGCTACAGTGACTGGGAATTTATCGACACTAAACCCATATTGTCCCTTTTCTGCCACTGATAGAAGCAGAGTGGGAAAACATATATTTGTCCTACATGTCTGGGATTATATATAAGCTCCCCTCTTACGTCAGCTTTTCCACTTGTGGGTAGGCATGGGGAAACAATCCCCACTTTCTCATCCCTGTGATGTCAGCTCTCACAGACTTGTAGTCCAGTTTCCTCCTTGGTCCTGCCAACATCTGCCTCAGGCTTCTGCCCTCCAAGGGTTTTCTCCAGTGCTTCCTGGTTGTCATTTTTCACTGAAGGACCTTCTTCTTCTCTTTACCCCTTTGACACCAACATTCACATTGGTCTGTGGAGCACCCATAGTGCCTAGATACCCTGGGAGGAGTGTGCTGGGGAACTGGTCCCCTCTGTGCCAGTGTTCTCCAGGAGCTGGGAATTGATGGCTATATTGGTCTGCACTGGCCCTGACATTATGAGCAATATAAGGTTTAAGAGGATATTTGCTCAGAAATGCTGTCTGCAATAAGAGCATAATAGCAGAGTAGGGTAGAGCTGCAAGACTCATCCTCCAGTTTACCCTTGGTGATGAAGAACATCCTGGGATTGCAGAGCCACAGGCACGTTCAGTCTGGAGGTGATGTTGGGATATCTCTAGTCCAGCCTCCAGCTCAGAGCAAGTACAGCCCTGAGATCAGACAGGGTTTTTCAGGGCTTAAGCTTCTTTTGAAAAACTCCAGGGCTAGAGATCTCACGGCCATTCTGGAGTCTCATTCCAGTGACTAAGTGTCACAGTGGAGAAAAAACTTTATGTCACATTGAATCCTGCCCTATTTCAGTTTATGGCTGTTGTGACTCATTCTCCTGCTGTGCACTCCTACAGAGAATCCATTTCCGTCCTCTTAATGTCCTCTTTGGGTGCAGGCAGGTGCCTGTTAGGTCACCCAGAACTACATCTTCTATAGCACAAGCCCAGCACTCTTAGTGTCTGTTCAGTGCAAATCCTCCAGCTGTCAGCAGTCTTGGTGGTTTCTGCTGGACTCAGTCTGGTATATCAACACTTTTATTCACCCCTTGAACTACCTTCTGTCCTCTCTGTAGGTGAAACAATTAGCTGAAAATTAAGACCTTTCATAGCCTGTTTTTCATCACCAAGGCAGAGAACAGACACACTGATCTAGCACAGCTGTCATCTCCTTATTTCTTTCCTTCCTGGAAAGCTCCTTTCTTTTTTTTCCAGTGGCTAAGAACATGGCACACAGGACCAGGGACAGGAGGTGAGAAAGGTTCATCCTCTTTCCTTTCTCTCACCTCTCAAAACTTCTTTCATTAACGCTCACCTAGTGATTCCTAATTAGCATCTTCTGGCTTGGAACTGCCTGCCTGTGTTGCAGAAAATTCACTCAAGCTCTTGTCTGTTGTATGGCAAGAAATATCAAACATTTGGGCTGTTTACTAGACTGACAGCTGCTCTTGCACCATGGCTTACACAGGGGCTGAGTGTTGTTCTCACCCTCAGCCTCCGTAGCCATCCTTGGCTTTACCTGCCCCTCCTGAGGGACCCTTCTTTGGTTCTGTACTTGTCTTCTGGTGCCAAGCCAAATGGCAAGTGCATGTGTGAGCTAAACCAAGAGAGTGCAGAGAGTTCAGAAGTTATGCCACAAACAGGAGGAGTAACTGAAAAATCACCCCAAAAGAGCAGTTATCAGTGAAAATTTTGGGATGAAAGAGCAGTCTGCAGATTTATTTGGGAGGGTGGATTGTGTCCTCATTGGTGTTTCAAACTTCTTATTCATTCCTCAGCTGATCTAGCAGAGCCCATCTGGTTTAATCTGATCCTACCTTTGTTAATCCCTCCCTTGGAAACCCCGCCCCTACAACACCCTGTATAACCCCACGATCCCATTCTTGCCCCTGCTTGGCCGCTTGGCCTCCTTGCCTTCACCCCCTCCCTGGCCTGGGGGGAACTAAATGGATCCCTGAGCCTAACAAACGGAGACTTGTCTTGTTTGCTTCCCTGCCGGTAACTGTAACCTCCCTGGACATGATGAACACTGTTGCACCCATCACAACAGTCCACTTACAAAGCCTTGAGAGCACCTGGCAGCATGGAGGTCACAAGGACTTTAAAAAGCTTTGTACCAGATCTCCACATGGAGATATGGAGTGAAATTGAGGAAGTGGTTTCATTGAAGACCTTCCCAAAGTACCAGCAACATCTGCCAGGGCTGGTCTCCACTGTGCTTGATTCTGCTTAGGTGCAGAATGTGGATTAAGTTTCTGTGGTCCAAGGACTCAGAATTGTGCTAATGAGCCCAGTTTAGTCAGTAATCCCATGCCTCCAACAGGATGTGATTTCATCATGGAGTGAGGTGAGAATTTGTCTGATATTATGTACACCACAATAGAATCCAAAGCCCAGATTGTCAAACAGAAAACAATGCCTTTCTTTATGGTTAAATTATGGATTGCTGGAATAAATCAGCTCTGTTACAGGTTCTCTGCTGCTCTTGCTGGATTGCTGACTCATTTACAGGTGGTTGCTGAGGAAGTTAAATTGCAAACAACCATTCATGATGATCCAGACTTCTTAAGGATTTTACAGGCTAGAGAGAAGCTGGCACTCTTTCTCCAGTTACCTTCTTCTCACCTTCAGGACAGTTGCAGCTCTCACCTAAGGATGTTATGCATCTTTTTGGCAAAAAGGGTGTAAATGCAAGTATAATTACTGTAATTTGGGTTTAATTTTCTGAGAACAAGTGCCTCCTTTCTGTCTTTCTTTTGTTTCCTGCTTGGTTGCCAGCTGTGAAAACGTCTTTCCAGGATTGTTCTTGATGCCAGGCATGCAGCAGCGTAATGGGCTTATCCCCTGCTGGGCTGTGTCTCACCCAGCTCTCAAATGATGGTGACTATTTCCTCACAAAGAGGGGAAGAGCTGGATCAGCAGAGGGCCTGGAGAAACCACTGTGCCTTGGCATTTGTCTGCATCTCCCAGCACTTCACATGCAGTATCCACAGAGTTAACCATTTTGTGGGAGAAGTAGTGGGATACAGGAGGTTGAGGCAACATTATTTCTACAAAGCAATTGTTTCCACCACTGCTCTAAGCAAGTTTAGGCATCTCTTAAATACTCATGGGGAGGAACAACTCTGGTTATTACCTTGAGCACTCTGAAAACATCACCAGGTTCTTGTTCAGTCCTTACTAGTTCCCCCCAGGCCTGCAGCCTGACAACACATCTGAGTTTCAGAGATTTCCTCACACCAGGGTGATACCAGGAGTCAGTGCCTGGGGTCAGTGCCTGGGCTAGATCAGAATGGAAACAGAGAGCCTGAGAAGCAGTGACCCCTCCTGAGATGATGATCTGACTATGCCATTGGAATCTGCAGCCAGAAGTGGTACCCAGATGTGACAAGAACTCTGCCATCTCCACCAAGGAGATACCTCCTTTAAGGGCCCCCAGGTGGAATGGTGGCTGTTTGCCTGGCAGCATTGCCCCAGCCATGTCTGTCTGTCCCAGTTCCAGCAACACAAAGAGTGAGGCAAGGATCAGACTGTTTGCTGGTGTTTTGAGGCTTTCAGTGACACTATGGTGACCAGGTTTGTATCATAGTTCCAACTGTTAACCCAGCACTGCCAAGCCCCTCACTAAACAATGTCCCTAAGTGTCAACATATCTTTTAAATACCTCCAGCATGGTGACACCACAGCTTCCCTGGGCAGCCTATTCCAGTGCTTGACAAGCCTTTTTTGGTGAGGAATTTTTTTGTAGTGGATCTATCCATTTAGTGTTAAGGGTGTGCATCAATGTCAGTTAACCTCTGTCAACAGGTCCCCTCAAGTCCTTACATCTGCAATTATTTGTCAAATAAATAATTTTGCCATCTTGGCCACTGTTTTGCTGAAATTACCAGCTGCTGGTTAACCTTGTTCTGTCTTTGGTGTTCATGGGACTTGCTTGGTAGTGGAGAGATTACTTTGGGAAGTGCTTGCCTTAAGGACCTTGATGACTTCTACATAATTTTCTTTCCAGCATGCCTGTATTTTGCACTACTTGGTTGCAAAGAATATCCATTAGTTTCAGCAGCCAGCTGAGCAGATGGGTTTAACTGGTCTATAGCTCTGAAGTAATTACATTTTTGGTACAACAGAGACACAGCAGTAAACATGTAAAATTAATTCAGGTGCAGCATACTAGTCAGTGTCTCGAAAGCAAAGAGCACTTTAGGGTGGCCACTCCTGGCCACACTGAGACTGTGCTGTTGGCAGTGTGGACAATTGCCAGGAATATCTCCCTCTGGTTTCCACAGAGGATGTTGGCTTGGCTTTTCCTATGGTCAGTTCCTTCTTCAAAAATATATTGGTATCAGAGTGATTGATTACTGCTCCCATCTCTCTCTCCTGCTTCTGTTATAATTAAAACAGCAATATATGCATGAAGCAATTAGATTTTAATAATGCTTTTCTAAACAGGATGTCAAGGAGCTTAGTACAAAGACTTGGGCTGAAGCCAGATCAGCATCTTAAGATTGGATTATCGGTAAAATTGGCTGCCTCCTGCTTGAACAGCTTACATGAACACAGAATCTGGATTTGCTTTTTATTCAGAGTGTACCTCATCTTTGTCTCCAGACAGGACCCAGAGGACCCCTGTTGCTGGGTCAGAGTGAAGCATGGGTAGGGACACATCACCAGTGCATATGGTAATCTGGATCTGCTGATGGGACAGAGGCATCCCCGACTCCAGCCTTGTTGCCATCCCCATCACTGCATGCCAGGGAGCCCATACTCAGGTCCATCCTGGGTTCCTTCTTGCAGAGCAGCTTTTAATCAGGTCAGGGCATATCAGCACAATGCTGGCAGTGTGTCCCAGAAGGAAATTAGTGGTTCTGTCGGTGCCTGTGCCCCAGAGGAGCAGTCTCTGAGCTGTCTCCCAGCATGTTGCTGGAATTCTCCTGCACTGTTTTATCTGTCTGCTTCTGGCTGATATGTAGTTCTTGGGCCCTGCATTTTCAGTCAGGTCAGTATGAATCCTGTTCTCTGCAGAGCTCTTGCTCAGACCCTTATGGATAGTCCAATGCAGCTGGGTCAGTGAACATGGATGGGGAGTGTGTTACTCAACCTCAGCATCACTGCAGGATACATGGGCTCAGAGGGCAGATGTCTCAACAGGCAGCAACAAACATCCTGCTTGGACCAGCACTGTGCCAAGCCCCATTCTAGGAGAGGACTGACACCAGCAATCCTCAGGAGCTCCCAGGGCAAAGCGGTGCTGTGGTGGGATACAGCTGGGCCCTGTCTGTCTGTGGGGCAGGAAGGGATTTCTCAGCTGCCATAACTGTGTGAAATCCCAGGGAAGAACAACATCTCTAGTTGCAGGATTTCCCTTGTTTGTCCTGTGCCCAGTTCCTCACTGACCTCTTTTAAGCCCTGATTTGCATGCTGCAGCGTAACTCAGTCACGGCTGATGCGATTTAGGGTGACGTCCCACGCTGTCCAGGCTAACAGTGTAACTGGTTCCCAGGCCAGGGAGTGTTTGTGTGGCATTTATCATTTGCCTGGCTGTTTCCTGTGCAGCAGGTGGAGAGAAACTGTGCAATTCATTTAATCTGAGGCAAATGGAGAGACTCAGTCTGAAGTAAACAGAATGCACTTCAGTGACAATGGATGCAAACAGGAGAGGAAAAGGAGGTTGGAATAACTGACTGAGGAGGTGAACAGAAAAAGATCTCACTTGCCTGAGCAGAGATGTACTGGAGAGCACAGGCAGGAGAGGAGTGAGCAGGAAACATGATCTGATCCTGTTGCAATGCTTTGCAGTGCAAAGGCCTCTGCTCCAGTTTTGGGTACCGTGATTGAGGGACATAAGGAGCAGGAGAACAGCAAGGACAGTACAGCCAGTTGAGAGGCTGGAAGCAGGGAGATGAGAGAGATGAGCACTCCCAGAAAGGTCCTGGGCTGGCAGGGTAAGGAAGGCAGTGCTCTGAAGTAACAAGACAGCTGGGAAAGGCTTAGGGGGAAGATTTCAGTTGGTGTAAGAGGGACATGCTGACAGACATCTCCAAGAGATGGGTTGGCAGCACCATTCCTGAGGGATTTCAAAAGAAATGGCTGTGCAGGTGTAGGGAGCAGAGTGGGACAATCCACTGCTTGGGGCCTCTTTTACTGGTCACCCCAAGGACTGGACAAGCATCTGTCAGAAGCAATTTAAGAGTAGCTGCTCCCACCATGGACAAGAGTGCACTAGTGAACTAACCCCTCCTAGATCTGCCCCAGGTGACTATGATTTAAATGAAAAATACACAAGGAGAATGCATTGTTGAGATAACACAATTGTTCACATGGCTGAAATATCTAGTGCAATTTCTGCAGCATCCCTGAGTTCAATCATGGAGAGCAGGAAAGAGAAATAGAGGAATGTGGCTTGACATTAAGTTGCAGACAGAGTTCTTTCATAAGCAGAAGAGTATCAGTTCTAATATATCTTTCATGCCATTGGCATTTTATGTTATTACATATAAGGCTTCTTTGAGCAAGGACATTTATTTTTACTTCTAATAATAGCAAAATCTGGTTTCCTGTGTACTTGTATTTATCCAAAATGAAGTATAGTCACATGCTCCCATGTAAGTAGCAACCAAGAATATATTTCCTATGCAAATACTTTTATGAGGTGTATTTAAAAAAAATTAAAGAATGTACTGTATTAAAAGAAAAACAGCAACTGGACTTTCTTAAAGCAATTAAAAGGTGATCAAGGTGGATATGTATATGTTAATAATGGTGGCCAGAGAAAAAGGCAATGAAAAAACTGCAACTTTTTAAAATATACTCTGCATATAACTGCAAATGTTCTCTCATGAGATGCTGTGCTCTATGATATAACAGGAGTACCCAAGAGTTGCAGGAACTGCATATTCACATCCGTGTTTGATTGCTTTTATTAAACTCTAATCTGTAACAGCTTACTGAGCTGGCATGCCAAAATGCTAAAGTAAAGCTGAAGTAATTAGAAAAAAAAAAAAAAAAAAAAAAAAAAAAAAAGAGATGCTGAGTGATAAGGAAATGTTGCTGGGTGGCTGACTGTGCTGTCTGCCAGGAATCAAGGGCTGCAGCTGGGGTCACTGCACTCAGCAGGGCATATCCTTGATTTTATCCCTCTGGATGGGTTTGGTGTATGTGCCTGTGGGTGCCATATGTGCCCAAACCTTTCATGTCAGATTTGCCAACCTAAGTGAGGAGGTGCTGCAGATGTGGCCCCTCACAGCAGGTGCAAGAGTTAGGGAAGCCTGGTCAGCTATTGGATTGTCTAGGTTACACTGAGGTTTGGTGTCCAGGTGTCACTGGAATTGCAGCAATATTTGAGGTCAAGCTAGAATACAAGGTATTGCCTGTCTAGTGGGTTTTATGGACAATCTCAATTAAAATCCCCTTCTCATTTCCTTCCTCCCCACTGCTTGGGTCTGAGAGATCAGCTAAAACACTGAGCACTAATGCCCTCACCAGCCTTTGCATCCCATGCTGTTATAACTTGTGGCATGTAGACAAGTTTTGAGTATTGAGGCTTCCCGAAAAGTTAAAAGCTACTTAAAATAATTGATCCCATCCCAATGAGCCAAATGGCACTGCAGAAAATCTGAATCCATTAGGGCTGGTTCCAGGGTTTGAGTGGGTGATGCACTACCTATCCCCACAGTGAGGTGAAGGAAAGGGCATCCCATCCCCTCTGTCATTATCCTAAAGATGGTTTGCACCTCCAGGACTCGCGGGCTTGAGGAAAAAGCTTTTAGGAGTTTTATTCCATTCTGACTCCTTCAGAAGGTCTCAGTGTGCCAGGACACGGTAATTGCATCACACAATGAGCACACAATGGCTTTTCTCAGTGCTTACTACAAGTCACTTAAGTGATACGACTGAAAATCTTTTCCATGTACCTTGTAAAGAGTTTGTTTTCTCGCAAGGCTGTTCTATTCAAATAGAGCCTATAGATGTTGGTTCATCTCAGTGACTAAGGCTGATGACACCCAAAAGAAAGCTGTTCTTCATCTCACACACCCAGAGCTCACAATTAGAGTGTAGCCAAATTGTCTTCAACTGGCTACAAAACATAGTGTGACCTCTTGGGACCCTGTTGTTGATGTTTCCTAATCACAGCATCTGTGAAGAGTTAAGGATTTTGGTTCATTTCAGACCAATAATGTCTTAAGATTACTTTAAAATTCATCCTTCTCTTTAAAGCTATTTATTTGGTGATTCATGAACTGAGGGTCATGACAACATCCCTCTTTTGAACTTGTGTCAGACAATGGAAAAGACAGAAGACCAACAGTTTTAAATGGGTTTCTTTAGCTGGTAAAGGGATAAATTCAGAAGGAGGTAACAAATCATTGTAATGCCCAGTTCAGAGGAGCTGTGAGGACTGCCATGAGACAAATCTGCACTCAGCTTGGCCTTATTCATGGAAGTTTTCATGCTAAGTGTGGTCTTTTTATGACTAAATTTAGGTGCTTAAATTAGTGGCCTGTAAGAGACATTGCTCAAGGCTCTGGAGTTAGCAAAACCAGGGAACATTCTTCAGGGAGCAGCTCCTGCTGTGTGCACAATTTCTGCTTGGCCAGAGGACACTGCAGTGGGGGTGAGCGAGGAGGTGGAGTCCCAGCCAGATGCTGGCAGAGCAGACACAGAGCTGTGACGATGTACAGGCTGTGCTCCCTGATGACCATGGATTTGACCAGGCTGTTAACTCCCTGCTACAGAGCCCATCCATTCCATCAGGCATTCCTTCCCTTCTCCCATGGATATTTGTGAACTGGTCAGCTCTGTGGTGTGCTGTGGGCAGCTACCCTCTATTTAGGGACAAGTGACTCCTGCCCACATGCCCTGCCCAGTTCTTTCTGGTTTATTTCCAGTGACAATCCCATCTGCTTCCAGGTCTGATCCAATTTTGTTTGCACTTCCTGCCTGTTGGATGTCCTGACCTTTAGTCCCATGCCTTTCCTGGCAAATCTGTGCTGCTGAGCCACAGGCTGGTCCCAGCACTGTAACTTGACCAATTTAAATGGTGTCTTCCAGCAATTAAAGGCAAGTCAGCTGGGGCCCTGAGGCCCATGTGCCCTGCTGTGCTTTGGCATGGGCCAGTGCAGATTCCAGGCAATATTGCTGAGTCAGGATGTGAGCTTGAACAAGATGGGGTGATGCTTGCCCTGAACTGCACAGGTTGTACAATTTGAAGCTGGAGGTAAGAGTCTCCTTAAGGCAAGTGATCCTGAGTGGCTGGTGTCACCTGAATGACCCAACCATCCCCTGGGCTTTTCTGCTGGTTTCATTCCCTGTAAAAAAGTTTACTGTGTCACTTATTTCTAAATAGTAACAGAATAAGCCTAAATCCTTATCTCAAGTCTGTCAGCTAATCCTTCCATGGGCCAGGATGTCAGATCAGACTGTGAGTGTGCCTCAAGGCACTCTGTGGTTGAAAGCATGTTGCTGTTGCATGTGAATGGACATCATGAGAGCCCAAAAATGGTCCTAGCATAGACATCATCCCCAGCTCAGCATAACTCAATCTCCATATGACAGCACTGGTTGCAATAAGGCCATGATGAAGTAGGTCTGGGGGGCTTCAGGGCTGCAGCTCATATCATATTCCTGTTGATCCTATTAATGTTTGGTTAGTGGCCTGGGGAGATGATGAGGAAAATTCTATGTTCATGAAAGAGTTTGGCTTTCCTTGGTCTTCCTGACAGAAATGCTCCAGGGAAGCTTCATCTTTGCTTTCATTCATTGAGTTCACCAGACCAGTCACTAGTGTGTTTTGATAATGGAGGAGCCCTTACTCTGGACCTGTCACCTTAACCAGAGCAGAAGGAACAAGAAAAGATCTTCTCCCAAAGAAAAACACCTCTGAACAGCTGGCAGGCTGTGTGCCCCTTCCCACTGAGGATAATAAGAATAAGCTCTTTTAGGTGTCTTCTTAAGTTTCTCATCCCCTTCAAAACAACTCTGTAAAAGCTTAATCCCTTGTGCATGGGAAGCCAGTTCTTAGGTCACTGGGCTTTATAAAATGTTCCAGCATAACTGTATCCAGAAGTCTGATTGTGTAAGGAATGACATCATTGTCATGACAACAGCAGGGCAGAGACAGGCCTGTGCCCCTTGGCCACTGTAAAGGGTCACCTCCGCTCCCAAGGAAGTTGTGGGGACTTTCCCGACCATGTCCATGTCAGCATGGTTCACTTCCTTGCTGCTTTAAAACATAAGCATTTTTGGCCTTGTTTAATCAAAACTTTAGAGCAGATGTTTTATGATTATTCCACCAATGGGAAAAAGACATGGAAGCTGAAAACCAGCATCATGGCTTTTATGGGAGAGTTTTATTTACTCAATAGTATACTGTTCAACTAGGGAATGAAGGCATTAGCCAAGACTCCAGTATAAATGACTCCCGTAACCTGAATGCAGAGTTCAGCATGTGCCAGCATGGGGATGGGTGGGGCTGAGGCTCCCAAGTATCAAGGGATCTTCAAGCAGCCAGTCCTCATCTTCATCTTTTTTCTAGTCGTCACTCCACCCTTCCCCCTGAGGCTTCACCTCAGTCATCTCCCACCTCTTGCTACACTTCCAGTGCCAGTACTCACCCTGGGGCTGAGAGGACCATCAAGGGTCCTGCACACTGCCTGCAAGTCTGTGCGCCTTGCCTCAGTTTCCCTGCTTGATGAGCCAGGGAAGACCCCAGACATGAGGTAAAGGAAGTGTAAGGGCCATCAGAAACCTGGCAACAAATAAAGCAGCATGGACACAAACCAGGGGTCTCTTCCCCATCTCTCCTCCCTGAGGTCACATTCTATAAGCAGGGCAGAGTCCATCCTCACACAGCACCTTTTCTTGCACTGCCATGAGTTTTCCTGCCATGTCCCTTATCACCATTTCAACAGGAACATTTTTCTCTCCAGTTTGAAGCAGTTAACAATAAAGTTGATGCAAATGCTGCTCTGAGCAGCTCCAATACACATTCCATGAGCTCCTCAGGGACAAACTTCCCATGTAATCTCAGCTCCGTATCTAACAACTTCATGGGGAGGATGTTCTGCCCTGACTCACTCTCAGCTCCTGATGAGCCCTATGGATCTGGAATAAGCAGGGATGTAGGTGGAGGACAGGCTCAGCTACACACATGATGGCAGAGCCCCATGAGTGCCCTCTCCACACCCGGCTGTGGCATCTGCTGGAGGCAGAGCCGTTTGGCAGCCACATGTGGAAGGGACACTTCCCTGCCTTGTGTATGCCCTGGGACATTGTGATAGCTCTGCTGCAAGAAGGGTGGCTCCTCAGAGGTCTAATGCAGCCAAAGCCCCTGGATTTGTAGGAAGCTGCCACGTGCATCGAAGCAGATCCCGCAGTGCTGTGCTGTGCCATCAGTGTCCTAGCCAGCTCATAAGCACAAGTGCCCTGGGAGAAGCAGATGACAGAATAAAGAGAAACTTTCCATTCCAGTGCCCCCAAAAGGACATTATAATTTTCATTCCCTATGTCATCTTGCTTGCTTGGTTATGTGGCGTTAAATTAGGGCTCTGGTTCAGTTACGGCTCATTACAGGCTTGTGTGTGGCTTTGTTGCAGTGTGCTCAGAAGCACCAAAGGAGCTGAGCCAGTGTGAAAGTCAAAGATTTAGGGACAGTTTGGTGACCAGGAGCTGAGCCTTGCCTGAGGCTGGTGAATTTAGCAAGGCTTAGACACAGTTCCCATGAGCTTGCAGGACATCAGTCAGGTACACTCCCTGACCCTCCCAGTGGAGAGGTCAAAGGGCTTGGGATGGAGATGGATTGGTGGGAGATGGCTTCAGCATCTTCTCTTCCCATTTGAGCAAAGTAGGTGCCCCTTTTGCCTGTCCCAAGGACCTTTTTGTGGTGCTGTCTGTGACACAGAGTGCCAAAGGGAGGGGTTTGAACAGTGTCGGACAGCAAAGCAGCTTTTCTGCAGAAACAGCTAAGTTCTGAAATACCTCAAGTAGCTGTGTTAATACCAAGGCTCTCACTCAGAGACATGCTCTGCTGTGGTGTGAGCCATTATTACAAATATGACTTGCAATGCCCAGACCAGAGCCATGAAGGGCGCTGCCCACCTGTTGGCATTAATGCAAATCTGCACTGTCCCAGCATGCAGCCAATGGACTCAGTAAATGAAACAACCTGGGCTCATCCCAGTGCTCAGAACAGCAGTAGGGCTCTCTTCTTGGCAGTAGAGGGGTTTCCAAATATCCCTGTCCCCATCCTCTTCCCAGGACTGCTTTCATCTCAGCAGTGTCCTCCGGCAGCTTAGGAAACCTCTGCTCCATCGAGGTTGTCCTGGGCTGCGATGAGGACATAGGGATCCCCGCGGACTTCTTTGCATGTTTTCATCACTCAGCAACACCTGTTTGCTAGAGAAATGCAGAGGGATCTATGTGGGCTAACAACTTTGTCCGTGTTGTGCGCTGGGATTTCTTCAGTGCTGAAGGGAAGGTGCGTGTTTGTAATTGCTGCACCCGTGGCCATTAGTGGGGCTGATTCAGCAGGATGAGAATTGATCTGTTCTAAGTGGGGAGAGAGCAAAGCTGGCAGTCTCCTTCCTCTGATGCTGAGTTCTGCTCCTCTGGCCTTCTGAGAGCATGGAGAGCAGAGGCTGTGCTTTGGCAATGCCAAGAAAAGCCAGTACAGCAGCTTCCTGCAGGCTGCATCCGAGCATGGTCAGGGATGTTCCTTTCCCTTTGCTCTGCTGCAGAGTTGGAGGCCCGCTGCCACCTCTCCTGAGCCCATCTGCCAGACTGTGCCCGCCCTCCTGCTCACCTGTACTTGGCAGCTGCTTTCTGGGATGCCCAGAGCCATGCTGCACACTGAGGAGCTCCCCAGCCCCAAAGCAGGGATATCCCACCAAATCCAGAGGCAAGGCGAGATCCAGCAGGCTGGCAAAGGGGAAGGCTGTGAAAGGCAACACTTCATGATGGCAGTGGTGACTTTGGGGATGCTGTCTTGGAGAAATCCCATGGCATAGGTGCTCAGCCACAGGAGAGCTTGGTGCGCTCAGTGTAGCTTGGAAAATTCCTCTTCTGCAGCTGTGTCCTACATGATGTGCACCTGGAGAGCCTAAGCCCAGTTAATCACTTACCCGAAGTGCCAGAACTCTGTTGAGAGCAATGCTGCAGCCCACAGCACAGCAGAAACATGTTCTGCTCAAAGGACTGAGTGGAATTTGTGCCTTCAGCAGGGACATTGTCCTCTGCCAGGCCTGGAAAGCTACTGCTGCTGCCAAACAAGTGAGGCCTGAACTGGGCAGGTTCTTTGAACTGGGCAGGTTCTTTCCCTTGTGCTGTCTGATTTTTCTCAAGTTTCTGGTAGTTTGCTTTAGCACTAAGGCAGGGAGCTGCTGGGATGCTTGGGTCAGGTATTAGGGGACAGTGGGAAGTGCTTGTCCTCCTTGCCCATGCTGGGATGTGTATCAGTGTTAGCACAGAACTGTGCCCAGGCACAGGAGAGCCTCAGTGAGGAGTTAACAGCATACCTGGGTGCATACCAGACTCACTTCTCCCCACCAGGTTAGGGGCTCTCAACACCCAGTTGCCTTCCTGGGAAAAGTCATTTGGGTGCAAAAGGGATGATTCCTGCTCCTGTGGCTGCCTCTGCCCAGGAGCACCTGCACAGGATGGGCATGGTGGGACTGTTTTTGGGAGGTCTGGACATCTGCACCATTGTCACTGCCCTAGCGGTCTTGCACCCTGGCACCTACCTACAGCTTAGGGGCATAGCTTAGAGGGTGGTCCAGTCTCATGGGGCTAAGAAGAGAGAGACAGAAGAGGCTTTGAGTCACTGTGGATCAACAGATCCACACCATTCCCATCCAAACACTTCATTGGTGTCCTCTCCCAGCTCACAGGAGCTTTCACACATCTCATGGTACCTTGGGCTTGAAATATGAGGATGGGCAGGTGCATCTCCCTGTAGATCAGCCTCCAGTGTGGGGTGAGAGCTCAGACACAGCACTCCAGCAGCCCTCCATGTGTTGGACCCCTCCTCATCCCTGCTTTCCTCCCTGCTCACAGTTCTATCCTGCTTGATCTCTTTGCAGGAGAAGAAAGGCCAGGAGGTGAAGAAAGGTCCCGAGGTGGAAATAGCAAAGCTTGAGAAGCTGCTGAGCCTGGTGAGAGAACCAGGGAGCAAGGAAGAGAAGTGAGAGGGAGGAATGATGACTCTGTGGGCAGCCTCTGGCCAAACAAGCTCGGCTTTGATCGGTGGCTGCTTGGCATGCAAACCACGGGTCCTGGCTGCCCACTTTTTGTACAGCAGGAACACTTTGCCTCTGTGCCTGGACAAATAAACTGAGATCTGGGAGAGCTGTGGTGTCTAGTCATGTCTGGGTTAGGCAAATCTCACCCTGCTTGGCCCTCCAGAGTCACATGGCCCTTGGCTTTTCCAAGCCTTGACTGGGCTTGCACCAGATGAGAGCCCTATGGAGTGCAGGAGGGGACCTAGGAAAACCTCAGGGCTACAGCTTCATGGCAGCCAGTCCCACTATGTGAATGATGGTCAAAGAGACTGAGCTCTGAGCTGTAGCCCCCCACAGGCATTTGTGCAAGTCAAATGGAATGACATACCTGGATTTTAGGGTGGCAGCCTAAGCCAGAGGGTACCTGGAAACCTGGCCTGGTGCCCCAGGATTGTGGGAGAGACACATTCCATGCCTCCAGACAGCAGCAGCTGCCAGTCACCAGCTGTGGGAGGCTCACAGCTCCCCTCTCCCCAGGGGCCTCTGTGTGGGGCTGGGGTGCCTCTGCTCAGCTGGTGCCTGTGGGAACTGCTGGGCAGCAGGGTTTGCAGAGCCACCACTCTGTGTGCAGGAGAGGATTAGCTGCTACGAGGCTGCAGTGGCAATAGGAACAGCAGTGGCCTCACAGCATGCTGATGAGCTGCGGCTGTCACCACCAGATCTTTGTGCACAGCTCCCAGGCCTGGGGACCAAAGCCACCAGACAGGTGTGATGACAGGTGTCCTCCATATGCTCAGCTGGCCTTTCTCCCACAAGCATCCTTGTAAAGTAAGGCCACAGCTTGGTAACTCTCCAGTGCCTCTGGCACAGAGGTTGGGGAATGCTCCCTGCTGACATGCCCCCCGGCCAGGCAGGCAGGCAGGCAGGAAACACCCAGTCAGGTTTCATCCAGCATTTAAAAGCCCCAGACGATGTGGACATGAGCCCTTCCTTATCACCATCCCTGAGCAAACCATCCAGAGTCCTCCAGAGACATTGGCCCCCAGCCCCGTGCCACTTCCCCCAAATCTTCCAGGCACTGGGTAGAGCTGACAGACACAACATGGGTCCTACAATCTGTTTATTATTCTAGTAAAAACAAGGCTGCAAAGGGATGTGTTTGCTACACCTGACACGGGGAGGAGCCGCAGGCTCTGCCAGGCCTGGCCAAGCCTGTGCAGGAAACCCTGACTGGCATCCCTCCCACCCCACCCTTCTATCCCCTTATTGCAGTGGCTATGCCAGCAGTGACAGTGGCTATTGCTCGGCTCTAGGAAAGGCAAGGCAGAGCCCTCCAAAACCCACAGCACCCACTGGCAGGGCAGGGGATGCAGCTGCCAGGCTTGCAGACAAGCCAGATATCAGCATCCCTCCCCACAGAGCCACTGTGATCCCCAGGGAACAGGCAGGGTCAAAGAACCTTCAAAGCTATTTGTCCAGGCACCCTCATCTTCGTGTGTCTCCCATTTCCCCAGGAAAAAGCCACACCAGGCTGCTCTCAACGGGATTGAAGATGCCTGCAAGGGCACTCTGCTGCTCACAGGCAGGGCAAATACCACTGGCTGGCCTCAGCTGGGAGCAGGCAGGAGGGAGGGCAGGGATACACACCCAGGAAGGAGGGGGAGGAGGAGGAAGAGGAGGAGGAAGAGGTGGAGGGTGGTTTGCCTAGCAGCGTTGGTGGTAATGCTGGAGGGGACTGACAGACAGGCCAGGGATGATCAGGCAGACCATGCAGGCCCTCTTGTGCCTCATTAAATCCGCTGCTTGGGCAGATATCTGCCAAATGCCCACCTGAGGCTGAGGGCACATAGCACCCAGGGCCACCCCCAAACATCTGGACTGCTAACACTGTGCTCTGCCAGGAGGGCTGGGGCTGCTTAAGCTCCCCTGGGCACACCCTGCCATGGAGCAGCCAGCTTGCTCAGGAAGAAGCACTTATGCCAGCCCTGCTGCCTCCCCTCTCCAGGCCCCCAACCGGCTTTGCTCAGGTCTGCGACGTTGTTGCCACTGTCCCAGGCCATGAACACCAGAGAAGAGCCCACAAGCTCTTTCCAAACAAGGGGTGCACTTGAAAGCAGAGCTCCTGCTGTGCTTACTGGCTGCTGGGACAGGCATGACTGTCCCTGTAGCGTATCCCCATCAGTTGTCTCTCTATCCCCATCATCACTGTGGGCACTTGCAGGAACTTCATACACCAAAACCACAAAGACAAAGGACTGTGCCCCCTGTCACAACCGCTGCAAGCAGTTCAGCATCCCCTCAGCTTTCATCGTGCCTGGTCCAGTACTCGAGTCGCAGCACAGGCACCCAGTATGGCACAACTCCTTCAGCACAAACGGATACCTCAGTCCCCAGGCAGATCAGGGCTGCAGCAGGTACTTCTCTTCGTTCCTTGACTCATCCACATCAGAAGCCGGGGTCTTCTTGGGACATGAGGGGGTCCTGCAGGCTTTACAGAGGATGAGGAAGAGGATGAGGATGAGCAACGCGATGACACAGTTAAAAGAAATTGCCACGATCGCTCCAGTGGAGAGAGCAGCCGCCATGGCCACAGTCCCGCAGGAATCGGCACGGCCCACAGCCTGGTCTCACGCTTGGGATGCCAGGGCAGTGATTGAGTGTGCAGCTTCCACCTGCTTGCATTGGCAGGAGACAAAGGGGACGGCCGTGGAGCTGGCGGTGGGATGAGGCCAGGACGGCAGCAGGACGGTGCCACCCCGTCAGTTCGGCCACTCACAGCTGTGTCCTGGGCTGCACCACATCACAAGGGAAGAACATGTTCTCTGGGTTTCCCCTCCTCCGGCAGGGCAGTGAGGATATAGGGATCCCTGACCTCCAGCACCTGAAAGAGAGAAAGTCACCGTGGGTATGAAGGGTCAGGGTGTGCGAGCCCCTCAGTTTGGGCTGTGGGAGTGCCAGGAGACCGCGACCCCAGGGTCCACGGGGCTCCGCTGGAGTTCGAAGGCTGCAGCAGCTACCAGTCAGATGCTGTTTTGGGGACATTTCCAGAATCCCCTTCCAGCCCTGGCTCTGCCCCTCATTCCCTGCGTGCGTCACCAATCTGAAGGTATCACCAGTGGGAGACCCATTCCCTCATCCCGGCCCGAACTCCCCGTGCACCCCCGGGTGACTCCGGACAGCCCTGGCCCCGCACCGATCTCCTCTCCATCCTCCAAC
The DNA here is from genome assembly GCA_910950805.1 of Acrocephalus scirpaceus scirpaceus. Lineage (NCBI taxonomy): Eukaryota > Metazoa > Chordata > Aves > Passeriformes > Sylviidae > Acrocephalus > Acrocephalus scirpaceus. The sequence goes on along the minus strand of OU383776.1, from coordinate 19,481,609 downwards.
TCCTTTTCCTGCCGGCAGGATGCCGCTGCGAGGTCCCGCGTCTAGAACGGGGCCGGGGCTGGGGCCGGGTGGCAGCAGGTATGGGGACAGGGCAGCTCCCGCTGTGCTTTTTGCCGGGGTCGGGCAGAGCCCCGGCTGCGGCGTTCCCCGGGGCCTCTGACCTACCCCCCCGCCGCAGAGCGGGACAACTACGGAGCCCCCGGAACCGGACAGCAACAGGTCCCATCAACTCCGCCCTCCCGCCGCGGGGCCCCGGCGTTACCCACCTATCTCCGCTTCTCCCCGGGCGCCGCCGGGACCCCGGTGCCGGCGGGAGGGCGGGCGGCGCTGCCGGGGCCGGGGCCCGGCTCGGAGCGGGCTGGCGGCGCCGGGTCCCGGCGCGGCCCCGCGGAGCGCTCGGAGCCGGCGCGGTCCCGCCGCGGCCGCCCGTGGGTGCCGCAGCCCCGCGCGCCGCCCGCGCCCTCCCGCCGGCAGCGGGGGGCGGGCCCCGCTGGCGCCCCACCCCCGCCCCGCCATTGGTTATCCACTCTGTCCGCCGCCTACCATTGGCCGAACGCCCCGCTCGGGACACGCCCTTTCGCCCGGCTCCCACGTGAGCGGCGGTGGGGGGGACAACGCTGGGCAGCGCGCGCTCTGCCGGCCCGGGCCGGGACTCCGCCCGGTACTGCCCCGGTGCTGCCCCGGTACTGCCCTGGTACTGCCTGCAGTACCGCCCCAGTACTGTCACTGGTACTGCCAGCGGTACTGTCACTGGTACTGCCAGCGGTACTGCCCCCGATCCTGCCCCGGCACTGTCATCGGTACTGCCCCCGGTACTGTCACCAGTACTGCACCGGTACTGCCCGCAGTCCTGCCCCAGTAGTGTCACAGTACTGTCACCGGTACTGCCCGTACTGCCCCCCTGTGCTGCCCTCCCGCCGCTGCTGGTGCAGCCCTGCCTGCGTCCTGCCGCGCCTGCCCCCGTGTGCTGCCTGCTCTGCCCGGCCCGGGGGCCACCGCCTGGCTCTCCCTGCTGCTGCCTGCCCTGCCCTGTCCCTGCACACACACGCCCGCACACACACACAAGCACACACACGAACACACGTGCACCTGGTCCCACACACATCGGGGCTTGAGGATGCTGAGGATGGACTTGCCAGGGCTGGGCTGGGGTCCTTCCTGGGTCACAAGAGCTACAGGCAGGCAGGGGTGGGCTTAGACCCCCTGATAAGCCAGGGAGAGGAGGGAACAGGATACCTAGGGAAAATCAGTACCTGGGAATATGAGCGAGATCAGTCTCACTGGCACAGCTGGCTTCCCCCTGTCCCGTCGGTGGCGGAACAGGAGGAGGTACAGGGCAGCCTGACCCTGTGCACAGTTGCCAGCTTCCATATAGGCATTGCAGTCAGAGAAGCTCCTGTGTGGAGCATCACCCCAAAGGGTGGGACACAGATGCGGCACCTAAAGGAGATGGCTGGGAGACAGGAGGAGCGGCTGGAGGGGCCCTCGGGCCGCTCCCTGGAGACCTGCAGGATCAGCACCTGCAATTGCTCTGAAAAGCCACATCCAGGCCCCACATACGCCCGGTGACACAGATGCACAGCAGTGACGTCGGGGTCTGTGGCAGACAGGCATCCCCAC